>OY776113.1:32974622-33234546 GCA_963675035.1 Allygus modestus | reverse complement strand
CATAATCAGCTGGTTGTATTTTCATCAGCTCAAGCAAAAATGATTACCTATAAGGAATACATGAGAACTTGGAAGTCCCGTGGGGCCTATAGGAAAAACGAAAATAGGTCTATGTGTTTATTTGGTATATAAGGAAAATGCCTGTAAATTTTCATTCCAATCCGTTCAGTAGTTTTGAGTGATTGAGGTACATAATTTTATAATTATAAAAAATTATAAGCAGACAGACAGACACACACCATCCCATTTTTATGTATTAGTTAGGATAACATGAAAAACAAATACCTAGTGCTTAATAATGAATTAAAGCACGTGGAAATATTCTAGAACAGCACCCAGAGGAGTTATATCATTGTATACTTTTCAGAATAACTAATATTGCTTTTATACTAAGATTAATTTTTTATATACTTAGAAATAAATGAAAAATAGTGTAATATGTATAAAATTGCATAATTTAAACGATTGCATAGGGTTTGTATAAAGGAATAAGGCGAAATATTAAAAACTGTGGTCCAGAAGACTGCATTATGATTTAAACGTCTTAAATGTAATCCCAAACTGAGACAAAGAACAGTATAAATTTTGAAGCTGCTTAAACCTAACTTTAGAGCTTTTGACTGCAGTTATACATTGTATATTGCATTTCTATGTAGTATACGTAAAGTTAGTATTTGTAAGAAGTTTTAGTTTAACAAATATTTGCTTCGTTTTATTGTTTATTAGTTCAGACTGACACATTACTATTGGTAAAAATTAATTACAGCATAGCAGTGTAGTCCCAATGTTTATTATTAAGCATATGGTTTAATATAACAAAATTATGTAAAGTGTATGTAGGCCTATACAAATACAATAAATGCTAATAATATTGATATTTATGTCTAAAAATATGAAATAATTTTATCATTGTTATACTTACAAATTGTAGTTTATACAACATATCTATTATGTAAGTATATAAGTAGTGTGGGTTTGCCGGTTTTGCGCCGGAAGTGACGTCACATCCGGTCAGTGACCGGATGCGCTGAGTGAAAAAATACGTCATCTGAGGCTGAGCCAGTGACGTAGGCGGTTTTGTGACGAAATGAGTAAAAGTTCAAAGTTCAAGGTCACGGTGAAGTTTTTTTAAAAAAATCTACCTCGCACTCGTAAAACGATTGTGATTCGATAGTTAATCGATAATAAATATCGAATGAAACAATCGAATGAAGCAATCGAATGATACGAGTGCGAGGTAGTACAATTACAAATATTACTTTATTTTATTAATAATAAGTCATATTACAAATATTACTTTATTTTATTTACAATAATTCATGTTTACAATAGTTCCCCGTTGTTGGTTGTCATCGATGTTGTTGATCCGGACGAGTTGCGGCCATCACTTTGCTTTTTGAAGAAAGACGGTAGATACTTCGTTCCCTGCGCAGAGTCCATGTTGTTTTTTGATGCGTAAAGTTCCAAAGATAAATCGTAACCGGACGCAATAAGAAGTCTTAACTCTTCACTAAACACCTCGAGGTCTTGGTAAGTCGCAAGATGAATAGAGTCATAATGAATACACCTAATTTTAATGGACATTTTAATATAATGTTTTACGTTTGTGAAGAGCACTCGATGTTCACCAGTCGAGAGCCGGAGGTGTACTGACTATTCGCTAGCTAGCGTTCTGGTATGAAACGAAATGGTGGGGGTAAAAGTGTGGTGGGGCGGAGAAGATGGCGGACAGCAGATGGCAGGCGGCAGGTGGTGCGAGGCAGATGGTTGCTACTACATTCGCCGCCACAGTAATGCAATCCTTCGGCGTAATTCTTGTATTTTATCTTGTCGGTTCATTTGATACGTTTTACATCTACATATGCAATAGCTGAAACACTTGCACTTACGACAAGCTTTCCCGTCAACTTGATCGCCTGGTATTTTAAAACATTGTAACTCGCAACAATATGTCTTCAAATTGTTATCGAAAAATAAATTGTTCATAGGTGGCACCGACATGTTAGCTGCAGCGTGTGTTAGACAAGACTGAGACTAACTTCACTGCTCCCTCTCTTTTATACCTCTTCATAAGTTAACCCTGAATGAAAGTTCAAGGTCATCCATTTGAAATTTTAAAAAAAAAGCAACACAGCAGTATATAAAATAATATACTGCTGTGTTGCTGTTTTATTTCTTTTTTTTTTATATTTTCTTTATTAAACAAACATCTTACAATACAATAAGCTTAAGTCTAATATTGATGACTAGAAATACAAACAAAAAAAATACAAACAGAGACATTATGTACAAGGATGCGTGAGGTGCAGAGTGAGTTCCGTAGAGTTGTTGCCGCTTACACCGTGTGATACCAAATACAACGTCCCCGGTTGAATATCTCGCAAATCTTCATTTTGTAGCAGTTGAACAAATCGTTTTGGAAGAAATACTTGAAACTTCGGCTCATCTCCTGGAGTGAAAGGTCCTTCGCTCAATGAAACTAGAATTGCTTCTCCATGTGTGGTTTCCACTTTCTTGATGTTATGAATAATGTAGTGTTTTTGTTCTTTTAATTCTGAACACTTTTTAGTTAGCAGAAGGTCGGATTTTGAATAAGTGTTGAATTGATCAACCAGTGTTTGTAGAAACTGTTGTGATGCCATCTTCGTCAGTGGTGGTTGCGATGTCTTCTGTGATGTTGCCTCTTCGGAGTCTCGAATAATACTCGTGCCGGAGCGGTGTTGGCTCCTCGTATTTATAGGCCCTGCTACCCCCACCACATTCCGGTTCTTCGCTACCCCCACCACATTTCTGCGTTTGTTCCAAGTAAGCAGCCAAACGATATGCGTTGTGCAATGCGCAGTTTGATTGTCCGTGTTTAGGATCTTTTGCAGCAACACAAATATTACCGAGATTAATGTTAAAGTCCTTACCGATAGTTATATCGAAAACATCACCGTGCGTGTACTTTTTTATCCAGTTCTTTTTTTCTAATCCTCTTGTGTATATATGTGAATATTGTTTGCAAAAGTTAAACATAATACTGTGCAGATTACTGTAGCTTATAAACCCTTCATACCAATGTATGTGATGAAAGTAGTTTGTTATCCATTTGTTTGTACTTTTTGCTTTGGCGTTAAGGTTGTTAAAAGAAAAAGGAGCTTCAAACGTGAATGGGTAAACTACAAATGTAAGCAAGTCTAAAATTACTAATTCCTTGATAATAAACCTATCATCATTATTTCGAAATGCTTGAAATTCTATTACACAAGGCTTTACACTCACTTCTTCATCCCCTCCGCTCATCATGACACCTAACGATCAACTAAACTGTTTTCCACACCACGGTAGGTTAAATACCAGGCCGTACAGTTGCAGGCGCGTTGGTGTATATTTAACGTGGGCACCGTCCCCAATAGGCCTACCCCACGTGTGTTCTTCTTTACTAAGTCAAACTTTAGTCTTTTTTAACTTCTTCTTCTTCTTGTGTTTCGTTTTCTTCTTCTTCTTGTTTCTTCGTTTCTTCTTCCTGTGTTGTTTCTTCTGTAGCTTCTGTAGCGATTTCTACAAGTGGTTCAAAATCCTTTAACTTTCTCCACATGCAAACTTCATGAGGTATTCTATTAAAAATAGATGTATCCACAGGTCCGTACACGATGGTGCTATCAGGTTGTTTTTCCAAAGTATCGACCAAATATTCTTTAATAATAGCGCTTGCAAATACCAACTGTCTCATGTACCTTGTAATAGGTTCTGTTGCGTAGTTTAAAACGTAGAATTCTTCACGTGACAGTAGAATCTTATTTTCATGTTGAGTCAAGTCTCTAATTCGCACTTGTAGTTGTCCGCGATGTTTAACAATATCGATTTCATTGTCACAATCCAAAAGTCGAATATGTGTTTTTCTTCCACACAAACTGTTAGTTAAATAACATTCTATTAAATGTACATGTTTCAAAAATGACTCCCAAGCATTTTGCGAAAATAAAACCTTTTTTGTTCCATGGTGTAGAATTACTGTAGGGGAATAATCCAATGACTTTATCAATCCAACTGATACACTTTTACTGATGCATGCTGAGATGGGGTAAAAGATTCGCAAAAACACTTCAGTTAAAATGTGAGGAGGAATATTTTCTTCAACTTTCTTCTTCCTTTTTGGTACTACCTTTGATGGGTCTGCATTACTTTCCTCCTCTCTATCTCTTTTACCAAACTTTAAAAATGCAGTTATTTCCTTGATAATTTCTGCTTCGCTGGTATTATCACGTTCCAATAACGGTGCTATTTCTGCATCACCTTGTACAACAGATGGAGAACTCATTTTGTAGAAGATGTTGCCCATGCGACGATAGACGATCAACTGAAGACCTGCATTGTTGCTCCGCTATTTATAGGTTAGCGACAGTGGCGGTGCCGGTGGTGGTACAACGTTTTACAATACCGTCTTTACGATACCAGTCAACGGTGTGTATGTAACAATTTTATCGTGCAAAATTAAACAATACGCAGATGTATTTGCAGGTACGTTTTCTTGAAATTCCATTTCTATCTTTATATCAACACTAGACGATTTTACAGATTCGTTTTGTTTGGAGCAATCAATTACAACAATCGGAGCTTTCGATTCAAACTGTACGGGAGATAGTAGAGGTGTGTTTGTTTTGCCGTAATATGAATTTTGGAACCTAGCGTACATATCGTATAAAACACTGTACCTTTTTTTATCAAAAGAGATATTAAAGTTGTCGTAGGGAAAGAATTGTGAATTCAGGAACACTTTACAGTTTGTTAATTTACAATGGTCAAATTCACCAGCATTTTCAGTTAATATACTTTTTTTCTTTGTTTGTAATCCAAAGATTACATATCTCGCTTTTTCCAAATGAGTAGAAGTTTTTACAGTCCATGTATGCCGTTGTGTTGAAGGTAAAACGGGGTATTCATGAAACTCCCAGCTTCTGAATGGCATTACAATGTCTCGATCTGATTTTAACTTTCTTAATAATGTAATCCTGTGTTCATCATTTAGTCGCACATGTGGTACTCTCCAAACAATCTTGTCTAATGTTAGTTTCCAGTCTAAATTGGCTTCAGTTGTTCCAGCAGATGCTTTAATAATATCATTATCGTTTGATGACCTTAATAAAACTAGTTCTTGTTTTACATTTATTATTATTCTTCTGTAATCTTCAGCAAATCCTAAAAGTAATCTTAAAGGTACGTAAAAATCAAAGTTTCCCGAAGCGTCAGGAGTAATTATACTTTTGTCTGGTGCAACCCATCCTGCAACAGCTAACAGATTCTTCTCATTTGGTGTTAAAGACGCTAATCCTTTTAAGGTACTGGAAATTCCAACCTTTTTTGTTGAATCGACTGTAACTCCTGAAATTTCATATCTAATCTCGTCAAACAAAAATGTCATAGGATTATTTATGAACGGAACAGTGGTTCCAACAGTACCGTCAGCTTTTGTTACTTTTCCTTCAATATATAAATAACTTTCGCATGGAAGAGTATAAATGTCTTGTTGTTGTATAGGAATCCTAATTTCATCGTTATTGTTTAATTTGGACGAAGCGTAAGGGTTGTGCGTGTGATATTCCTTTTCCCATAAGGTCTCGTCGAATGTTGGGCCCTGCGCTATATCCAGTATATCCATTGTTAATGACCTTTAATCCAATTTCTTCTAGAAAACGAATGTTGTCACTTGTTAATCCTTCTACAGCTGATGAGCTACTGACCTCTTTGCTGGTTGGCTCTCTCTTTTTAAATGATAACCCCATTATCTAAGCGGATGATTTTATATGTATTCTTACAGTAATAGCTTCTCCTCGAAAGTCAATAAGGTTTCCGTCTTGATCCACTATGTTCAGCACGATGTCTGAAATGAAACTGGTGTTTAACGGTAGGTACACAAGGTTTTGAGGCTTTTCTACTATCTTGAAACCCGGTGCGACTGATGGGTAGAATGTGTGTAATATATGCCGATTTTCTCCATCTCTGTAGGATCCTTGTATAATGTTACATGTAATGTCTATGCTGTTTACTTTGATGATCGTCACAGTTCTATTCCCAGAATGAGTTGTATTAGGTTCTAATACCTTTGTTTCCTTAGAAAACCCCAATAAACTACCAATTGAACGTTCTTGGCCAAAATCAATATAATACTTAGAAGTAATTTCGGCTTTCATTGTATTGTTATTGCCTTTTATCGTTATATTTTCTTTTCCCATATGTTTTTGTATAACTTCATTTATATTATCAATTTCATAAGCTCCTGTTGGTAAACTGAATTCTTCCAAAGCTGAATATTTTCCTTTATTATCTTTTGTCTTGTAATAATGTATTTTGTTATTAATTCCTTCACTAACGTTTGGAATAGAGTTATATGTTGTTAAATCCAATAATGCGGCTTCCCATAGTCTTCCTTTTTGCAAACGTAGCGCTGGAAACAGAATACTGCGCAAAGTACATGAGTTACCGGTTAATGACACTGTATACGAAGACATCTTAAAGTTGACTAACACTTTTAGCTAAAAAGTCTAAACATAAATGACCGCAAATGGATGTATCATCAGGTTGTTTTCTTGTATAATTGTAAAAAACATTTTCTGCCGCACGAAAGTATTGTTGAAGTTCTTTCGGTGGTGGAAGGTTTCCAAAACTGTCGAAATAATAAATCGTTTCACCAAGTTTCTTTTAACACACCCAATGAGTGCCTAATCCTTCACTATTATCCAAATTTACTATACCAGTCTCATTTTTCCACATTTTAACCGGTAATTCATCTTTCATAAATACTCCTCTAAAAAATGGGATTTTCAAACAAGAAGCATATGTAATCAGTTCTTCATTGGTTAATTCTTTGTTTTTAATTATTAATTGCTCTTTCTTATTTAATACACACGATACGGTCTTAGGTATAGTCCTCCTCCCTTTTTTATCATTGACCATATTGTTGGTTTCTTTTTACCTTTACCACTAGTAGATCGACGTTTTCTTCTGATATTACCTCCTTGTTTCTTAGCGGGTCTTTTCCCACGCCTTCTTCTCTTTCCTCCTCCAAACGTAGTTTTTGCTTTCATTGCTGCTGTTACTGCTAAAGACGCTGCTTTTTCACCAATACTCGCGTCACTAGATTTTACTCTTTGCCAAGCTTTCTCAGAAAGTGCTCTATCCGCTATTGATCTATTTTTTGTATCACCAAATTTGGAATACGCTATATCGTGCTGTTTACAGGCCTGATCAAGCTTATTTATTCCAGGATCTCCTCTAGCAAGCCGTTTCTCTAATTTGGTTCCAGGACCACAATATTGATATCCTCCAGGTAAATGTAATTCCACAGGTAATAAATCAATCGCCTTGTTAACTATAGCTCCAACCGGTTTACTTAATAGAGAAAATGCTGTTGATGCTATTCCCCTTCCTCTCTGTAATCTCTCTCGATTATGACTGATGCGTTTAGCCCTCGGCATGACTATTTATAGCCAAACTTACAATCAGTAGGTGCACTCTATAAATGTTTTACAATGAATGTAATATTAGTCTTGGCTTCTTGTATTATATATACTGTTTAAAATCCATTTATTATATAGAAATGGATTAATTAATTAAATGTAGACATAATAAATAAAAGTAGTAAAAATAGAAATAAGGTGTAATTGAAGATGTTTTAAATGTTTCTCCGCTGGTGATGGTATCGTTGTTTTCGGTAAAATGAATAAAATCTAAATAGTTGTTATGTTCCCTTAGAAACTTGCCACTTAATCGTTGGTAATTAAATAACACATTCCAGTCTAGTTTATCTTTAAAATTGTCAATGTAATTTTCAGAGAGATTTTGATATTTACTTATTACTTCCCAACAGTTATTAAAATTTGATGTCATCTCTACAAGGAAGTCTTCTGAAAACTGTTGTCTTTGTAAAATATGAATCCAGTTAACTCTGTGAAAATAAATTCTTAACATAGTCATTGTGAAGAGGTAGTGTATGGAAAGTTGTTCCCAATCCATATATCTATCAAACCGTTGAACAAAACCATCTGTCAGCACTCCTTGGGGAAATCTCGGCTCTTGAGATATTAAACTCCACGCAGTAATATTGGATTCCATCATCCTCTCTGTATTATCTCTCGAATATGACTGATGCTTTATCCCTTATCATGGGTATTTAAATTCTTTTTTCTCTTATATAATCTTCATCGTTTTCTGTTGGTTCATTAATTACATTCACTTTATCCCCCTTTCCTAATGTCTTGACTTTAGAAGGCTCAGACGGTTTATCTAATTGATTAGGTTTTTCTGGATTGTGTATCTTTTTCCAGTCTAAATAATTGTGGCTGTCAACATCTGAAGCTACAGCTCTTCCTGAAGCCCGATGGATATAATTAAATAAAGCTGCACCAAACCTTTCCATATGTTTTTCATATTCTGTAGTCCATTTCTTGTGTACTATATCAAATATTTTCTTATTTACAGCGTCTCCATCCTGCTCACAATCACCTACATTTGACAATTTTAATTTTTTTACATCATAGCTTGTATCAGTTTCATTCTTTTTGTAAATCGTTAACAATTTTAAAGTCGCTAAATTTACTGCTTCACCATCATAAATGGGATGTTTTATATTGCTTAACCTTTTACCGGAAAATCCCCAATGGTCTTCGTGTACAATCGGGGTTCTTTTATCCATATATTGTACCGTAACCGCATCAGAAGACAAAAGCGGATCACCAACATTTTGAATTACTTTTCCTTCAAAATTATAATTACCATCAGGTGTTAACGGAAACCCAGCTCTTTTTTCACTATATCCAGATTTTACTCCAAACTCGGAATACCGTCCAAACTTGTCCACACTCATGATGTAACTGAATCGCTATCGTTTAGGTTCTTACTATATATATATATACGTCTACTGAACAATTATTTCTCGTTTTCGCAGTTCATCAACCAAAGCTACCCATTCGTTTTCTAAACCAGTGTGCCCGGCTTCCATAGCTTCATGTAATAACCTCATTCGATCAACTAACTTATTTATATCGTTGTAATATATTATATTGGTTTTATACAAATTTTTTAATAATCCCCTTCCAGATGTAGTAGGATCAGTTGTTTTTCTTTTTTTATGCAAAACATTTAATTCAGCAGAAGATAAAGCTCTTCTTTTAATTGGAGCTTTATTTGATTTCGAGGGGAAAAGACTAGATATAATGTTTGTGTATTTTATTGACCTGTTTCTATGAATAGATAGGTCTTTGGAATATTTTTTTCTATGTGCATTTGTATACTCTAGTATATTTTTAAACAACTGTAAATCCTTTTTAGTATATTTACCAGGATTATTTTTAAAGATGAGTTCAAACAAACCTGTTGTACCTTTATATTTCTTATCACCAATAACTATATCATCATTTTCGTTTATATCTAACTTTCTATCTCCAATCATTAATCCTTTATCCTCTATTCTAGCTCCATATGTATGATAATTTCGATTAGCATGTGTGCCATGTAACATTTTTAATGTATATTTTCTTCCAAGTGTTCCTTTAAACATAATATCTGTGCCTAATTTGCTTAAGTTGGATGGGTTGATATCCTCTTCTTCTGCTCTTGTATCTTCCGCACTTGTATCTTCTGTACTTGTATCTCCTGCAATGTTCTTTTCCCTTAAATCTCCTATATCTCCGCTTTCTTCATACTCGTCGCTTTCTTCAGATGTTTGTAACTGGTCAGAACTTTCATCATTCTGAAATTCTTCTTCATATTTGGAAATTGGTAGCATTTTGTCTCCTTCGAAGCGAATTGAAGGTTTTTCCATATTTTGTGCTAATCGCTTTAAAGGTTCAGTAACAGGTTTGAATGTTGTTTCTAAAAATTGCTCTCTTTCATTTATACCTGATTTTAAAGCTCGGTTTTTTTGTCTAATAGAATCACTAAGTGATTTTATTTCCTTTAATAGCTTTTCCTGGTTAACCATCTTCACACCTTGACGACTTGTACAGTAATACCGCTAATCAGTGTATTAAAACGAATTTATCAAAACCTATTCTATAACGACCATCTTTTATAGCTTGATCTTTCATAATAACCAAAAATCCATAATTTTCCGCCCATGCTTTTCCGCAAAGCTCTTTAAACTTTTCAAATGGCATATCCGCATTCACATGGTCGTTATATATATGTTTTAGGTTAGTATCATCTTGTTTGAATACAATTAGAATATTTGCATTATCTCTGATAAGTTGTTTTGGGATTTTGCTATAAGTTTGTCCTATATATATGCTGTCGATGTTATTATGTCTTCCCATGGCAAAGTAGTTTCTAATAGTATCCTGATTTTCACAAGATACATCGTCAAATATAAATACAGAATACGGTTTCGCTTCGTTTGGTTGCATAATGCTATCACTAGCGTTAAATTTGTAAAAATTAACATCAGACACATCAGATAGGATTTTATCCAGCAATTGATACTTTGGTTGATGTAGAGACTTTGAAAAAATATATAGGTTATTAAACCTTAATCCCTGCGGATTAGTGATCAAATTAAAGACAACATTGGTCTTTCCGCAGTTTGAGGGGCCACTTACTATACATCGAACAGTGTTTGGAAGTAAACTGCCGTGTTTACCATTGTTGATTTTAACGTTATCCACAGTTAAATCATCTATGTTATTAATATTGAATCGATCTTTATGGTGAATAATCTCCATCCTGCTCAAAGGTTAACGATGAAATGAGTTGCTTGCATTAAACCAAGTCCTTTATAGGTATCCATGAATCCTCAGTTTTGTTAAACCCTAACCACCGCACTTTAACTGCGTCCTTTTTTCTTTGTAACACTTTTTCAACAAGATATACATCACCTACTGTTGACTTTAACATTTCATGTCCATAAAATGCACCTTGCAACAAATCTCCTTTGTTATCTTTTAGAATATACGTTTCAGGTACAGTCGGTTGCACTTTATACACTGTAAAAACTTCATTCGTCCAATTGGGAAGGTATTTCTTGGTAAACACTCCCTTATATTTACTAATCCGTACTTTATCACTTACATTAAATTTTCTTGGCTGCATTTTTTCTACTTTAGGCTTTGTATTTTTCTTTATGCGTTTTAATACATCTTTTGCATTTCTTCTATTTACTTTGTTAGGTTTCATACCAATAGTTCTATGAAACCTGTTGTTATAATCATTTATTAATTGTGGTAAAACATCATACCATACGTAAGAACCTCTTTTTGAAAATTGTTTATACAGTGCTCCTTTCAAGGTTCTATTGAATCTTTCTACAATAGCTGCTTTTTTCTCTGAATTTGTAGAATAATGATTTATTTTATATTTATTCATTAACTGTGCAAAGTTTGTATTAAAGTATTCTGTTCCATCATCAGTTTGTAAATGTTTAATTTTGTTTTTATCTCTTTTTATGGCTATTTCCATGGCTTCTGTTACACTTTTACCAGTCTTGTCCTTTAGAGGCAAAGCGTCTGCAACTTTTGTAAAACAATTAATAATTGTGAGTATATATTTAAATCCTTTGTTTATTCTGCTATGCGGTCGCATTTCAATTAGATCCGCTTGATATAGATCATTTATCCCTTTTATAACAGTATTTCTTCTTGGAAACTTTATTCTTGCAGGTTTGTGTAGTTCATTAATAATCTTCTCCTTCAGGTCTGACATGATGGTTTCACGAAGGCAGCTGATATGGTATTAAATATTCGTTGGTATAAATCTCCTTATATATACATATAGTTCAAGGTCATTCAAAACTTGTGTAAAAAAGGGGAAACACAGCTTAACATTGCTGTGTTTCCCCTTTTTTTACGGAAAGGAAAAGGATCAAGGATCTAGGACGATGAAAAGGTTACTCGTCAATAGGGTTGAGGGAGTAGTGGCCGAATGGCAATGTGTTGATTTTGTCTGGAAGGGTTTGTCTTTTGTCGTCATTACAGGATAGCGCCTTTTTAACTTCAGTTACGCTGTACAGCTGATGGTTAAAACTTCTGATGGTGTTGAATTTAGCTGTAATGATGTTATCTTCAAATAAGCATTGCTTGTAGTGTTCAAAATGCACTTTCTTTTTTAAATATAAACTCTTTACACCTTTAGCTTTCTTAATATAGCTATTCTTCTTTTCTTCTTCTTTTTCATTATAGAGTTTCAAAGAATATAGTTTAGACATCAGTGCAACAATCTCTTCAAGCAGAACACCATTAGCCTCATCCTTGAATTTGCCTAGTACTTTTTTGTGTCTGTCATTGTCGTAGTTTGGATGATCTTTTGGATAATCGGAGAAATCAAAATCGTTCTTGTAAATAAATGTACGTAAATCTTTATACATGTCCAATGTTACTATGCGATATATGAAAGCGTCAGTGTCCATATATGTAATAGATATATTTTCTCTTCCGTAGAACGCCACCATTTTGTTGTAGTGAAAATCGTACATGTGTGTTTTTGAGATGTCCAAGATTGACATGCCTATATACAAAGGACGATCCATCTTCACACTCGTCTTCTTCATGGACACTGCTACAAGTTTTTCATTAATAATTATAGATGTTCCAAAATTTGGCTGCTGTACTAGTTTCTGTAATTTTTTTGCGTCGGTAACAAGTTTAACATTTTTGTGTCTTCTTTTGTTTTCCAATGTTTTTCCAAATATCGCATTATTCATTAATTTAAAAAAATCTTTTTGAAAGTCTGATGTAGCTGCTGCTCTTCTGATGGTATTTGAATCAATGTAGGGTTTCAACCAGCATGATTGAGAAAATTCCAAAACACTATTAATTTTTGTTAGACGTAGTCCTAATTCGATAGCTTGTTGAACCACCCAAAAGTGAGCCACGTAGCGTTGTTTATTATTTAATGTCATCATTAATTTGGGGTGTTTTCCAATTGGTGAAATTTCTGTTTTAGCAAGAAGTGGAAGGTCATAATGAAGATCATGTAAATTTTCTGGGTATTCAAAATCGCAATCCAAAATATATCCAGTGTCACCATGTTTCGGAATTTGTAAAATATCGCCAATAGAGTCGGGATTAATCCATTTAAAGTTATCAAAAGGAAGTGGGTTTGACATTGCCCATCCGTACAAATTATTTGCATCGAAATATCCTAAATAGGTTGACGGTTTGGTTTCATCGTAATCGGGAAGGTATTTGTTGTTGGCTTTGACATGTCTGGTAACACTTTGGGTCAATCCGCCTCTTACTCCAGCTTCAACCACTAAAACCATGTCAATGTCTGTTAAAAGTTGGAGTTTGCATTTTGTTTCTTTTAACATGGCTTGCCAAGCTAATCCTGGTGAAGTATACGAATGTAGAGGGTCCAAACCGTATGCAGCAAAACAGGTGTTTCGGAATTCTTCCATTACATCACAAAGAAGAGTTACATCTAGTTTGACATAAAAGTCCGAGTAATCTCCTAAGGTCTTCATATCTAACTCGTTCCATACTCGACGTGCGTGTTGATAGTCCTCAAGTGATATTTCCGAATCATTAAGTTTGTTTTTGAAGTGTTCTGGTGGAGGTAGTGATGTTTCATCAAATCTATGCAGTCCATCTATGTAATCATATGGGAATACTCCTTTTCGAAGAACCAAATTCATTTTACTGTTTGGTACAATTTTGCTTGTTTCGATCAAATCTTCTCTTCTTAAATTTTCTGATAATTTCATAAGGCTGAAAGGCATAAATCTATAGGAATCAATGAATCTAAGTTTTATATTGCCGATTTTTTTAGAAAAGCTGATAAATTTTTCCATGGTTGTTGCCAAGACATCTATTGCTCCATTATCTCTCCCTAATTCCGGGATTATAAAGTGAGAGTCGTATCCACTAAGATTATGTAAAACAACGGGGATAAAATTTGGAAGTTTGTAGTTTAAGTTGCAAGAGTTACAGGCTGCACCTCTGTAAGCTCCTGTAAGATGATCATGGTCTCGCACTTTAACATTATCCGGTGTAAAGGTGTTAGTACACAGATAACATGTTGTTGCTGAATCATGTTGTTGAAGTTCACCTTCAGTCATAGGTGTCATCGGTAACACATTTCTATACATTTCTTCCACCTTTTCAGCTATGTTATATAAATCATCGACAAAGTGTCGAGCTGCTTCTTCACCACGATAAATTTTCGGCGTAGACGACAGTTCATATTTACAAAGATTATCTTCAGAAAGCGTGGACTTTACTATTAAACAATAGCTGTTTGGTGTGTGCTGCTGGTATTTGCTCCTTCTTGTTACGTTCTCTTCTTGATGTTCGAGCGGAAGTAAAGACGCTTCAAAATCAGCGTATACAGCAACAGGTACACGGTATTGTTGTATTACTTTATCAAATTTTATCTGCGCTCTGCTGGGATGTGGCAATTTAACTCTAACCTCATAGTTTCCATTACATAACCTTTGATGTTCTACTAACCATTCTGAACCTCCCCTTTTTAATGGTTTGCCTACATGACAAAAACATCTTTTGCAAATTGTCATCTTTTTTTCATGCTTAGATAATTGTTTAGAAACAAGACTTTCAAATTTTTTGATATACACAAAGTGTGAAATATCGCCTTTAGTAATCAATAACAAATCGGTATGATCTCTGCGCTCATTTGGTGTTATACGCAAGGGGTACACATTGTTTGACGAATCCAATCCGAATAGGTTGACAGAAGCTGAAGGATTTTGTTTTTCAAATTTTGAAACGTCTGTTATAGCAACAGGGTAAGTCATCCCTTGAAAATTATATCTATGTTGTACTTCTTCATAATAGTGACTTGGTCTTTCCGGATGAATTGTTACATATTTGGCCAACATGGCATATTTAAAACACTCAGTATCTTGATTTTGTACGTTGACGCAGGATAAGGTATTTCTAATCTTTGTTGGTAGAGGGATGTAGCTACTTCCTCGAATTCCATAGCCGTGTTTGTGTACTCTTAAGTCTAGCCCTGTGATGCTTAACAAACTCCATCCAGAGCCTCTTCCTTCATGTTCTTGTATTTTTGTCATTAGCTCTTCAAAACATTCAGATACGATTGAATCAATATCTGACGAAAACATAATAGTTCGGTTTTTTGTTAAAAACCCTCTCGGTGAAGTTTCATTCTGAATGTTTGTAAATAAACCATCTAGTAATAGGCCAAATTTAATAAAATTTAATCTTTTTAATTCATTTTGCAGAGTTTTACTTACCAATCCTTTTGCGTTATTTAAAAATTCTTCGAGTTGTAATTTTGCATTGTCAATTTTAAAGTGGGTTACTACATTACCCGGAAGTGCTCGGGCATGTAGTTCTACATTTACTGCTGTTGATGCTGAAGGACGGTGAAGTGTAGACAGAGCATGCGTAGAACTCGATGCAGCTGATGATGTTGAAGGACGATGAAGTGTAGACAGAGCAGGCGTAGAAGTCGATGCAGCTGATGATGTTGAAGGAAGGTGAAGTGTAGACAGAGCAGAGGTAGAAGTCGATGTTGATGGTGCATATTGAATTACAGTTGGTCTGGAATGTTGGTGTTGAGCTAACATTTGATCTATTTCTTTCAATTCTTCTTCTTCATATTTTTCATCTTGGTTGTTGTTATGTTTCAGTTCATTATGAATCATTAAAAGAAATTCATCCTTAAATGAAGACTTGCAAATATCGCAGCGATGCATAATGTAGGTGCGATCTCCACAAAGGTCAAGGCAATAATGAACAACACTGCAAATGCCCCTCTATTTATACCCTAGCAAAAGTGGTGGGGGTACGTATTACGTTAAGTTTACTATTTTTTTGCATTTTATATTTACTATTGTAGCTGAAGGCTACAAAGTTCTGTATTTAGGTCAAGGTCATTGAACATATTTGCCAAAACGGGGAATAGAGCAGTAAATGATTTCATATCAAACCATAGACTGATCTATTCCCCGCTCTGTATTTAACTAAGACAATTTTCTCCAACAGGAACATTTGATAGATTTTAAACTCGGATGTGAAGTCGGATTGTACACATTGCATCTCGATCAACTAAAAATTTCATAAAACAATAGGGATCTTCAGTTGTAGATTCATCTTTAACATATTCGATGGTCAACATTGCAGAACGAAGATCTTGTGGAATTACGTCGACTTTTATGAGTCGCCTTTCGAGTTCAAACCGTTTTGTTATTGATGTAAGTTTTATCACATCATCGATATCGATGAGGGGAAAGCTGTAGCAAACGGAGTTTCCTGGTGGGTTCATCATGCCGATATGATAAATATACACTGTTGCATCGGCATTAAATAGACGTTCCCCCACCATTAAATTTATAAGTTACCCCCACTTTTTCTAAACAAAAAAAAGCAAAAAAAAAAAAAATTGAAAGCTGGTAAATATTTTCTGTCTTGTAACTGGGTCAAGGTTATACAACGATATTACCAAAACGGGGAATAGAGCAGTAAGTAGTTCTCACTTTGACTACAAACTGATCTATTCCCCGCTATGTATTTAAAGTTTGTCAGTTGACAAGAAAAAGACAACACTTAATCAGACTCATTTGATGAATCGGAATCAGTTGTATCAGAAGCATCGGAAAGAAATAGTCGTCGACGAATATGATATACCCCTCGTGCACTATCTAAAAATAACCCATCCAAACTACTACTACTAGTGGTTGGAGTTTCATCATGTATTTCTTCAGAACAGAGAAGATGCTGATAGATTCTATAGGTTTCAGATTCCCCGTCACTTAACGGTTCAATTTGTTCCATATATCCTGCTTCAAGATCATCACTGTTTATATCACTTAATAATTCAAAATCTTCCATTGCATCCATATCACTTAATAATTCAAAATCTTCCAATTCGTCTTCATTTTCATCCTCACTTTCAATCACAATATGTTTTATAATTCCTACGATTGATTTTGCAGAAGGAAATATATTATCCTTTGGTGACATAGCTGCTATATATTCTAGTGCTAACACAAGTAGCAGAATGAGATAAGCACTGATGAGAAATCTCTTTTTATATTCCCCGATTTAAGTGGTGGGGGTAACTAGTGATAAGAAATGGGTATTATTGTATCAAATATATGTAACAATGTTTATGAAACAAGGATGTTTAAGTCCTGTAAGTAGGTCAAGGTCGTTTTAACTTATTACCAGAACGGGGAATAGAGCAGTAAGCGATTCTCACTTTGACCGCAAACTGATCTATTCCCCGTTCTGTTTTCCCCCCGTTCAGTATTTCCAAAACATCTTTAGTCAATTACGAATGCTAGAAGGTCTTCAGGAAGATCTTGTTGAAGTGATGCACCTTCTAACAACGTTTCTAACGCATTAATGTATTTTATCGCCTGTATCAAAATGGCATGCCTTGAACTTTTTTTATCCATAAACGGTAATTTTGATTGTAATAACTTATATGTTTGATTTATTTTTTTAATCCTTCCTCTTTCTCTAGCATTCCTTCTTCTTGCCTCATCATTCTTTTCCTTGTTATTTGTTGTAGGCTGCATCGATGTTGTAGGCTGCGTCGATGTTGTAGGCTGCATCAACTCTGCTGGGCTATTCATAGCTGAATAACTATACTCTAAAGCTGTACGCCTTATATATGTTTACCCCCACTATTAAAGTCAAAGGATTTAGATGGTGGGGGGGGGGGGTGTAAGTGATAGGGAAAGGATATGTTATTTAACAATTACTATCCGCAAATTTTTTCCAAGTCTCGTCAGTGGGTCACGGTCACTTAAACATATTGCCAAAACGGGGAATAGAGCAGTAAGGGGTTTCACTTTGACCGCAAGAAATAAATACATTTTCCAATATCTTACCAAACAAAGATTTTCTATGTCCCGAAGTGGGTCAAGGTCATCTGAACATGTTGCCAAAACGGGGAATAGAGCAGTAAGTGATTCTCACTTGGACCACAAACTGCTCTATTCCCCGCTCTGTATTAGGGAAGTGAATTTTGAAGAAAGGTCACAGTTATAGGCAATAAACCTGATAACAGAACCTTTTATTAATTTATCCAAACAAAAGGAAGTTACAGATAGTTTGCAGGGAGTATTTGCAAAAGTTTCTCGAGGGTAAGATGGGTAATGTCAACCGGTTTGCATGGCCGTATTGACAAAGGTCGGTTTTCGTGCCATACCTTTTTGTAAGGGGTTAGGAAAAGGATGAGAAACATACTGATCAGTTAAAGTTAATTTTACAAAGACCAACCAAGGTCGGTTTTACAAAGGTCAACAGCATCCTGAAACCCAGTCGGACGTTGGTCAGTAACGGGCGTCAGGCAACTGTGAACCAAAGTTTTGACCAAGGTTAGTTATAGCGTGTAAGAAAAGGACATACCAACCAAGGTCGGTTTTACAAAGGTCAACAACATCCTGAAACCCAGTCGGACGTTGGTCAGTAACGGGCGCCAGGCAACTGCGAACCAAAGTTTTGACCAAGATCAGTTTTAAAGCGTGAAAGAAAAGTACATATTTCATTAGTAAATAAAACACTTCAAAGACCAACACCACAAATAATTACAAACACCAACACTAACTACATTTTCTAGCAGCAAACTACAAGCTATAATCTAACAAACTAACATGCATAACATACTAATATGCTAAGGTAGAATCTTTAGTATACAGGGGTACCACCTATATACTAAAGATGCTATTACAGACAGCTAAGGCGAACAGCTAGCTAGGCTGTCAGCCTGAGACTGTGAGACCTCTGCGGTCAGCCCCCGCTTTTATAGCCGACGATCCGTGGTGGGAGGTAAAGGGAGGTGGGGGGGGGGGGGGGGGGGGGGTTACACTATTGTCGCGACGATATAAAGTGCACATTGATATATTCCAAGTTCGTTAACTGGGTCAAGGTCAAGTAAACTGTTTTGTAAAATAGCAAAGGATTTACCTTTGCTATTTTACTTTTTAAGAAACGCAAGATAGCTCTAAGATCAAACAAGGGTTATAGTTATCCGTTTTACACAACATTCATTGTACAATGATTTGATAAAATGGAAAATTTCCATGTTGGAAGGTGATTGCCATATCATCAAAACACAA
This sequence comes from Allygus modestus, assembly GCA_963675035.1. Taxonomy (NCBI): domain Eukaryota; kingdom Metazoa; phylum Arthropoda; class Insecta; order Hemiptera; family Cicadellidae; genus Allygus; species Allygus modestus. The sequence goes on along the minus strand of OY776113.1, from coordinate 33,215,525 downwards.
TACACATCATTTCTGTGTAACGGCCTAAGCTCCATCTCTACTTTTAAGTTAATCCCTCGATACTCAAAAGCAAGGATAGTGAGAAATGCTTCTGACAAAGCAAGCTCAGAAGGAACAAGCCAAGTGTTTACACCTACAGCTTCCATAGCGATATGATGATTTTTACCACGCTGTTGCAGTATATAAAACATTTCCCCCTCCAGTATAATATTTCTCCTTTTTTTCCTTTTAAGTTTTATCTTTGACTTAGTGTAAAATATCTAAGTCCGTTATCTAGGTCAAGGTCGTTGTAACATTGTAAAAAAAGGTGTGGACAACCTATTTACACTCTGCAGCATATGCTACAAATTGTAAATAGGTTGTCCACACTTTTTTTTTAATTTGGAAAAAACTTTATTTAATTTGGAAAGAATGTTTTTTTTTTTTTTTTTACAATTTTCTCCACACAGTGGTTCCTGAATCGCCTCGGATTAGATAGTGCTTTTTCGTAGGGTTTTTGGGATGACGCATGCCTTTAGGTAATCTTAAAATGTAAAGACGGTCTCCACATTTTAACATGACCTTCAGGAATCCCATTATTTTTACAAAGACGTATTGTTTGTTTTTAGCTAGCCTATTAATCCGAGTCTTAGCTGGTTTCACTGTCGGATGTGGTGAAGAAGGAGAAGCGGTATTTTTTAAATGAAGATTGCACAGTTCTTCATTTAAAGTACACTGTTTTGCACAGCGTTCGCCTTTCTTTGCACCTTTTTTGAACACATAATTACATAGTTGTGCAGGACGTATGCACCTCCTATGCAATGACTTTAATTGATTGAATTTCTCTGAAGGAGATTGAATATTTGTGCAAATTACTGAAGGTCTGGTTGAACTAGTGGAAGGTGGAATTTCAATTGGGGGTCTTGTAAATATTTTAGAGCTTGAGGTGGAGCTTGATCTTGAGGTGGGTGATAAGGAGGAGCTCGAAGAAGACCTTGATCTCGAGGTAGATGATGAGGAGGAGGAGCTCGACGAAGGCCTTGATCTCGAGGTGGATGACGAGGAGGAGCTCGACGAAGACCTTGATCTTGAGGATGATGGTGAAGGAGAAGTTGAACGTGAGCGAGATGTTGAACGATCCATGATGGGTGGTGAAGTTGTCTTTTCAGGGATGATCAGGGCCATTAAAAGAGCCTGACGAAGAATTGAACCAGCAGCCGAAGTCGAGGGTGATGCAGAAGTCGAGGGTGATGCAGAAGTCGAGGGTGATGCAGAAGTCGGCAGTGATATCGGGTGTGACTCCATAGTTCTGAGTGTGAGCAAGCACAAGCAGCAGAATGATCTTACCAGTGATGGGAAGCCTCTTTTATACCCAATATAAGTGGAAGGGGGGGGGGGATGGAGATAGGCTATGGTTTAAAATATTAATCTTTCTATATGTAACCAGACAAAAGTTTATAAGTCCTGTCAGTGGGTCAAGGTCATCTGAACTTGTTGCCAAAGCGGGGAATAGAGCACAAATTGGTGCTCTATTCCCCGCTCTGTATTAGGGGACAGGGAATTACAAGCAATGATTTTAATAACGAAAAATAAAGAAAAAACCCAAAAAAGAAAAAATCACAACAGTTTCTCAGGCTAAGAAAGGTAATGTCAACCGGTTTACATGGCCGTATTGACAAGTCCGGTTTTCAGGGCCGAACCTATTTGTCAGGGGTTAGGAAAGGAGGAGAAACATGTTACTTTGAAACAAAAATAAAGACTTTACCCGCAAATATTTAAACAAATTGAACAGTTAAAGTTAAAGTTTATTTTTCAAAGATCAACCAAGGTCGGTTGTACAAAGGTCAACCAAAGGTCAACAGCAAATTGGAACCCAGTCGGACGTGGGTCAGTAACGGGCGCCAATCTACTGCGAACCCAAGTTTTGACCAAGGTAGAATTACAAGGACCGATTTTATATTTACAAGTTATTTTTCAAGGATCAAACCAAGGTCGGTTGTACAAAGGTCAACAGCACACTGGAACCCAGTCGGACGTGGGTCAGTAACGGGCGCCAATCTACTGCGAACCCAAGTTTCGACCAAGGTAGGATTACAAGGACCGATTTTATATTTACAAGTTAAACCCCACGGATAAAAATAGGGACACTTTACCCAGTTTGGATCAATATCCATAAGAAAAGGGAGCTGTAGGGAAGGTACATATTAGTAAATAAAACACTTCAAACACCAACACCAACACAAACATTAATTACAAACACTAACTACATTTACTAGCAAACTACAAGCGTTAATCTAACAATCTACCATGCATAACAAACTAACAAACACATGCAAGGGCGCGGATCTGTTAATTGCGCGTCGGGCCCAACGCACACTTAACAGACCTACGCTGCAGCAGAATGCAACCCAGTCGGACGTTGGTCAGTAAAGGGCGGCAAGCTACTGCGAAGAGACCGCGGACTGCTCCCGCTTATAAAGGCAAAGTGACGTCACCGAAGCGGAAGGGGGGATGTTACGTCACGGGGGGGATGTTACGTCACAGGGGGGGGGGGGTGACCTTGAACATGACCCAAAAAAGGGGGGGGGGTGACCTTGAACATGACCCAAAGGGGGGGGGGAGACCTTGAGGGGGGAGACCTTGAGGAAGGGGGGGGGGGGGGACCGGTTCTAGAACCTGTCTCAGCTTTCTAACCATATATGGATAGGGCAAGGTTTTACCTTGCGACTCGATTTACTCCTTCCGCCACCTCATTCCAGCTTCAACCACTTCACAGCTCTCGCTCTCTCTCTTCTTACAAAATGACTTCGCCGATAACCAACGAGAAACTGAAAAGGATTAAGGAATCCTTGAAGAAGACAGCTCCGAAGACAAGCGGATTTAAACAACCTTCTTCCCTCAGAATGAGGCTAAAGAGGGATTTTAAAAACCACCCTCTTTACTACAAACAAGGTTCTTCTGGTTCGACTTCTTCATCAACAACGGAACGACACTCTGCCACACGGGATCATCTGGACGTGTTGCAGAAGATGAAGACCTTGACGGAAGACGAATTGGTATCTCCCATTGCAGTTACCAAAACAAAATTCAAACATTTGAGAAGAAACTTCCCGTACAGAGCCGTGCTGAAGAACGGAAGCACCTACTACTTAACTGCCGGTGAAGTTCTCTTTGAGGTGGAATTGCCACGATCAATTCCGGCACCACCAGAAGTGTCATACAAACAGACCTTGTCCTTGGTAAAAGAAGAGAGTAGAGTGAAGTGGACTGTAAAGTAAAATCCCTTACCATCCCACCCTCCCTCCACAAACGGTCCTTTTCAGGACCACCCTAAGCATTTCAAGTTAGGGACTTGGCCTGTACATAGGCAGGAGACTATTAGTCTTATGTTTGTGTGCAGCCCACTTTGTGAAAATTTCTAAGTCCCAAGGTCCTTGACCTTGACCTTGACCTTGAACATGACCCAAAAAAAGGGGGGGGAGGGGGGGGGGTACACAGTTTGTGCAAAGTATGTCATGTGGGTACTCAAATTACGCGGATTGATCAGACGAACAAGTTGGCGCAAACAGAATTCAGATCCGACAAAGGGTATAGCAGCAACAGCGAAAAACAACTATTTTCAAGGGCAAGCCTAAATAACTTCTTTATTTACGGTTTAAAATATATTAAGTGGGTACTCAAATTACGCGGATTGATCAGACGAACAAGTTGGTGCAAACAGAATTCAGATCCAACAAAGGGTATAGCAGCAACAGCGAAAAAACAACTATTTTCAAGGACAAACCTAAATAACTTCTTTGTTTTTGGTTCAAGGTCTAACATGTGGGTACTTCAATTACGCAGCTTGACAAGGCGAACAAGTAGGTGCAATTTAAATTTAAATCTAACCAACAGTATAGCATCCGTGGCGTAAAAACGATGGTTTGAAGGACAAGGTAACGTTGTGGTGGGGGTAGATGCATATTATACACGATAACGCTACATCATTATTCTTCCAGCTCTTGTCGTATGAACATCTACCTAGACGGTCTGAAAAATGTCGCAGTTTTACAGGAACATGAGGAAGGTGACCTTCAGTAGTCCCCTTGACACTACTTTCTACTTCCCTGACGATGAAGACAGAAGGTCTACACTTTTAGTGGACAATGAGCGGTTTCGTCGAAGAATAATTGAGGTTGAAACACTTTTAACCAGTTGTTTGCTACGCAAAAAGAACCATATGAATACATGCACCGGTTTAGATCATAGTAGCTGTTATACTTATACAGCGTTGAAGCGCAAACATTATTGAGGTTTTTAGTTACGGAGGTAAGGTCTTGACAGTCTAAGAGCTAAACCCTAACTAACACATGTAAACTAGTTATTGTGCGATGTAAAACTTGGTGGGGAGACTGGTGTAGTGGGGGACTGGTGTAGTGGGGGACTACCATCTGCCGCACACTTGCCACCTGCCGCCTGCCACCTGCCGCCGCCCATCTGCTGTCCACCATCTGCTTCGTTCTACTACACTTTTACCCCCACCATTTTGTTTGATACCAAAAACGCTAGCTAGCGAATAGTCAGTACACCTCCGGCTCTCGACCGGTGAACATCGAGCTCTCCGAGACGCTCTTCACAAAATAACAATATCATTTCACTCAAGGTCTGATAGATGTTTCTATTTCATTGACGTCACGTATTCTTTCCTCCTGACAGCAATGAAATGCAAACACCTAACAGAACAGATAGGTGTCAAAAACACAACATGGACTCTGCGCAGGGAACGAAGTATCTACCGTCTTTCTTCAAAAAGCAAAGTGATGGCCGCAACTCGTCCGGATCAACAACATCGATGACAACCAACAACGGGGAACTATTGTAAACATGAATTATTGTAAATAAAATAAAGTAATATTTGTAATATGACTTATTATTAATAAAATAAAGTAATATTTGTAATTGTACTACCTCGCACTCGTATCATTCGATTGCTTCATTCGATTGTTTCATTCGATATTTATTATCGATTAACTATCGAATCACAATCGTTTTACGAGTGCGAGGTAGATTTTTTTAAAAAAACTTCACCGTGACCTTGAACTTTGAACTTTTACTCATTTCGTCACAAAACCGCCTACGTCACTGGCTCAGCCTCAGATGACGTATTTTTTCACTCAGCGCATCCGGTCACTGACCGGATGTGACGTCACTTCCGGCGCAAAACCGGCAAACCCACACTACTTCTGGGTTTCGAACTTAGAAGAATGGGATGATTATCATTCTGACTGGCGCCGACTAATGTGTTGGAGGTTGAATTGGCTGATGCTGATAAGAAGGAAGACGCTGAGAGGTTGGCTCCCGATGCTACTGCAAGTCATGAATGCCACTTTACACATTTGTGACAAATTTAATCGAAATCGGACGTTTTACTCAAAATTTATCGTGAAAAAGCAACTTATATCTAAATTTGAACGAATAGTGTTTTTCGAGGCATCTTGGGACCTCGAAACAAAAAGTTTTCGTGATCTCGGGCTCAAATCGTACCATGTGTCACCTGCGGTCATAAGGAAACCCCAATTGAGAAAATTCGCTAAAACACTAACAAATAGCTATTGATTACTGTAAACGAGATTTTATTACAAAAACAATTTTAAAAATAATATTGTGTTATCTTGTGCTTACATTTTAAATTTATAATTGACCTGTGGATACCTTTCAAGTACGCATTTGCAGTTTTGTCCAGACTGCGGACTGGAATTGTATTTACGTTCGAATCGTTTGACAGTATCCAGAGTTTGGAGAAATATTGGTAAACAATCAATTAGAAAATAATGATATCATCAGAAAATACACTATACACTATACTACACTACACTACACTATCATACTGTAATTATTTATCAGCGAGTCTAGCCCACCGAATGTCTCTAAGCAAATATCGGAAAGATTCCGTTGAACAAAATGTTGTGACATTCCCGTGGACTTGCCCAGCCTCCAACCCAAATTGTATATGAAAAGGCAATTAATCGGATGAACAATAATTAACACTGGGTCTACCTTTAATGCCAGGTGTGATGATTTCCTCTGCCTGTTTCATTTCAAGTCGCCGCGCCGCGCCGGTGCCAACAGGGTGCTAAGTGACAAGTGCCGATGGGAAAGACTAAACTGTAGTCTATTATCGCAAATGCCGCGCCGCGTGTCGAGTCCACGCAGCACTCAACATCAATAGCGCGGTCAGAATGTAAACAGCTCAGCGCTTCCCACTATCTAAACAACCTTCGCTTCACTCGAATAAATCTTATCCCAACTCTGCTAAACAGTATCTAAGCTGTTTCGGTATGATTATAAGACTATAAATTAGATTTATGCAATTATAAATTATACATACTGTTTTCTACCGAAAAGTCTGGAAAAACTCCGTTTATGTGGCGATTTGATGGCGTGGATAATTCAACTGGCGTTGTATTCTGAGCGCCGAGGCCATAATTATTGTAAGGGACGGTATGACTTTCTGCTCAATGAAGCAGAAGTGACGAGGGTTAACAAGAGCCCCAGTGTGAACTATTGACGATAGTATAATTCGTTTAGAGGGAGATCCAGTCCTCTGCTTCTACCAACTTCTCCCTTAATACCAATGTTAACTTTCGAAGTCCGTCCCTCCTTAGATATCCGATATCATTGATTTATGGTTCATTTTAAGAGCAAAATATAATTAGCGATTCCATCGAGCAAAATTACGGTATCACAAACAATAATAGTAAATAAGCTTGATTAGATATTAAATAATTATTGTCATGAAACAAATGCAATACCCTTTCATATATTATGTCACAAAATCAATGGTTCGTATGGCTAGTCTCTCAGTCATTACAATAGGCTGTTAAATAGTAGGAAAAGTACCATCATAATGTATCGCTCATTGTCTTTTCCAACCAAGTAATACAAGTTCTTTCAATGGCAGCCACATTTATTAGGCTACAATATACAATGTCATGTATATTGATTAAAACACCCATGACTATGGCAGACTAAATTAAACTAATTTATAAGATCCTCTTTATTAGCTTTATTAGTTATTTATAAGAAGCTTATTATTAACCAACCATTTAGAAACTACTGTATTTACAAAAACACTTTATTATTTTACATTTCAAAGCTTGCCTACTTAAGGGAGTATAAAGGGTACTCATAAAATATAAAGGGTACTCAGGTATTTTTGATCTATTTACAATTAATATATATATACATATTGAAGGGCCAACTACCCTTCCTTGGTCACGCCAAATTGATATCCTAACAATTCCCTATAAATGTTATTTATTTTACAGGTTATTTCCTATTTTAGCGAATTTCCCCTATACGGAAGAAGCTATTACCGCATGTGGCATGGTAAGACCTGATAACCCCCGCCCGGGACCATGATAACTTTTCGTTTTGAGGCCCCCAGATGCCAAAAACACCTTTCGTTCAAATTCATATATATATACATATATATATATATATATATATATTTGTGTGTGTGTCCGTAAGCACGAAAACTTTCGTAAAAATGGTCCGATCTTGATGAAATTTGGTACAAACGTGTAAGGCAGCGTCTATTTTCATGAGTTCGAAAACTAGACAGATGGCACTATTATAAGGGTGTGTTTTTTTGGGGGGGAGGGGGGGTTTGTACCCCAAAAATGGGTTTTTTAAAACCTTTTACATATAACTATTTTCAAAACCAAACTTAAGTTTACACTATTGGATTCAGCTTAAAATCAGACAATTTTGTATTTTGATCATCGCTCTACGTCAATTGGTTACCAAGATATTTAAAGTTCTAAACACGGTAGTAAAATGGGATGAATAGAAACAAAACTTCAAGGAATAAATCCCAATTATATAACTCGGGTGTTATATCGACAGTATTTAAGGGCATTATTTTTTCCCATAATGAACATAACCTGTCTACCTGGGAAAAATTATTTAAGCATGTTGGTATCACTGCTTTTGGTTTTTTTTATCATTTACAACGTGTCTTACAAATTTGTCTGAAAAACCTTCCCTCCGAAACGTTGTCTGTAAGTATGAACCTATTACATATATTCATGTTAATACTATTTTTTTATATTGACTTAGGTATCTTACAAACAAGTGCTATAGTGGTTTAGCCTAATAATAAACTTTACTATATTATTATTATTTTTTTTTACGTTATGTCATGATTTTGTAAAACCAGGGTCAATAGAAACAAATAAACAAATAATAAAAAAAGGCTTGTAATTACCCAAATACAAAGCAATTTAGGTCATTACCGGGGCTTTTTTGCCTTATAAGGTTCAAAATACGTCTTTTAAAGGCTATATTAAAAAATCAGGGCAGGGTTTTAATCTTTTCCAAGCACTTAGGTAACACATGGAGGCTTAAGATTTAACATACAATACAATTTAACATCTATTAAGTATGTCAGTATAAAATCAAGCAAATGTTTGTTGCTTGTTTTTTGTTCAACTATTATTTGCATTTATAACTTTCTATACCAATTTAATACAACACACAATCTCTTAATTGCTCTCTGAATTGTAGAGTGTGTTTACTCCCTTCATTTATTCCTTTTTATACCAAAACTTTTACAACAGAATATAATTTTTATATATCACAAAAAGAAAAGAAACACAAGCAATACCTAGAGTCCGTTTAATTTAAAGCCTACCGTTTAATTCTACCATTACATGCACGTTTCACTTGTTTCTGGGGTTTCGTTAAATGTTTTCACTTTTTACATAAAAAAGTGCATTTATAAATTTTGTTTGCACAATTTGTATAATGTAACTTTTATAATGTCATTAAACATTGTGTTTCCATTCATATTAACATTGGGAAACAGAAACAAACAGCAAAAACAACAACTGTTTCTATTCTCCCCAAAATGCGTGGTGAATAGAAACACCCATATTTTATTTTCGTCTGCTTATTGCGTTAAACAAATTGATAAGTGGTTTTTGTAGAGGAGTCCAAGGCCGGAAATATTAACTAGGATTGGCAATTTTAAAGTTTAAAATATAGCTTTCACAGAAGCTCAAAGGTCAAAAAGTGTTTCTATTCACCCCATTTTACTTACGTTGTCCAATGTTAATCTTATGGAGAATAAGTAAAATTGTATATCTCGCTTTTTAATGAACATATATTAATTAAACTTGGTATACCACTTCATATGGTTGGGGTTAACTGATATTTGCATACAAAACCCATTTTTGTGGTGCCCATGGCAGCAAACCTGCGTACTCAGCAGTTACAATGTTATTCATAAGAATAACCAACCAATTTATGTTCAAAAACAAGCAAGATAATTGTTAAAAGATAAAAGATAAGCTTGTTTTTGAACATAAATTGGTAAAACTTGGTATGTTGCTTCATCCATTGGTATTTGCATAAAACCCAGATTTTTGTGGTCCTTGATGCAGCAAACGTACATACTAATGTTTTTCTTATGGAGAATAAATAAAATGTCATATCTCGCTTATTTATGAATATGCTTTGATGAAAGTTGGCAAGTGGCTTCACAACTTAGTGAAATACCATTTGAAATTCACTGAGTATGCAGGTTTTCTGCAACGGGGGTATTTATAAAACTAATATAATAAATTCAAGGCAATTTCTCCGATAACATAACCATTTTGTGAGGCTTAGCAAAATGTTTGTACGTTCATACGACTAACTTTGATCTGGCACCGCTAGGGGGCTATAAATATATTTCTATAGTTGGGTCGTTTTGGGAAGGCTTGTGTCGGATTAAAGTTTTACCTGGAACCTTTCACAGCCACCCTTAACTCCCCGCGACCCACGCCATACAATACCTTCATACAGAGCCAGGAGACACTCCAGTATCTCATCAAAATCTTTATAGCATGTTATTTTTTTGTAATACATCTCAAAAATGTATATTCTACACAATTTTTTTAGGAAGTTCATACCAAACACGAGGTACTTAAAACTGTAAATTACTGTAGAATACTGTAAATTATTAGGTATATAAAAAACAACATATAACCAGCTTTTTATGATCGAGGGGTCCAATTGCTATCTTTCTTGCAAGAACAGTTCAAGTTTAAAGGGAGGACAGCCCTTCTAAACCCTCGATTTTTGCTTTACGCTTTTCCCCCACTCCCAGATAACTCCCATCGTGTTCTCTTGACTCACTGAGCTGTTGTGGAACCGGTGCGTGGTACCGGACCGCCGACTCGTTTTGAATGTTAAGTTTTGAATCAAAAAAGGGTGCAGCAACAGACTGCTCTTGACTTTTGGCATTTAAAAACACCAGAAAACTTACAATGTATTGGCGGGCCATTTAAGCTAAGCTTGTGAGAGATACCGTAAAGTATTTTTTTTTTATAGAGTATAATTGTTTAGATTTCTAAACAATTTTAATACGACGGATACCAAAATGTTCCGCCAGCATCACCGTTTGTAAAACCAACCGCAGGTAGAACGGTGTTTGATGGTAAACAACTAATTTCCCCGCGTGGTCCTATCTTGAACTGGATCGCTAATATTGTGCGACACTCAAACAAAAGGTGCTCTTTTGTTTTAATATTATGACCAAATTCGCAAAATGTTGAGAAGGTTCCAAACTGGACCCATCTGCCATTTGTCATTGGGCTGTTAAGATGATTTCTAAGAACAGGTTGGCCTTAGATAGTAACAAGACCAGGGTCTGGACCGCTCCCTATCAAAACGTTAAAAATTCCACTGGCGTAGATACACAAAAAAATAAAGAAAATAAAATCAAACAGAGTGTAAGTGCATCATAGAATCCCTCATATTACCAATCAAGGAACATAAACAGTCTACAGTCCTCATGAAGACAATTTGTCCAGATCAGTCTGCAAACTGGTTCCTCCCCACCCCCTCCCCACTGCAGAGGGTCCCTGGGCTCCCTACCAGCCATCTCCCAAACTCCAGCTCCCCATCTCCATCTCAGGTTCGAATCTTTACCCATCTCCGGCAACTGTTCTGGCGCTTTCATCACATGCATTATTTTGCTCGATGAACTAGTTAATGTTCTGTTGTCGATTACGATCTCACTTCCGAAATAATGTATCTGATTAAACTATTAGCGTAGAAATCCGCAATGGCTCCACGACAACAGGTCAGGATGGGGTGGTTGGTTTACAAACCTTCAGTCAAAAGTTCTAATTCCAAGTAGATTATAAACTAAATATGTTTCAAAACCTTTGTACCATCATCAGAGACGTTTTACAAAAATGTTATTCTTCTGTTTTGTAAATATATTTGTCAACAAATATAATAAACAACACTTACACGGATGCACATAATAAACATATTAACATGGATTACTCTTGCCGGCCGGCAATAGTCACTGGGAGGACCTATTTGATTTAACCCACTCCAACTTGTTCAATAATATGTAAACCTATATTTCAACTGATGTGACTGTTTTGGAGGCATTCAACAATGAATATATTAGCGTAACTATCGTTAACAAGTTCACTTTTAATCTTCAAACACTTAAACGTTTATCCAAACATATCAGGCGGTCCAGGCTATGTTTGGAACTACAAGTCAAAAACATGTTATTCCATTTATGGAACATGTTTTTGTACTGGAGTACGTTGTTGAATATACAGGGTGTTTTTTTAACTTGCATAATCTTTTATAAAAAACAAAAACTAAAAGAGGTATTAGGCTAAACATGCAGTTTGTGGGAATTGTCTATTATTATTGGAGGACACATTTTTATATCGATAGTAGCCCCCCTTCAACCCCGCTTCCCCCTATCCAAACTCAAAAATTTAAAATAGCAAAGTACCCCATATGAGGACAATTGTAGCAAAGTACAATTAAAGAGGATTGAAAAAGAAACCTTTTGGTTAACAAATAATTTAAATCGAATAGTTCGTCACTGAAAGTGAGTCCTCCATTCAAACCCCTCTTCCCCCCACCGCAAACTCAAAAAATTCAAATAGCAAAGTACTCCATATGGCAAATCAAATTAAAGAGGATTGAAAAAGAAATTTGTTGGTTAACAAATAATTAAAATCGGATAATTCGTTATTGAGATTCGTTAAGAGGTGTTAATCTCCAAAGTACTAAAAGTGTGATTAAATTACTTTCAGACACTATATTGCATCAGCTATGCTGATATAAGCCTACTATCAGTTTATGTTATTTATGTGATTTATATTTTGTAGTTTAGACTATAATAAATAGATTAGATAGCAGATCTGTTCTACGTGCGGGATAGGCCTAACCGGATTAGTTAGTTAACGTGTATGTAACGTGTGGTATTTGTAACTGTGTACATTTTATCCATCGACACGTCCTAAAGAGACGTGGATTTATTGCGTCTACGCTTTTGACCACTTAGAATGCTGCCATTGTAGACACAGGTCTCAATGTCACAATAACACCACGCACTGAACTGTTGGACCTCGAGTAAGTAACCGATTTTAGTCTAAGAAGGGAATGAACATGCATACACTACACGTAGGCTGTAGAGATTTGTATGTGAACATACAAATCATTGCCTAAATAAGAACCATTTGGCGTTATTAAATCACCAAAGTTAAACAATGCTGGAACTGTCATTATATATTTGGAGGTTAGGAAACGTCTGTCTGGCTCATGCAACCTATTCCAGAATCTAGTAATGGATAGGGGATAGGGTGAAAATGTACGATTATGTTAATTAATGGGTTAAATGGGGGGGGACAAAATAGGTTTGCGGGGGGACCCAAAAAAACAGTTACGCCACTGCGCAAAGGTACTGAGGCTCACCCAGCAGAAGCGCTTTGTGGACCATGCAGCAAGCCAGTTCTCTCCATACTCAGCTTTCACGGGCCCCTGGGCAGGCCTGGTGGTGTGGGCCCATGTTGTCGTCCGGATCCAAGTTGGTGACTTTTTTTAGACAACAGTGTCCTAAATAAGATACCGGCCCGAGCCCGGGCCCGGTCCCCCACCGACGGTCCCGGGCCCCAGGGCAGTTGTCCCCCCCTTCCCCCCCTGAGCCCTGAGTACGGCCCTGTACATAGGTTAGTATTAGCCATCAGGATAATTTAGCAGCATCTCGAGAGGAAGACGCATGATAAAAAAATCTCTAGTTGTAGATGAACAGCAATCATTGAGATAACATCATTCTGTATTCTTCAAGTTCTTGCCACGTCCTCCGTACAGCTCTGTTCCCGTATGCTGGGAAGTAGTAGCTAATAACTGTGAAGGCCAGTGACCGCAAATTGCAACTTAGCATATTCTGGCAGTGGTGATGAATCGGATTAAACCTCTCAGTCTACCAACAGCACGTTGTATAGTGAGGGTGACATGGCAGAAAGAGTGTTCTTTGTCAATAGCAACACCCAAGCAATTTGCCAGAGTCATATACTGCCAATGCCTCGCCACCAACCGTGACTGCAATGCCAGATTAACTCAGTTTAGCAAAGAAATTTGTGGTGCTGTATGAAAACAGTCATTATATACTATACCCAGTGGCATTTACCACTTAAAGGCCACATAATGATATGCCTCAAGGTGGCATGTATGTCGCTTTTCGTAGGCAAAATTTTCCTAAACTGGATTGAAATATCAAACAAACAGACAAAATATTCAGAATATCAGGCATACTAGTTTTTTCTATTGGTATTATTGTATATAAATAATCGATGTCTGAGTTAAGAATATTCCAATATTTTTAAAAAATCGTTTATATCCTGTATAAAACTGTACTGCCCCATTAATACGTTTTAAGACGTATCGGAATTTAAACAAATTAGTGCCTGCTAATGATTAAAGTGGTAATCAATATTGAGCTGTTTATAATATTTGCACTAAACGTCGGAGACCCATTGCACTTGACAAATTGGTTCCATATGTGTGTTCTACGTCAATCCTAAAATTAATTTTCATCACTTTCATAATTATTGCCAAAATATTCAATCACCCCGATGTATAACATTTCGTTATTTCACTCCCCCCCCTCCCCCACGTAACACACGTCTCGAATGAGCACCCTCCCCCCATCCAATGTGTTACGTAACGCAATCGTATTATACTTTAAAACAGTATTATGGTTTTAAACATAGTTTTAATAGCAATTTGGAATATGGATTTAAGTAAATCATTAATCTTTTAATGACTTTCTTTTAATAACCTTTTTTAATTTTTTCAAAGAAAAATTGATACAAACAATTTGTTTAATGCGACATACACCAACAATGAAGAAGTGGATGGCAATGCGCAATACTCACAGGCGTGCGCAGGGTTTCATCTTTGGAGGTGCCAGTAGGAAAATTACGCCCCTTCAAGGGGGAAAGGTGAGGAATTGTGCATAATAAAATGACATTTTTATATGTTTTTAATAGACTACATTGATTACTAAAATCATAGATTAAGCATACTCCTTAGGTGTATGGATTTTATCTATGCTAAAATTGATGGGTATATTTCTTCTCTTAAAATATCGGATAATCCGTCGAAGGACGGGCTTTGGCCTTATGGGGGAAGCAGGTAGAAACGCCAAATGTTTCGTGACTGGAGCCCCCTCTAACTGACGGACATGGCAGTTTCTTCTTACTTTTTCCGTCGGCATGGACCTCACGCATGTGCGTGGAACGTTTCTAGCAACGTACGGGACGCCCGTTCCAGTACATGTTAGACCATACAATGTTGTACTGATACAATAAAGTCTCCAGTACTAGAATACGAACCCACACCAAGGCCATTGTTTTCGGGTCGATTCCAGTCCGACTCGCCTAATCCTATTCAGCCTCCCTGTTGCCAATGATAAGACAGCTCTTGACCTGGCAACAACCCAGGCCGAGGTCAGAGATGGCAAGTGGAGGTATGTGAAGCTGGCAGCGCCCATATTGAAAATAAACGTGAAAATAACCTAAATCGTTTGTTTATCGTATGTTTAGGTTTGTTTAGCTATTTTCGACGTTTGTTTGGCCTTAGTTGCTTTTCAAAACGAAAAATAAAGTGGGCGCTGCTAGCTTCACACCAGCAGCGCCCAATAGTAATTATGAGCTAAATACCATTGAAATCGTTTGTTTAGGTTTGTTTAGCTATTTTCGTCGTTTGTTTGGCATTAGTGGCTTTAGAATTCGAAAAATTAAGTGGGCGCTGCTAGCTTCACACCAGCAGCACCCATTCGTTGATTTGAACTAAAAACCAATGGAATCGTTTGTTTGTCGTTTGTTTAGGGTTGTTTAGCTATTTTCGACGTTTGTTTGGCCTTAGTTGCTTTAAATTCGAAAAATAAAGTGAGCGCTACTAGTGGGCGCTGTTAGCTTCACACCAGCAGCGCCCTTTCGTTGATATGAACTAAAACCCATTGGAATCGTTTGTTTATCGTTTGTTTACGTTTGTTTAGCTATTTTCGACGCTTGTTTGGCCTTAGTTGCTTTTAAAAATAAATAATAAAGTGGGCGCTGCTAGCTTCACACCAGCAGCGCCCATTAGTCATTTTGAGCTAAATACCATTGAAATCGTTTGTTTATGTTTGTTTAGGTTTGTTTGGTTATTTTCGTCGTTTGTTTGTTGCTTTAGAATTCGAAAAATAAAGTGGGCGTTGCTAGCTTCACACCAGCAGCGCCCATAAGTCATTTTGAGCTAAATATCATTGAAATCGTTGTTTATCGTTTGTTTAGGTTTATTTAACTATTTTCGACGTTTGTTTGACCTTAGTTCCTTTTGAATTTCAAAAATAAAGTGGGCGCTGCTAGCATAACACCAGCAGCGCCGATTTCGAAAATCTACTTGAAAACTATCTAAATCGTTTTGTTAATCTTTTGTTTGGCTATTTCTGACGTTTGTTTGGCCTTAGTTGCTTTTAAATTCGAAAAATAAAGTGAGCGCTACTAGTGGGCCCTGCTAGCTTCTCACCAGCAGCGCCCATTCGTTGATATGAACTAAAACCCATTGAAATCGTTTGTTTATCGTTTGTTTAGGTTTGTTAGCGAATTTCCCCTATAGGGAAGAAGCTATTACCGTAGTCGGCATGGTAAGACCTAGGCCCGGGACCATGATAACTTTTCGTTTTGAGGTCCCCAGACCCCAAAAACACCATTCGTTCGAAACTGTATATATATATATATATATATCTATATATATATATATATATATATATATGTGTCCGTGAGCACGATAACTCTCGTAAAAATTATCCGATTTTGATGAAATTTGGTATAAACGTGTAAAGCAACATTTATGACTTTAAGTTCGAAAACCAGCCAGATCGCTCCATCCGAAGGGGTATTTTGGGGGGGTTTTGTACCCCAAAAATGGGTTTTTTGAATTTTTTACATATAATTTTGGAAAAAGTCAAATTTTGGTTTTTACCATTGGATTTGGCTTAAAAAAACACACAATTTGGTATTTTGATCATTTCTCTACGACAATTGGTTACCGAGATATTGAAAGTGCTAAACACAGTACGTTGTCTAATGTTATTCTTATGGAGAAAAAGAACAATTTTATATCTCGCTTATTTATGAACGTATACTGACGAAACTTGGTATACGGCTTCATCTGGTTGTGGACCATTGATATTTGCTCAAAAAAACAATTTTTTGCCAACGGCTCCCGTAGCAGCAAACCTGCGTACTCAGCCCCATGTTATTCTTATGGAGGACAAGTCATGTGTTATCTCCCTTAATTATGAAAATAAATTAATGAAATTTGGTATGTGACTTTGCCTAAATGAGTTATATTGATATTTGTATAAAACCCCAATTTTTTGTGTTCCTTCCTTCAGCAAACCTGCATACTCAGCCGCCATGTTATTCTTATGGAGAATAATTAAAATGTCATAAATCGTTTATTTATGAATGTATATTGATGAAACCTGGTATGTGGCTTTATGTGGTATTAAGACACATATATATCCATTGGAAATTCGCTGAGTACGCAGGTTTGCTGCTACGGGGGTATTTAGCTATTTTAGTCGTTTGTTTGGCATTAGTTGCTTTAGAAATCGAAAAAATAAGTGCGCGCTGTTAGCTTCATACCAGCAGCGCCCATTCGTTGATTTGAACTAAAAACCAATGGAATCGCTTGTTTATCGGTTGTTTAGGATTGTTTAGCTATTTTCGACGTTTGTTTGGCCTCAGTTGCTTTTACATTCAAAAAATAAAGTGAGCGCTACTAGTGGGCGCTGCTAGCTTCTCACCAGCAGCGCCCATTCGTTGATATGAACTAAAACCCATTGGAATCGTTTGTTTATCGTTTGTTTATTGTTTGTTTATCGTTTGTTTACGTTTGTTTAGCTATTTTCGACTTTTGAAAAAACGATAAACAAACGATTTATGTTTTTTTCATGTTTATTTTCAATATGGGCGCTGCCAGCTTCACATACCTGGTAAGTGGTGTTCTCGAGTCTACTGTCTACACTGTCTGTACATTGTATCGCCAAACAGTTTCTTGCTTTCTACTAGACAACAGGCCGCAACATAAACAGACGGCCCCAAAACTCCCGGAACGGTTAATTGTTCTGAATCTACGTGAGGTAAAAACAATATTTTACAGTAGTTTCTGGTAATAAAAAATTACTTTTTCCTGGGTAACTCATATAATTTTGAGAGGGTAGTCCCAAACTTTCGAATGTCCTACATTAAGAGCTTGTTCAGTAAAACCCAACGGCGCATAACCCTAGGTTGATAATATCTTGCTCCAATCCTAAAAGGCGATTGTTTCAAACATTGTAAATGGTTATTAATTTTGCGATGAAAACAAGTCCTGAACCAGTTCAATGACTCCTAAACGAAATTAGCTTCAAAACACCTAATCTGGAAAACTTTATAAAACAACTTTTTTGTCTTAAGCCATATTGCACCTGCCCCCAAAATGCCTACTATCAATATTATGTCCTAATCCTAATATGTCCTAAGATCAAATGAGCATCACGATCAAATCAAATCAAACTTCTTTATTTTCTCAATTACATTAAACCCGTCAAAAGAAACATCTTAAAAATGATACATTATAATTTAGAAGTAGTATTTGGTTGGTAATAATATTATAATAAATAAACATAAAATAAATCAACTCCCCCAACTCTCTCTAAATTCCAATCCTCCAAAGTCCAAAGGACGTCCGAGACGTAGGCTACACGTCAGCCTTGTGTCCACCGGATGGTATTGACCTGCTTGCCTCTTGGCACCCGCACTGAAATTTAATAAATTACATGTTTAATGCTTTGTTAATAGTCCCTTCAGTGTGATTTTACGTACGGTCATATAAAACTATCTATTTCGATTTGGGACGATGTATAAAAAGCATTAATTACCGTGATGAATACTTTGAAATTAAAGTTGCTCGAAGGTGGTCTTGTTTTTACTCGACAATTTTGGGCAGGAGCAGCAATAACAACCCAATAAATCGAGCGCCTAAACTATAGCCTAAAGGTAAATGTGATCTATTACAGATAAACGTTGTATATTTGCATATTATATGCACGAAGCAAGCGGCCTTAGGTTATAATGCGATTTGGAGAGTAAATGAGATAGAAAATAGGCGACGATATAAAATTTTGATTTCGACGTCGTTGTCGCACAAGCAAACGTAAGCTTCGTAAGCCTGAAGTCAAATTTTAGAGGATGAGAACTTTAATACTTATTCTGAATCCAAACACCAACCCAAACTTCCGAAGATTTTAATAGTGTAAAAACGTAGCTTATTTCAGCTAGAAATTTTCAAACTATATAGTATTTTAAATTAATTTTAACCTCAGAACCGGATGCGGCAAGGTACGTTGACGCACATGAGGTGTGGTTAGTGTGGGATTTTATAATTTATAAAATTAAAAAACATAATTTTTAGTGATTAAACTTGCAAATTTTCTTATTTTAGAATAAAAAAACGTATTTTTTCTTATTTTAAAGCTAAAAACGGTTATTTTTTCTTATTTTAGAGGTAAACAACGTTTTTTCTCATAAAAAATATGCAAAATACTCAACAAAGAGTATATATAGAAGTCCCAAAATCAGGATTTTCATTCCAACAGAAAATTTTGTCCTGTACACAGTGCTCCACGCCCTGCTCCAAGATAAGTAATTTAATCCGCCACTACAGAACAGTGCACAACATTATTCCTAAGATGTGTAAAAAGTGTCATCAGATACTTAACAGTAAGAAGGTTTTTAAAATGCACATGTTAGAGAACCACAACATGGTAAGGTGTGTAAGAAAGTCGTTAATCACAACAAAACCCGCCACTGATACTCCTGCGATAAACGACCTTACGGTGTTTTAAAATTTAAACGCGAGTCTGCGGATATATTAAGTTCCCTTCTGGGGACGATGAAACTACCCCGATAATTTAGGTACGTTTGAAATTATGAAACTGCCCCGCTCATTAAAGAGGATCAAGAAGGGTCGCCTCGCCTGACCAGAAATGCTGAAATTGCCCTCAGCGCCCAGCCAGGTAGCCGCTACGGGTCTGGGGAAAAAGGGAATTATTTTTGTCCCTGCGTCCTGTCAGTGACTGCAGTCATCTAATAACTGCCACCAATATCAGTAATTACTAGCTGATAAACTACCGGTTCGTTGGGCTTTAAAAACAACGATTGTATTGTGATACAATCTGTGTTTAAACTTAGGAACTCAGGAGCGAGTGCCAAATAAAAAGAAAGTCGCAAACCGAACCATATTTCCACTTACAAAAATAAACTTAGATCAAATTTAAATGTTTTCTTCCGAAACCTAATATAACTCGTTTAAAAAACACCGAATATTAAGGGCCAAGACTGTATAATAATTTAACTAAACAAATAAGAGAAGAAAAATGATGTCTATGACTGGCTATTTACTTTAGAAAATAATTTTGAAAACATGTTAAGGATGTTACCGCATGTTAATGGGTGTGACATATCGTTCAACTATAGAGACGTTATTTTTTGTACTATATATGTAATTTTTCAAAGGAGACGGGAGAAATTTAAAGACATTTTATTTAATGCAGTTTTTTTATTTAAATTTCTCTACCATATTATTTGATTTCGGTAGGATGTGTTTAAATTTAACCTCAATCAAGCATATAAGCCTGTAAGGTTTTGTTTCTACCATTTAGTGTAATGCAATCGGTTGTATTATTAGGGGTTAAATATTGTTTATGTATTCCTAAGGATCATGTATAGACCTGTTTAAATTAGTATTACAGTTTATTTTTATTGAGTATTTGTTTGCATGCTGTACTATATTCCCCCGTACAGTATACAGTATACAGTTTGGCAATTTCAGCATTTCTGGTCTTGCGAGGCGTCCCTTCCTAATCCTCTTTAATGAGCGGGGCAGTTTCATCGTTTCAAAAGTACCCAAAATGTCGGGGCAGTTTCACTACGCCCACCCTTCTATCCTGTCCCCTGACGATAAAATGGATATTGGTAAGAGAGTAAAATTTTTAAAACAGACAATAGATCAAAGTGGTAAATTAATAAACGAAAAAGAATGTGTGCAGATTTCAGAAAACTTACAACTTTATCAATTGAGAAAAAGATTTAAAATCTCAAATTAAAAATGCTCTTACAAAGATTGACACATCTATGCATCAATACCAAGCCCAAGGCAGTGGGTGGACATATGACCACACAAAATATTAGCAGCTACACGTTTATAAATATAAACCCTTAACACCAAAATCATACATCCCTACACCAGAAAGTATTAAATCAAAACACGGTGTTTTAAATATTAAAACAGCGGTGATAAATGCTTTCTGTGGTGTATATTGGCAGCCTTACATCCAAAAATCTTTCAAGAGCATGCAAATCAAGTTTCTTATAATAAAACCTACGAAGGTCAGTTAAAAATGAAAAAATAAATACCCTGTAAAAATATCCGACACTGATAAATTTGAAAGACAAAATAATATAAGTGTTAATGTATATGGGATTGAAGGCAAGAAATGTGTATATCCATTGAGAATAACCAAACAAAATACTAATACTCACGTAAACCTATTGCTATTAAATCAAGGTCGCATAGCACATTATTGTTTAATTCGAGGTTTTGATAAATTCATGTATAATTCTACAAAACATGAGCATAAGACCCACTACTGCTACCGCTGTTCGCAAAGATTTTATAGTAAAGATAAATTAGAAAGTCACCTAACGTATTGTAAAAAATATGATGCCCAACGAGTGGAAATGTCTAAGAAAGACACATTACAATTTACAAATTATAACTATCAACTTAAAGCTCCCTTTGTCATTTATGCAGATTTCGAATGCTTTATAAACTTTGTTAATCACACTCCCTCCGGTTTCGCATATGTCGTAGTAAGAGATTCTAAAATAATTTCCGAACAGTTGTACAGTGGTGAAAATGTAATGGATGTGTTTTTAACAAGTTAAAGTCAAATGGGAGTATATATTCCCCTCATAATGACTCCAGAGCAAGAGGCATCATTCCAAAACTCAACCCATGGTCATATTTGTGGTGATCCTTTATTGTGTGATAAAGACCGTGATCACTGCCACTTAACAGGACAGTTTAGAGGTCCAGCCCACAATGAATGCAATTTAAATTATACTCAAACTAAGAAAATTCCAGTATTCCTACACAATCTGAAAAATTATGATGGACACTTAATTATATAACATGTAGGAAAATTTAATCATAAATTAAATTGCATAGCTAAAGAAATGGAAAAATACATATCTTTCTCTGTTTATGATTTAATATTTTTAGATTCCTACAACTTTCTGTCCCTACAATTAAACAAATTAGCTTGAAATTTAAATACATTTAGATTTATAGACAATCCACTACTACAACGCAGAGGTGTATTTCCTTATGAATACCTGACAGGACCAGAGGAATTCTCAGTATCTCTCCCACCAATAGAGGCATTTAACAGTAGTCTAACAAAAGAATGCATCTCTCCAAAAGATTATGAACATGCTAAAAACGTATGGACTCATTTTAATATAAAGAATTTAAAAGAATATCACGATTTATATCTTAAAACAGTTGTGTTGCTATTGGCTGATGTTTTTGAGACCTTTAGAGATTTATGTTTAAAAGATTATAAGCTTGACCATGTCTATATGTACTCCCTCCCTAGACTAACATGGGAGCCATGTCTTAGAATGACCCGCATAAAATTACAATTATTTCGTGATATTAACATGAATTTGTTCATAGAGAGTGCAATCAGAGGAGGAGTCTCTATGATTTCCACACGCTATACCAAAGCCAATAATAAATACATGGGTAAACATTATGACCCAAATCAAGAAATCACCAATCCTGTATACTTAGACTCTCTACACTCTCTATACTCTACAGCCATGTGTGAGTCTTTGCCTGTCGATGGATTCCATTGGACGACTGAGAAAGATTATAAATACAAACAAAATGAAAACTTTGGATACATTTTAGAAGTCGATTTAAAATACGATAAAAGTTTGCATGGTTTACAAAATGACTATCCATTAGCACCAGAAAATATTAATGGAAAATTAGTTTCAAACTGAAATGATACAACTAAATATATTTTACACTATAAAGCATTACAAAAATACGAAGAATTTGGGTTAGTGGTGACAAAATATCACAAAATATTAAAATGTATACAATCAAAATGGCTTGCACCTTATTAATTTAATAAGTAATTTTAATATTAGTAATTTTAATATTAGTAATTTTAATATTGAAAAGCGGAAACAGGCTAAAAAAGATTTTGAAAAAGACTTTTACAAACTGTTAAATAATAGCCTCTTTGGTCAAACAATTATGAACCAACGCAATTTTCGTGACATATATATTGTAAATGAGTCTAAATTAACAAAATATGTTACAAAGCCAAGGTTTTACTGTAGAAAAAAGTTTGATAGCAATTTGCATGTTGTAAATTTAACTAAATTAATTGTAAAGTTTGATAAACCAATATATTTAGGAATGCCCATTTTGGATATTAGTAAAGTAATAATGTATGATTTCCACTATAATTATATGCCAAAATTAAAAAATAAAAAGTTCCTAATGACAAATATAGATTGTCTAATTTATTCTATAGTTACAGAGGATTTTTACATGAAAATAGACTTGCATCACTTTGACACCTCTGCATATAGTAAAGACCATTTCTTATACTCTGATAAAAATAAACAGGTCATGGGCAAGTTTAAAGACGAATTAAATAGTAATATTATGTACGAATATTGTGGTTTAAGGCCAAAATTATAGTCTTATATTCCTCTAAAATGGTTAGACGAAAAATAAAAGGTGAATGAGCTAGAAGTTAAAAGGGCAAAAGGGGCTGACAATGCTACTGTTAAACATCTCTTAAGGCATCAACATTACTTACACTGTCTACAAACCGGGGAAGATTACTTTGAGAATGTTACAAGAATTAAATCATCAAACCACCACCTTCAAACATTAACGATGAACAAAAAGATACTCTCTTTTGACGATGACAAGAGAATTATTCTGGATGGCATCAATACTCTTGCCCTTGGTCATTATAAAATTGATCAAACAAAAATCTGTATTTCCCATTATTCTTAGGCCATTCCTTATATATAACAAAAAACACAAATTTAGACCATCCCAGCATTGGTTGCAGGGATTTCTAAAGTGGTTAAATGAAAAGTCATTCCCCACATGGTTGTTATACACGTTTTAAATTTAAATCTTCTTGCTTGAATAATATTAGGAAATTAACATTATCTCTTAAATGGCTGTGTACTTTACTATAAGATTGACACAAATAAAAACTATTAATGTGTTTATGTCGGCCCACTGAGAAAAATGGTGTGATATTTGGACTATTTATATCATCAAACACAACAACTGAGTGTAACTCTACATCATTTGGTGTGATTTCACAGTCAGTAAATGTGTGTTATTTCAATTCATCACACAGACGAAATATTTCTTTTATTTTTTTATATATTTTTATTGTTCTAAAGATTTCGATTTTATATATAAATTTGTAAATTGTAATGCTTCCTTTTTTAGAATTAAATTATAAATTACCACTTCCACTTGGGCCACATATCACACATCGAATATTAATTGGAAACAGACCCATCTTCTTTGGTGTATTTTCTTTATATGCTAAACTTGTTCTTTTATTGAATAAATGACATATTTTATATAATAAAAATAAAAAAGTGTGGAAAGGGATTATTCTTAAAGCCATATAGAAGTCGGAGGTTTTTAAATACCTTAATAAACAATCTCCCATTCCCATTACACATACATTATATTCTTATTGTGGTCCTGGAACTAAGATACGTGAAAATTTAGCTAAGACTGTACCTCCAAAAAATAAGCTAGGCTCTTATTGTAAAGAGTATGACATATTTTACATGAATAATCCCGATACCGCTGCCCGGAACAAAGCAGATAGCCGATTAGCAGACCAGGCATGGACGAGAGTTACTGCAAAACACGCTAATCTAGCCGAAAAGGCAGCGGCTTATGCTGTGACAAATTTAGTGAAGCTCAAAGCAAAGATGGGAATGGGATTAAAATGTAATAAAAAATATGGACAACTTTCAGCTGTTAGAGGCCGCAAAAGACGTGCCTCACTTTCGGGAACATAAAAACGATCTAAAAAATCAGAAACCAAAAGTAAAATAGTGCGGAGTAGTTAATTTAGACAGTGATAAAGGCCTGGATAGTATGTACAAGGGTACACATTGGACAGCATATCTTAAAGATAAAGATATTGTAATTTATTTTGACCCATTCGGAATACAACCTCCAAAAGAGGTAATTGAATATTTTGTAACTTTGAAAATCTACTATACAACTGATCAAATACAAGATTTCAATAGTTCCATTTGTGGAATTTCATGTTTATAATTTCTAAAAAAATTTAGTTTATAAAAATTGATTCTTTTACTATTACATTTACAGGTACAGAGCCAGAGCTAAAGTCAGTGTTCTTTCCTCCTATAGAACTAAGTGGTGATTATGTTATTGGGTTGGTAGATTTTCAAAGTTAAAATTCTATATTTAATGGTAAAAAACTCCTAAATACTTTGACTTCTTATAAAATGCAAAAAATTACAAAACCAAAAGGGGAGGTTACAATAGGCGAATTAAACCGGGCATTAGATGGTTTTGAAGTTAAAATACAAAATAATAAAGCATTAATTAATATTAAAGTCAAACTTATATTTTTTTAAAGGGCTAATTCCAAAATTGAATAAACTTAGAGACAAAATTAACTAATATTCGAGGGTGAATTATTACGATCACAAAGTTCCAAATACAATTGAAATTACTGAAGGTACATAAGAAGTGTTTGAGCTTGCGAAGGAAATTCAAAAGCAACTCCCAGACTTGTTCCTTATAGCCGATAAAAAAACTATGAAAGCCACACTACATTCTAGCCATGTTTTTGATTTTACGAAACCCTGTTTAGAGCCTATATTATTAGGATTCCACGGTATGTCTACTCCTGATGATCCGTTTAAATCCGTAAATAAAATTAACATAAATAATGTAAATTTGATTAGAGTAAAGTGTAATACTGCGAATGGATCTTATTTAAATTGTGACAAATCACACACTATACACAGCTTTTATCCAGAAGCTCCTATCGGCTACAAAATTATTGAGGTCCCAAGAAATATTATAAATTTTCCAGTTAATAAGAGAAGTTTAGATATTGTTAATGTTACATCCACAGATCAAAACGACAGGCCAATTGACTATAATGGGGAAGAAACCACAATTACTTGTCACATACAAAATATATGATAATTCACAAGAACGGACTGAGTGTGCAAAATGCTAGGTTTCTACAATCAATTGGACTAAAATTAAAATTTTCTATTAATACAAATGGAAGATTTTCTAGACGTCACAGGGAAATTCCAGTTTGACAACAGCGTGATTAAAATTACAAATCACTCCTATGTTCCTCCTATGTTTTGTTAGAAGGTCTTTGAAGGTATTGGGTATAAACGAAACTGTTAAATTAGATTTAATAGATATGCAGAATTATTCTAGAGAGAATTCTGGGAATATATATATTTGAACCTTAATAGACACATTTTCAAAAAAGGCTTACGCCGCTCCGCTAAAAAATAAAACCGGATTAGTAGTTACAGAAGCTATAAAAACTATTCTACCAATGGGAGTTAAAAATATTCAATCTGATAATGGAAAAGAGTTATTTAATGAAAATTTTACTAAATTAAGGAAAAAGTTAAAGATTAATCACTATTATACTTACTCTACAACTAAGGCGGCTATTGTAGAAAGGTTCCAGAGAACTTTAAAGAATTGGTTGTATAGAGAGTTTAGTGCACAAGGGAGTTACAAATGGTTGTATTTCCTTCCAAAGATAATAAGGATATATAGTAATAAAGTACATAGGTTTATAAAGATGAAACCTAACCAAGTTAATGCTAAAAACTCTAAAGATGTACACGAAAGGTTGACATCTAAATTACAAGTTAAAAAGCCAAGATATAACGTGGGTGATAGTGTAAGAATTTCTGAATATAACCATATATTTAGTAAGGGCTATATCCCAAAGTGAACTGGAGAATTGTTTACAATATCAGAAGTTAATAAAACAAAGCCTGTGACATTTTGAAAGATGAGAACGGCAATATAATTAAGGATTCTATACAGAGGAAATGTTAAAGACTAAATATAAGGACATGTATTTGGTAGAGAAGGTAATTAGGAGGAAGGGTGATTTATTATGTCAAAAGGCTTGGATTCCCAACTAGCCAGAACTCGTGGATTTCCGCAAAGGATGTATTAAAATAGTTTGGGGTGTTTTTAAAATAAAAATTATTTTATATAAAATTGTTTTCCCGTATTTTCTAATGGAAGGTAAAACTTCTTCAACACCCAGTATTTAAATTCTTTAGCAACTGGGAGTTTAAAGGAAAAAATCAACTCGTATAATCCCGGCTCTGATATATATACTATTTTACCTTCATTGTATTAAATATGGTGTGATCCAATTTGGGTCACACCTAAATCTGACACATATCTAAAACCGAATACAAATTGGGGGAGAAGAATTCTCCCCCAGGAAAGGTCTCCACCATCACCTCCCCCCCGAATATATACTATGGTTTTACATGTAAATTTATTTTATATTTTATATCAAATGTAAAATCCTAAAACCGAATACCAATTGTCCTGGGGAGAAAAATCCTGGTCCGGGAAAGTCATCATCATCGCCGCCGACTCCCTCCCGAATATATACTACTACTTAATTAATAGATGTTGGACATATTATGATTGGTAGTGGGACTTGTGATTGTTTTGGCATTATTTAATACGCAGGGAGCTAGCAAGTGTGCAAAAATGGTTCCTTCGAACTTTGTTTTTAGTTGGCGGAAAATCCATGGGTTTTCTCGGCCATTTTTTCGGATGTGGGTTTTTTGGCGTAAAACCGGCCTATTTTCACTACTAATGGATAAGTCCAATATTAAATTCAAATCCAATGTCAATGTTAATTGTTGACAGTAAACACTACAGCCAACCGTTCGGTACTTTGAATTTTGACAGCGTCCACCCGATGAATTTTGAATGGTCCATCCAACCCCAAGGTGACAACACAACCGATTAAAAACTGAACTAGACGGCAGGCTTTTGGGAAATATTTAGTCAAAGAGTAGTGATTCCAGATATAACATAGAGCTCAGTGGCCGGGAGCCATTCGGCACACACATGTACTGTACCCAGAGCCATATAACACCACTAGACGCGCGACGCCCTCTGACCAATGACAGCTCAACGGTTTCGACGCTCGATCCTCGTAGGTATAATGTATGGATTATTTGCGATCTGAAAATTAAAAACGCGAGGATGCGACAAATTTCCACTCAAGAACTTTTGCAATATTAAATAATCCGAATAATAATTTATTTATCCAGCAGGTCAGTGATTCCTGCAATAGAGTTCAAAAGATCCACGAGATTTTAAAATTAAGATTTAAGTACAACTTGCACGTGCCGTTTTAAAACAAACAAACCTGACAAACGGCTAAAACAACATGTTAGTATTAGCCAGCTGTATTAGCTACAGCATCCACATTTCACTGAGTTAATATAATATAATTATATACAGGGGGTTTTGCAACCACTTGAACAAACTTTACCATGTTATTCAGGAGGTAAAAACAAACAAATAATATAGTACAGTACATGTGTCATATCTCATTCCATTTGCTGTCTGTCGGTCTGTATGTATTTTGTACGGAAACCATAATACGTATCTTTGAAACGGTATGATACAAAATCATGAAACTTGGGATGAGTGTTACTGTAAGAAGTTGACAAATCCCATAAAAATGTTGTTTTCATACAACTTTACCTTTAAAGATGGCAGCAGTTCAAAGTTTTCAAAGTTAAATATTTAATAAACAACATTTTTGGTGCTGAATGCGGTCATCTCCCTACTTTTTAACACTACATTTGAATTTTCTTCGTTATCCGTCAATCGATCTTTACATATGACACACCGTTGGATTTGTCTTCAAATTGTATAAATATTGTTAACTCTGTAATACAATTTTTAGTTTATTAGATATTTAACTTTAAAAACTTTGAACTGCTGCCATATTGAGAGGGAAAGTTGTATGAAAACAATATTGTCATGGGATTTGTCAACTGCTTACAGTAACACTCATCCCAAGTTTCATGATTTTGTATTATACCGTTTCAAAGATATTAAGGTTTCTGTACAAAATACATACATACATACATACGGACCGACAGACAGAAAACGGGACGAGATAGGACACATATTAGACTACATTATTTGTTTGTTTTGACTTCCTGAATAACATAGATAAGTTTGTTCAAGTGGTTGCAAGACTCCCTGTATATTACTTGTGAATATATGTGGGTATCTTTCAAATTATACTTTGAGATTAATTAAATTAAAACATGTTTAGTTTTAGTAATTTTACTTTTGTCAATCAATGACCGATATTCTATTATGTATTATGCTAGTTGAACTCCCCGAGTTGAACTTGTGTGCGAATTTGTCCCTTGTGAATTTGTAAATGGATCTAAATCTAAAAGAATTTTATGCGGAATAGTATTCTAAACGGGTAGGGATCATCTACAATATTATATACCGTGATAACCAGTTACATAAAGTTCCTCACATAACTTAAATAATAAAATAATCACTTTATTTATTATGTTTATATTTACTATTATGTGTGTCATGACAACTTGGAAGGGTTGGGGGGAGCGTGCCTTTAACAATAGCCCTGCTACCTTGCTATCTTGAAACGGCATAATCCTTTATAGTCCAGTCAAATTAGACATTAAAAAGGGTCCTTGAATGCAAAAGGTCATGTAGTTATAATTGTTTAGTATGTTGTCAGGACCGATACCACAAGTAAGAAACCAAGTTTGCAGCTTCGAAAGACCTGTGCTACTGGCGTAGTATTAAAAAAATAGTCAAATTTATGCACTTGTTTGTTTTTTGATAAATATCTCCAAAAGAATACCTCTGACAGAACATGTTGTCCGACCCTTTCTTAAACTGGATAAAATTCGCTGACATTTGAGACCATAACGACTTCAATACGTCCATTATTTACTAAGATACAATACTTTAAAACCGTGACAAAATTCCAAACAAATTAAACATTTCCGTTATGGTCTATTTTTTGTGACGCAGGCCCCTATTGTCAAAAAAATAAAAATTGTATATCTCGCTTATTTATAGACATATGCTGACGAAACTTGGGATATCTTCATCTGGTTGTAGTTTATAGTTTTTTGCTCCAAACACAGATTTTTTGCCGATGATTCTCGCTGCAGCAACCCTGGGCACTCAACCCCCATGTTATTCTTAAGGATAATATTTGCAATGTAATGTCTTCCTTAATTATGAAGACAAATTAATAAAACTTGGTATGTGGCTTGATGTTTGCATAAAAACCATTTGTTGTATTCTAGGTTGCAGCAAACCTGTGAACTCAGCCCCAATGCTATTCTTATGGAGAATAATTAATGGGAGTTGAGTTTTAGCGAATTTCCCCTATAGTGAAGAAGCTATTACCGTAGGTGGCATGGTAAGAGTTAAGCCCGAGACCATGATAACTTTTTGTTTTTAGGTCCCCAGATGCCAAAAATACTATTCGTTCAAATTTGGGTATATATATGTATATGTATATCTGTGTGTGTGTGTAAAAAACGTCTGATTTTGATGAAATTTGGCTCAAATGTGTAAAGTGACATTCATGACTTCGAAAACCAGAAAAATCGGACAATGGGAAGGGGGGTTTACAATTTTCCAAAAATTAGTGTTTTGCATTTTTTACCCTACAATTAAAAAAAAAAACTTAATCTCGGTTTCGACCACTTTAGAGAGCTTACAAAAAATGTATAGTATTTTTAATCATTAACTAGGTTAAGTGGTTGCGGAGAAAATCCAAAAAAACGTGTTCATAAAATATCCCATGTTAATCTAATGGGAAAAAGGTTTTTAGCTTTTCCTCAGTTCATTTTAATGTAAACCTCACATTTACTGCTACCAATCAGTTCAGCTCTTCGAAACAATCATTTTGGTGTTTAAATTGTAATTCTATGTTCAACTATTGCAGATATATTCAAAGCGCTAAACACAGTACGTTGTCCAATGTTATCCTTATGGAGAATAATTAAAATTTGATATCTCGATTATTTATGAATGTTGATAAAAGTTGGCATGTGGCTTCACCTAGTACTGGTCTATTGATATTTGCACAGCAAAATAATTTTTTGCCGATTTTCTCCGCAGCAGCAAACCTGCATACTCAGCCCCCATGTTATTGTTATGGAGAATAAGTCAAATGTCTTCCTTAATTATGAACGTGAATGAATAAAACTTGGTATGCAGCTTCGACTGGTTAAGTTCTATTGATAATTGCATAAAAAGACATATTTTGGGTTCCTTGTTGCAGCAAACCTGCGTATTCAGCTTTCAATGTTATTCTTAACACATAACTCAAACAATACACAATACTTTGTTCTTTTGCTTAGAGAATAAATACAATGCTATATATCACTTATTTATATGTGTATTTTTATGAATGGTAGTGAGAAACATATAGCCTACATGCATTGGAAATTCGCTGAGTACGCAGGTTTGCTGCTACGGGGGTATTTTAAAGTGTTGTATCTTAGAAAATAATGGAGGTATTGAAGTCGTTATCATCTCAAACTTTAGCAAATTTTATCCAGTTTAAGAAAGGACTGGACAATACAGTATATTCTGTCAGAGGCATACTTTCGGAGATATTTAGCAAAGACTGGAAAAAGTGCAAAAATGTTGTGTTTTTTGCTACTACGCCAGTAGCACAGGTCTTTCGAAGCTGCAAACTTACTTTCTTACTTGTGGTATAGGCCCTGACAACATACTACAAATGCAGAACTACATGACCTTTTGCACGCATGTGTCTTTCATCTGATTGGACTATTAGTCTAGTCTGGCCGTTTAGCATCCCCTTAGCTCTCACACACACAGGGGCGGGCGGTGCGGCGTGTGTGTACATTTGTTTTTTTTACCAGATAGAAAACGGAGCCACTAAAACATTACTCTTGATCCACGAGAAGAGAGGGCCTGGTGACGGAGACCTCTCGCAGCCAGAGAGTCAGGAAGTTTTGAAAATGATGCGTTTTAAATAACTGACTAACTAAATAAAAAACTACACAAGATTAACATTGGAACATTCAAAGTCGCTTTCCCTGGGAGTGTAGGTTTTTAAAAATACCAAAAGGCAAATCGACAATGTGAGCTTTTAATTGACACCAACCATGTGTACAAAACAATAGTTTTAGACCGAAACTTGAGATCATCTTTTAATAAACCCATATTTTAGAACAATAGATTCAAAAAAATGTAACCACTGCATTTAATCACCCATAGAGCGTTCTATACTTATTCACTGACATATAAGGATATGTTTCTTAACAGAGAGTTCGATGTTATTTACGGTAAATACAAATACCCCCGTCGCAGCAAACCTGCATACTCAGCGAATTTCCAATGAATATATAACATAACACATTAAGGCACTTAACAGGATTCATAAGAAATATATTCACAAACAAGCGATATTTAGAATATTAATTATTCTCCACAAGAATAACATTGGGGATGAGTACGCAGGTTTTCTGCAACAAGGAACAAAAAATAATGGGGTTTTATGCAAATATCAATAGAACTCAACTAAGTGAAGTCACATACCAAGTTTCATCCATATACATTCATAAATAAGCAATATATAACATTTTAATTTTTTCCATAAGAATAACATGGGGACCGAGTACCTAGGTTTGATGCTACGGGAACCATAGGCGAAAAATTGTTTTTTGGTGCAAACAACAATAAACCCCAACCAGATGAAGCCATATACCAAATTCCGTCAGTTTATGTCCATAAATAAGTAAGAAATAAAATGTTTCTTTTTCTCCATAAGAATAACATTAGACAACGTACTGTATTTAGCACTTTCAATATCTCAGTAACCAATTGACGAAGTGAAATGATCAAAATAGCAAATTGTTTGTTTTTTATGCTGAATTCAATCGTAAAAACTAAAATTTTATTTAAATAAAAATTACATGTGGAGGCTCCAAAATAACATTTTTGGGGTACAAAACCCCCCTAAAACCCCCCTTCGGATGGTGCGATTCATCTGGTTTTCGAACTCGTTCAAATAAATGGTACTTTACACATTTGTACCAAATTTCATTAAGATCGGACCTTTTTTGCGAGAGTTATCGTGCTTACGGACACACACACACACACACACACACACACACATCCGCGCGCGCGCATATTTCAACGAATGGTGTTTTTGGCATCAGGGGATCTCAAAATGAAAAGTTATCATGGTCTCGGGCTTAAGTCTTACCATGAGACCTACGGTAATAGCTTCTTCCGTAAAGGGGAAATTCGCTAAAAGAAATAAAACCCGTTTGTCAGACTTACAATCCGATTTATAATCGCCACCGACCGATATCATGCTCGGAAAGCAAGTTTTCTTAAAGCGCGAGGGAAGCGCATTTCCTTGATACAGCCAAACCTTGACATAACGAATCTGAGGGACTAAGATTGTAATATCAAGGGATTTGATACTATGAGGTTCGTTAGATTGAGTTCAGGTTTGCTACGATTTCGCTACGTAGAGGTTCACACATTCACACATGTAATTTATCAACCTCTTATTAGCAATGATTTACTCTACATAATATGGAACATTTTACACACACTGTTTTAATTTCTCCAACTGTACTGCAACTTGTTATTTTGTGGACGCACTTCTACGGCTACGCACTGTGGATTGAAGATCAGACACGATTGATTTCTTGAATCTTTGTTTGTTTACGTTCGTTACAAGGGTTTGAGACGTGTGGCAGTTCATTTTATAAAGGTTAAATTCGCTATGAGGAGGTTCTACGTTAAACAATTGTTATACAGAAGTTAATTTCTTTTGCTGGGGTATTATAAATTAGTTACCGGTACACTGAGATTTTTATTATGATTGATTTGCAATGAAGAGGTACAATTTTCATCTTGTCTTATGGCCATTTCAAGAGGATGTTAGGAAATTCGTTTCGTCAAGGTTTGGCTGTATTTGAGAATATTGTTTGCAGTCCTACCTTTGCCTGGGTCGGGTAGACGGTCGTCCCTCATAGCGCGTTACCCACTGACGACTGACGGTCTGGTTTGGCGGTCCGCACGCGGCGAGCGCTAGGATAGGTCTGACTGGGGCCGACTCCGCGCGTCATCCTTGGCGACGTCACACGAGGGGGATACCCTTTTGCACACAGTGGTTTTTGACGAGGGTCAGTTTTATGGCCCCCCGACGAGTGAGTCGGTTTGCGCACACGGTCACTTTTCATGCTAGAACTAATCCCTTTATCCCGTACCACTCCTTTACTTACTTTCAATAATTTATTGTGTTGAGTATACAGTGTTAATGAATAATATGTTTTATTTCTCTTTCTTTCAAACGACAACGGTGGCTTTACACACAATTATGATTATTTTGTTGGTTTTTATCAAGAATGTAGTGCCAAGCGGAGGATGATCTAGATTCAAGTATTAATGTATTTTGGATGTTCTCAATGAAGAAATACTCGTAATGAAAGGCTGCGGCCGTTGATCCTTATAGCCGCAATCTTAGTAAAGCTACAAATTCCATTGCCGCCACCAACACGGTGAACATCAAGTTTGAAACCTGCCATTCAGACTTTGGCACTCTGCTACTATTCACAAGTACTGAATAATTCATGATTATATAAAGGTTTAGATTCAATTGGCGAGTTTGTCTATGTTTAACAAATAAATGCATTACATTGTATGTTACCTCGGCTTGTCATGGAGCCGCGATCCACTCCCATTATATTTTTATAATTAGGTTTTGGAGTGGTTCTGAACGAGACTGTACTTAAGTCTAATTTTGACCCTTTCGCATGGTAACTGACCGCGTTACCAATCGAGTTGTCCCCTACTTTTCGTGAAACCTCCTACGGGGTAAGATTCAAAATGGTAACTTTACATACGGTTTCTCAACCTGGCCCAGCGATACAAATCCGTCGAGGTGGTGACGTGGTTACTCCCTCCCTCCACGCATCGTGATTCTCTATTTGTCGTTTTGGAGGGCAATAGTAGTGCTACCAAGACCAAGATAGGTTTCCGCCAGGCGAAGCTCTCGCTTGGCGGAAACACGTTGGCAATTTATCTAATTTACTACCGCACCCCGCACCGGAGGTGTGAATATCCTTATGTAAGTCGTATTTTTTGCTCATTCCACATGGATCTTCAGCAAACAATTTGGACCGACTCGCTAATTTCGAACGTAACCCTTTGTGAGATTTTAAAGAACACCGTCGAACTTCGGTTGCTACTGCAAAACGGGAGCGCTACATATCTTCTCGACTTTGTTTTCAGTGTTTTTATGGTGTTTATGGAATACCCCATGTCCATCGGACTGGCGGCCGTAACACAATTCGGAAGAAATTGCCAATTGTTTTTATTCCGTACTATTTATTAACAACATTTAAACAAGTTTGTCCCTGCTGAAAGGTATATGGTGGTTTCAAAGAATCCACAAAAAATATAAGGTTAGGATAAGTTAACTATATATAACTACAGGGGTTATGTAACCAATAAGTAATTTGTTAACGAGTTTTTGTATAAATTATACAGTAAGATTTTATTGACATTTCTTACAACAAACAGTAAATCTTAACTACAGATCACGCCTTCTGTGAGACAAAGCAACATTAACCACAGAAAGGCACGGCAGGTTGCATTACAACTTTGGCAGGAGCACATTTCGATGTTGCCTTTGCTTATTTATACTTACTTGTATCATTGAGTATACACTGTATATTCAATGCTTGTAGCTATAGTAATCATTTGTTGGTCAACACAACTTTTATCGTCACACATAATCGTTAAAATGAAACCCCTTATTCCAACACTGTCCACATTCAGATTATTTACCAGACTCAAATTCACAATACCCAAATAGTTTTTTTTTTAGATTCTAGATTAAATTACCCGTAATCAACATTGGACATTTTTCACTTTTTCCCGCTTGATGAAGAAATAGTTATTTGAGTTAAAATGTTCAAGTTTGGGTTTGTGTGGATATATTCTTGTAGGAAGGTTTTCCCAGTATATTGTATGACGTCTGCTTCTCTGTCTGACTGTCAGCATTGCCGTGCGCACGGTAGCTACAAAGATGGGTTGGGGGGAAGCGTCAAAAGAGATGATTAAATAAAAGTTGAGATGTTAGTATGTTTAAAAAAATTAAGTTTAATGTAAGAAGTAATAAGTACGAAAAATATTTACATTTTTGGTTTATTAGTAAGTAATACTGGGAGTATTAATGTTACACAGTTAAGTAGTATTTTACAAATGCAAATTCAAATAAAATTGAAGTCCACAACATGAACTGTCGTTTAACTTCCTTTTTCTGTGCCTAAAACTACAAGCTTGAATGTGTCTGTAAAAACTTACCCTCTTCAAAAATCTGACCGCTGTGCGCAGAAAATGTATTCTCCCTCGTAAAAACGCCATTCGTTCAACACTGTATATATATATATATATATATATATATATATATATATATACTTTCCCGGATAACCCAAAAATGGTGTAGTCTGAACAGCCTCTGATCCTATTTAATTATCAAGTTAATTTACAAACTTTCCAAACAAAAAATTAAATACCCAGACCATCTCCTCCTGTTAGGGGTATATTAAGTACATGACCTCGCACAAGGCACATATGTTTAGGAACTATCGGTCTATAATTTTGCCTTATCCTCAAAACTATGAGAAATTATGTGTTTACGTAATACATTTGCTTATTCATTTAAATTTAAATTTTCATGCTTCAGTATTAGGGTCATAACTTTCACGTCCATGATTGATTACAAAAGTCAATTTAAAAAAAGAGCTTTAAAGGCTTTCCTTAGAAATTACTAATAGCCTATTGAAAAAACAAAAATATTTTTCTGTTGTAAACAGAAATATATTGTTTCTAACACATTGAGCCATTCGTTTGTTTACACTCGGCTAAAGTAAACACAGCTTTAAAATTACTATTATTTAATTAAATAACAATATAGTGAAAGCAATAAAAACAAAATCGTACTCACCAGTGTAGGTCTAGGAAAACTGGAGTCTCATGATACAAGCTGACACCTATAACAAGATCAAACTGTAAAACAGTATTGTAACCCAACACAACAATAAATTATAGTGTCTACTGCTGAGCACCGTAAGTGACACCAACAGCAAACGTTGTAACAGTTCAAAAGCTTAATGACTCTATTAAAATAAAAATATGTTTAAGTTTTGAAGAAACGTTATTTTGCTTTAGCAAGGCTTTAATATTTTATGAAAAACAACAAAGGCAGCAAATCAGCAAAGTCAATAAGTGCTCTATAACTGATGTAAGCACTCATGGCCAATTTGGGACATCAGCACTCTATCCTCTTATAAGAGTTAGAATGCCAGGGCAGACTAATAAATGACAGATTTCTAACTGGTGATGTGTGTTTGTTTGAAATAAATTGTTCCTAAATATTTCTAAAATAGTGGGAGTACACTTAAGCATATACTTACATTATATTGTTATTATATACACAGTTTTTTCATCGTTATTAGTGAGCGGTCGAAGGCGCTACCTTCCCGGCCGGGGGTAACACTTGGATCAAAGGTTTGAATCCTGTCACAGTCGGTGGTTGTTATGTGCAACTTATGCAGAGTTCACATGTCTGTGGCAGAGTTGAAGGGAAGGGCGGACCTTAAGCAAACTGTGGACGGCTCGGGATCAAGCCGTCGGGTGGTCTGTGTTGGGATCAAGCTGACGGGATGGGTGGATTCTTTGTGAGTTGACATCTGATCAGGTGTTTTGCTACTTTTTACCAATCCTTTAGGCTACAGCCACACTAGGCGACTTGGTTGCCATGACTATTTTATTCGCAACCAGGTCGTGGGGAGGTGCCACACTTCGCCGACAACTACAGTGTCGCAGTTAACAAGATGGCTCCTTTGAATGAGGAGGATGTTATGCTAATGATTGCAGTGAGAGCTTCTTTGGGGAAAAAAAGAGAAAACATAGATTCAGAGTTTATCCGATGAATGTGGTTCGTCATCAAAAGATTTTGACACCACACGGACAGATTCACACTATAATGACATTCCTCACAGATGATAAGTTTCCATTCTCATTTTTGTATGAGCGTCGTTTGACTAACTACTGTTGTACATTAACGAAGATATAGTTAAAAAGGACACTAAGTTTCACCTTCCAAACTTCTTCTGCTGTAGTCCTTTAGGGTAATATACCAAAGAGGTCTTTGCACGTTTACCTCATTGATAAAAATATAGGTAACGGCTGCCTCGTTGAACAGCATCGTTAATTTGTGTAAACTAGTAACAGAACCACTGACACTGACAAAACTGAACTAGTCGCCAAGTGTGGCCGGCTCCATAAGATAACACGGGGAGCGTATTTGTCACTGCGGCCAGAAAATGCCATGAGACGTGTTCGATTTGCTGTCGCGGGTCGCCTACCGTGGCCAAAGTCTTACTGTGTGCATCCATCAGAAGCACGTTGTTTTAAATCAGAACTATTTAGGCATTCAAGACATTAAAAACTCAACAAAAAAGATTCATTTCAACCGAAAAACCGGTTAAAAACCGGTATTCACTTCAGAAGCTTGGCACTGAAAGGGTTAACTTGACAAGAAAAGCGTTAGTTTATTAACTAAATATTTAAATGACACATTTTTTTTAGTCAAGGGCATTAACTTGTTTGACAATGATTGTTGTTTTTTTTTCACTTAAAAGATCCAGGCCCTAATCTAATTTTGCATTTAGGTCCATTCATTTGCATTATAAGTTTTCTTTCTATTATAATAAATTGGTTTTTTACTTTGATGGTCACTTTAGGGAGGATAATGCCATCATTCTGATGGTATTGCTAAAAATATTTGTCAACAGAAAAATACCTTTATTATGGTTATTTTTTTAATTTCTTGTTGAAAAGTTTACTTCCAGCTCAACTTCATTATTACCGGTATTACCTATGTTAATAATAATGGGAAATAAAGTTGACTTTGTATGGAATATCTTGTGAAAAAGATTACTTCCAAACGGTGCTTTGAGCAGATATTTGTATGGTTATGAAGTTTAGAAAGATGCCATTTTACTGACAACATTGTCTGATAAATTTAGGGGAGAGGGATATTCTATACTCACATCTCAAGATGTCCCGTTAGCCTAGAGTCGCACACTGATTTTAAGACCAACCCAGTCAAGGGATCGCCCAGACAAGGTCCAACATGGAGCTGCCCAACATTTGTTGGGAATGACAATCACCACACACCAGCCACTTTGTTTATAAGTATAATCTGATATACAGTGTGTTCAAAAAACTTTTCAGGACTTCGGGATATGATTCATAATACAAAAATTAAGAAAAAGTTTGAAGGTTTTCAATCTATCTGTCTGTATATATTTTTTACTTAATAGAATATGTTATATCTAACGAGCATCTTAAGATATCAACTTTAAACTTGGTACATGCATTACATCACCCAACACACCATTATAAGACCCATTTTGGTATTGAATATCAAGTTTCTACTTTGTACCACTCAATGAGTGCCATTTTTGTTTTTCAAAGCTAAATCTTAAAAACTGTAATATTTAGGAAAAACTATAAGAATCATAAAAGTTCAGTAATTTAGTCCTAAAAATGATGATATAACGTTTTTAACTGTAGGATCATAAATAACTGAGATATTGTGATTTGTATAAGTTAAAGCATGATTTTTTGCCATTTCTGGACTAAAACAAACATCATGTTTTAACTTATACAATCACAATTTTTCTGTTATTTCTGATCCTACAGTTAAAATCTCTATATCATTATTTATTGGGCAAAATGACACCATTTTTTTGATTCTTACGTTTCTTTTCTAAATATTGCGGTTTTTAAGATATTTAGCTTTGAAAAAAAAATGGCCGCCATTTGTAAATGGTACAAAGTAGAAACTTGATTTTCCATACCAAAGTGGGTTTTATTACATGCAATCCATGTACCAAGTTTGAAGTTGAAATCCTAAAGATATAACAAATTAAATGAAAAAATACTTACAGACAGATAGACAGAAAACTAAGCGTTTTAGAATATACCTTCGTATGAACTTTTTTATTTATTGTTGTATCAGGAATCATACCTCAAAGTCCTGAAAGTTTTTTTTTTAACACCCTGTATAAGAGTATATTTTGTAGTTGCGAGATAATTTAGAGCATTCCAAACAAGACTTACGCTACTCACTCACCTGACTTTGCTCAAAATATTCTATAGCAAACTAAGTTGACACGTGAGTAAATGCCTTGACTGCTACTGATTAACACGGAATGTGTTTTAAGTCATATAGCATATTGTATTATCACGCAGGTCATCTACATCAATCAGATAAATAAATGGGCCACCAAAACAAAGTTGACCTGCCGCAATATCCTATTTAAGCAATTAGTTCCAAATTTATAATATGTTAATTGTGATAAGATATTGAAAAACATAACAGCCGAAAGCAGATAGGCCTAATTTTTAATGGGGCATATGAGATGAAAAGGTTAATAGGCCAATTCTAAAGAATCTAAGGTGGTCAAGGTGATCTAAGGTGGAATTCAAGGTGGTCATCATTTTAGACTATTCGGTTAGTCTTATAGGTAGGGTACATGAATATTAAATAACGAGGCAAAAATATATGCCCTTTTTTAGGAGAATTAAGACAATTTTACTTATTGGGAACTTAATAAGGTTTATAAGAGCTACGGATTCCTAACTAAGATACATCTAAAGGGCATCAGTCTACCTTCAAAGCTTTGAAAAACCACTGATGTACTCAAGCATAAATAATTCCGTTCTTTGGATATTTTTTTGAATGGAATATTAATTTATGTAGGCTAATAGAATCTATGACGATATAGGCCTACAGGGTGTTTTTTTTTAACATAACCTTAGGATATAAAACTAAAACTACAAATAATTGATGTACCG
Source organism: Allygus modestus (assembly GCA_963675035.1). Lineage (NCBI taxonomy): Eukaryota > Metazoa > Arthropoda > Insecta > Hemiptera > Cicadellidae > Allygus > Allygus modestus. The sequence goes on along the minus strand of OY776113.1, from coordinate 33,175,037 downwards.
TAACTCAAATATGTGTTATTGCTTTTTTGATATTTTTTACATTAATACCTATAACTTCATAGTTGAAAAACATTGTTTAAAACAAAGTACTCAGACAGATCACCTTAGACATTAAATAATGGACGATTCCACTCTTTCCAGCAAATTTTATAGCCACGGTATATTTATACTTTTAATGAAATAACAGTGTAAATAATATAATAAACATTGCAACAATGCAAGAATCAAGAAGCCTTTAATTATTGCCATAAACCATATTCTAGTCAAGTTATACAGTTAAAAACAAAGACACCATCAGCACAAATCGTTCGGCCAACATTGGAAAATGGTCGGCGGAAATGGTAGGCCAACGGTTGGGCATGTCACTTTTTGCGAGGTTGGCGCATTGATGGATTAACCAACCATTATCCAACCTATACCCAACAAAATGCCAACAGTTTATAATTTCTGATTTAAATGTTTATTTTAATTTTAAAAAAGCATGATTTCTCCAATTGAATAGTTTGGTAAACCAATAATAGAAATTTAAAAAAAGGAATTTAGTTGCAAAAAATATTTAATCCCAGTCGGGTCTCGGACCTACAACCTTGAGTTACTGAACACTCGCCTTAACCCCCACGACCATTCTGACTCATGAGAATTGAAGGATGGACTGAGATATAGAAATTACCAATAGTCTGTACCTACACGACTTGCACTATATACTAATGTTTTATTCTTCTAAGATTGGATAATACTCGTTTTATTCTTCTAAGGGAATCTACTCGTGCAAATCACTGTAATAAAAGTAGGAAAAGATTAATTTTATTTATCTATCCATGAAATATTAAAAATGTTGAGCAAATTAATATATATATTTAATATAATTATAATAATAAAAATAAAATGTTAATGTATACCCCATCAGTACAAATCGTTGGGCCAACGTTGGAAAATGGTCGGCGGAAATGGTAGGCCAACGGTTGGGCATGAAGCGAGGCGCGAGGTTGGCCCATTGATGGATTAACCAACTATTATCCAACAATGCCAACCTATACCCAACAAAATGCCAACAGTTTATGTATTTTTTATTTAAATTCTTATTTTAATTTTAAAAAACATGATTTCTCCAATTGAATTGTTCGGTAAACAACAAAGAAAAAAAAAAAATATATATATATATATATGTATACATATATATATGTATATTGATATATAATTAATAATAATATAATATGGTTGGATTTGCCAACGCGGACTACCCAATGATTGGTTCGTTGGCCCAACCGCGGTAATGCCAACCGACCATTATCCAACCACTTCTAACCATGCCGACCATTCCCCATCGTTGGCCCAACGATCTGTGCTGATGGGCGGGTTATAACAATAATAGTCTTAAAACATAAAAGGGGTCTTTATACACTCTCTTCTTATACTACTTAATGATAAAAACAAAACAAAACAATACCTTTATTGGCCACAACTGTCAGCAAAGAATTCCCAGATGCTGTAATATTCTTTTTCCATCAAAAATATTTCTAGCTTGATTTTAAATCTACACTCATCTGATTCCGTTTTAAGGTCTTGAGGAAGTGAATTGAAAAGCTTTATGATTGAAAAATAGGAGTGTTTCTTAAAATTGGCAGTCTTATTATGAGGGATGGATAAGGTCCCAGGGTTCCTGAAATTGTAGCGAGTAGTGTCTCAGGGTTGAAAAATTAGTTTTCGCTTAATATATATGGACAGACATTAAAAAATATACAAGGAAAAAACGTGAGCATTTTGTGTTTTGAGAATATACCTCTATAAGAGTCTATACTTTTCATGCCAAAGATTAATCTAATTGTTTTGTTTTTTTTTTGTAGGGGGAAGATACCATTTGTTCTTGTGGTTTCAGCTCCCCAAATAGCAATTGCATAACATATGTGCGGATAAAAGCAGCCATAGTAAGCTGTCATAAGGACACAAGCACTAGCAAATTTAGAGAGTATGAGAATGATGAATAAACTACTGCTTACTTTCTTTGTTACTTTAACAATATCATCAGGAAAATCAAGACAAAATCAATGATCAATCCAAGAAATTTTTTTGCTGGCAGGAGATGATTTCACTCTCACCTATAACTATCGCAGCTGGATTAACCCTACTACTCCTCAGATTAAAGTCGATGAACTTAGTTTTTTTCAGTATTTACAAAAATATTGTTATCTGATAGCCACTGCAACAACATACTACCAATGACTACATAAACTACTTATGTAGTCATTGATACTACTTTGAATAAACACATTAACTTCAAGAGTATCCCGGGAACTGTTGCTAATACTTAAGGAGGTATCGTCTGAAAATAAGCAGAGATCTCTATGGGATATACTATTTTGAATATCATTAACAAAAGCAAAAATAGAATCGGCTCAAGGACCGAGCCTTGGGGTACCCCACAATTAACAGGAACTTATTGCAAACCAGCTAATGGAGAATGAGGCAAAAAGATGTAAGATTACCAAACTATAAACCTATATATTGGTTTAACCAGTGACTTTTGGTATTTGTAAATTGGGTTGTGTAAAAGAAAACCAGATTTGATTGTATTATATCCAGTATCCCATAATGTATTACCCTATTAATTGTAATAATAACCACACGTATTATTATATATATGCTACTCAATAAACTAAAAGAAAAAACATCCTGTATCTTACAATCGGAAAATATTTAATTATAAACATTAAAGCCTAAAATCAATACTGTTGAAGTCTACCCTTTAAACTAGTATATCATAGGTCCATCCCAGTATTTATTATTTTTTTAAAGCACTACTTTGGATTGTAGGCCTCGCATGACCCAAATTTTTTTGGGCATAGCACATTATTCAAGGGTCTGAGGATAGTAAAAGAAACAAATAATTTTGAGTTTTCACAAAATCTAAAAACTTACTCATTTAGATAAATTAAATAAGAATATAATTATTTCTGAATGATATTTGTTGAGTAAGTTATATTCCATTGTTGGATAATTTGGGCTTCGCTCACCTAATTTTTGTTGTTCTAGAACTTACCATGACGGACCAATCTGTCTCGTTTTGTGTTTGCCCTGGTTTTGACGAGTTCCAGAAGAACAAAAATTAGTCAAGTGAAGCCCAAAATTATATCCAACCAAAAAATGACCTATTATAAATATAATTGGGGGAAACAATTATTATGTTTTTACTAGCTTGATTCCTACTATGAAATTAAAGTTGTTTTAAATGGCATTCAATGAATAAAGTGTGGATGTAGGAAATGCTTATTTGTAGACAAGATCTTATATTTAATTTATAATTTTTGATTCAATGTTTTAAAAAGCTCAGTTAAAATCAAGCAACTTATTCCTGACAATTTTCAGTAACTTACATCGCAAACAATAACGGACTGCATTGCAGATGGTCTGGCCACTTAACTGAGTAGTATCAGCTGTAAATTACCATCAGACCTCATAAAATTGGCAGGCAATGACGATAACATTACATTAATGGGCATGAATGGTGATCAAATGGTGCAACATTGGCCATACACGATAATAATCTGTCCACTTAATAAAGACTGTTAATGATGTTGAAGCCTTATAATACAAGACGTAAACGAAGAAAATACCACGTAATAGCATATGTAGGCCTAAATGATGACCAGACCCCCTGATTTAGGAGGAATAACAACGTAACAGGTATTTTCTAAAGTCGATGGGGAGGGTCATGCTTTGACACGTTGCCTATGTTTTGGATGGTTTACTAAAGCGCTATGTTCAAGAACATTTAGAGTTAAGCTTTATAGATGTATTTTTCAAACCCATATAGGACTGCTGGTCCTAACCAACCATGAGAATAAAAAACATTAAGCCTAGTAACAATATGTTTCTGATTGGGGCCAAAAATAAAAATTCATGGAACATTATCATCCCAAGCCTGTTCCACGGGTCTAGCTTTCTGTTTTCTGAAATATACCCTGAAATTGCTCGTATATTTTGTAAAATTCAGCCCAATCTGGGTTTGATAATACGGTTGATCCAGTTGCAGATGTCCATTTATACTAATCACTACAGGTATTAATAGTTTCAATAAGGTAATTACTGTAGTTAAATTCTACAAAAACTATTGCTTTAAACATATTGCAGGAGTAAAGTAAATAAAGTTTAATTACCGGTAATATGAATTTGACATGCAACGCGCTGACCAAAGTAGAGCAAACTTTCTTAGAAAATAAAGAAAAACTAGCAAGGATGTTAAAGCCAATTTTTATACCAGGTTATGTAAATAATAACAACTAATAACTAATAAGAATTTGGCTGTTCTGTTGTCCCTGTATTGGTTAAAACATAGGCTTGTCTTAATTCAACTCATGATTGATTAATATTTCAACATAAGATCTGGTATGAATAAGACGAGACCACTTTGATTGGAAATTATTAGAATTGTATAAATAGCCATTCAACATGAAAGAGGTAATGTAAAAGAACAATCAATGGTACTACTAGAAACGATAAATGATAAACGATTTTATACAAAAATATATAGCATAACTAAGAAGTTAATAGATGAAAAAGGATTGTTTAACCCCCAATAAGTAAACACGAATATAATTTTTACTTTTATTATAGTTAACTTACCATTCCCGTACAAACAATAAAAAATGTTTATTATGGATACACATAACCCCAAATTCTAAAATGAAAATGACAGTATAACAAAAGTGATACTGACAACTAAAGTAAAAATAAACGAAGGGCAGCAGTGTTTCCACTTTCGCCGTGAGATTTTACCTGTGTCAAGCGAAATTATTCCCTTTTTTCCCTCATAGCTCATAGTTTTCATATTACTAATTTTAGCACTTCTATATCTAAGGAACACATTAGTTAATTAAATGAAAAATTATGGTTTACAAGTTTAATTAAAGAATCACACCTTGGCCAAGCATGGCTTCAAAGACAACAGGTTCTAGGATTAATAGGAATTTTTGCAGATAATGTGACAGCTCTTACAGAACCTCCGATACGTCTTACAAAACCCAAAACCCTGTACTGCGGGCAAGTATCATATTGCAATTTACAAAGTATTTAATTTGTTTATTCGTCATTGCCAGTCATGAAGGGCGCCGTCATCGCGCTTGTTCACCAGCGATCTCTATACTACAACTGGATCGCGCGCTGTAATGCTCAGAACCAGGCTCGTATCGGTCCGGCCTCTCTAAGCGCTCCCCCCACCACCTAACGGGTGAGCCGCACCACTGCGGCCATACACTTCATACGGGGCTACCGTGTTTTCATTGATATTAACTGGCGTAACTTTGTTGATACTAACTCGATTTAAATGCGGGTTTCACCATTGTACTCCTCATGAAATTGCGGAGGTTTTGGTATAGTTTTACGTTATTAAAACATATCTGCTGTATGTATCTAGAAAGAGATGTTTACAAATATCAGCCCGCGTAGCAAAGTGGGTAAACAAAAACACTCAAAGAAGGGAATTCCAAGTCTCGACTTGTCTGTCTCCAACCCCCACCATTCCTTAATAATGCTAAAGACAAGTCGTTATCAATTCACTGGTAAGTTGCATTGCTTTTTCAATACTATATTAGTGTTATGAGTCTAAACTCTAAACGCAAAGTCATTATTTAATTAAACTTCTGTCTTTTATACCGGTATAACTTTTGTTTATATTTAACGTTATCTACATATTAGTTGGTTTCTGAAGACATAGGCCTAATATGAGAATTTCTCTACCATTCGATTGACAAACAGGAATTTAATTATCAAGGTATAACAACGTAATATTATAAGACATATTAATTTTTATTTTAATATTAATCCGTAAATCTAATATATAAAAATTATCGTGTCACAGTGTTTGTGACCAAACTCCTCCGAAACAGCTTGACCGATTGTTATGAAATTTTGTATGTAAATTTAGTAGGTCTGAGAATCGGTCGTAATCTATTTGTTATACCACTAAGTGATACCCAGGGCTCCGCCCAGACAAATGTTTTATCTTAATTTTGTTATAAATTTTGATTGTTTAACAATAGTTGTAATATCAGTTGCTATTGGTAACAGAAGCACGATTATTAAAGTTCACTCAGATTCAATTCAACAGTCAACCTTAAAGTACACACAACCCCTGAATGCAATGCAACAACTTTAAACGCTGGAAACCAGAATGCACGACATACCGTAGACGACCTCATTTGGTTTTTGCAAGTTAGTTGAGATTATAATATGTAGGCCTATTTATTTGCAATGCTCAGCCCATTAGTAATTTGGTTACAATTTTTAAGCGTTTAGTTATTTTACATTTATTTATTTGATTTCCCAATGGCAAGCAGCCAATTTACGAAGTGCACAGTACATGCAAGATGACAAAGAACACATGCTTATGATACATGCTAATACATTCAAAAAGACCGCAACATTTAAATACTCATAGTGGCTATAAACGCATTTCGATTAAGATTCTCTGTTCACACAATAAATCAAAAACGCCTCCACAAAGCAACTTTAAATGTTGCGTATATATCAGTTTATTTGTGAGCGTGCAAAGTTTTAGGTCTGGTTAAAGTATGAGCACGCCCTTAAAAGGTTACTGCTTTGTACAGTACCTACGTTATTTCAGTTATTTATGCTGTTTTACTATAAGTAAGGCAAGAGGATTTTGTAGGTGTCAACATGAGGTATTTATTTTTGTCCAACAAATGGTAGAACATTCTAAATGTTTAATCACATGAGGTAAAATTAATCAAAAGGATTGTATATTTGTTCTTTAAAATAAATCCACACCACCAATCAAAATTGAGAACACTAAATCCAAACCCAAGTTCGGCTGGCCTTCGGCAAAAACTACACTAGTTAGTATTGTTTAAGAATACATAGAACCATTAAGTGAATACTAATACTACGAAAATATTTTTTTTTTCGTGTAAATAGTTTGATTAGTGTATTTTATGCTTATTTTTATGACCTATTCCAAGCCTTTTAGCACTCATTTAGTTTATTACTTCAACCAAACAAATATATTTAATCACCATGTTCACGCTTGCCATATGTATTTTCTTGGTAAAATAATTAATATACCTTTTGAAACTGAATAACCTGATTGTTATTACTTCATACTCAAACCACAATAAGTGCGTAAACTAAATTAAATCAATAAAAATATGCGAAGATAGCAGCTTTTAAAATGCAAATAAATGGCTGTCGAATATAGTTTATAACCAAATTATTTTGATATAAAATCTATATCATAATCTCCGCAATTTCATACAGATTGCAACTGTGTAAATTAATTGAAAATCAAGCAACTATGAGCGAACATATAGCGGTTTTTGTGAGCGCGAACACGGTAACGCCGTAAGAGGTAATGTATAGGGGAGCGACAGTGCACCCGTTAAGTGGTGGGGGAAAGCCGAGCGGCCGGACCGAAAACCCAGCACAGAGCGCGCGATCCAGTTGTAGTTATAGAGATCGCTGTTGTTCACACGGCCGCGGCCGATGACCGACGTTCACCGGCGAGATCGCGGTGAGTATTTCTCGCACGAAGTAGTGGACAAAAGAAACAAATGGTGCATTGTTTTTTTACCAAAAAAACACTGAAGGGTATTTGGCATTAGTTGTGTAGGTAAAAGTCACCAACATGAATATTTTTCACTTTTAAGAATTGCATAATGACTGTTGGTAGTAAATTTTCCAAACTTAAAGATAATCACATCCACTGTGGTTGATTTACCCTACAGTTTTTGAGTTGCAGATACAAAAAACGAATATACCTCTAATTCTGCGGTTAGGCTACATATTTGGAAAAATATAATTAGTATAATGTATAACTTATAATTATTATTTGTACACCTTAACCTTGGGTTCCACCGAACGGATTTTTATATTCAACCTCTCACTGGAAACCCTTAATTATGTACTGTAGATTGTAAATAAGATGAAAGTCTGAATTATTTTAAAATGTATGGAGATTGTCGTAAAATATTACATTATAAGAAATACATTAGAAATGTATTAACAAATAATTATTTTTTACAACCAACCTTTGCCTTTGTTTTATCAGTTATGTCAACTAATGCTTTATATAAATTTGTAGGAAACTGCATACGCTTAAAGAATATTACATTCATTGTGGTCGATCTGCCCCCCATTTTTAATTATCATAGATCAAAAATCAAAACAACCCTCTAACTAAAAATGTGTTATAACTTGAAGGAATCAACTGACTGAACTCAAACAATGTCTACACATTAAAGTGTGACTTACATTAACATAAAGTAATAATAATAATATTTTATTGTTACAAAACAATCACAACGTTTTAGGTCAATGTAATAAATACATACATTTTGATATTAACTAATGATTATAACTATGCAAGATTTCTAATACATAGTTTCAACCTAACACATCCTAAATATATAAACAAATTAAGAAAACATTTAAATCAAACCCAATTTTTGATACACAGTTTTAAAAATAATTGGATGTTTTCCTAGGTGGTCCATAAACTCATCTACGTTATAAAATCCATTATTTAATAAGATGATTTTTTTTAAGTTTAATTTGGATAATTTCCTATTGGTTTCGAATTTAATATAACTAGTTGTCCTGTTGCTCGAATCCGAGCAAGTTTGTACCCGACGAAAGGTTAATTCAGTTTTAAACAAACATAACAAAACATCTGATATTAAAACGAATGATAACATCTGAGAGTAGTACAGATAATGTACTTTCAATCAACTCGTAGTTTAGACTTCCGCCGTCGGATAGCGCCACTGTTCTGAAAATTCATCCCTTTACTGTACTTAATCGATGCTCTTTCTTAAAATTCTGAGACGTATTGACAAATCTACGTAAAAATACATTTAATTTGAGACCTCAAACGTTAAAATCCGTCCAGCCATTATCAAGTTATGACTGTGAAGGAAAAACTCCTAGCGTATTATTATAAAGGATTTGTTCGTTTATTTCTAAACCGACACCTGCATAATGTGAGAAATATATCCGCGCTCGCTGCGATTTTGCCGAGAATGGATCGCCTGCGTGGATTGTGGGTCTGCGATTACGCAGCGGGCTCGCCGCGTTTTCGCGGCGATCCCTCTCGCTCGAGTGAATCGTGTGAAGATTGAATGCACCACGACATCTACAGAAACGATCTTGATGACGATTTTTTGATGAGTTTAGCAATTTTTAAATATACTGTGAAGCTACAGATGGGATATTCAAAGACTGTTCGTTAATAGGCATTTTAAATTACCTGAGGTATCATTAGCTTCAGGGTGTATATCCAAAAATATAAATAGCACTGAGAATTTGCTTATCAACTACAGCTGCTAATTACTCTGGTGAGAGGAGTTTTCCTACCTGAAGAGGGTGAACAATTACTTAAAATCAACGCTAAGAGGAAGATAAATAACGCTTATTGCGGGCCTAGAACACTCTCTCGGCCACCGCCGACGCGGCCCCTTTGCGACAACTAAACTTGGACTTCTTTCCTTATCACCAGTTTAGGGCGGGAGGGAGGGGCGGCAATTTTCATGCTGCCTAGGGGCGGCACGAAGCTAAAATGGGCCCTGATATAGCCTAAAATATTTATAAACAGTTTAAACAAAATAGTGCATGATAGTCAAAAGATGTACAATGAAGTTGATAATAATATTTTTGTACAGGTTTCATAAGGGGTACATTGCTCAACTTTTTGTTTAAATCAGAAAGATTGTTTGAATTGTTCAGTAGTATTTAAAGTATTTAACTTTGATCTCCGCGCCCTTCCTGCCTTCGGCATTACATATCAACTAGTTATTTTTACTCGATATTAAAGATGATTTACAAAGTTTAAAAAAGTAAAACTATTATTGCAGGTAGGCTTACAATATTTTAAATCCATCTAATATGCAGATAAATTTATATCTAAAAAATATGCTCCCAGAAATTTGCCGCTCCCCAAAAATTTGCCGCCCTAGGCCGCGGCCTACTTGGCCTATCTAGAAAATAGTCCCTGTTATGGACCACTTTGGAAAAAACAATTATCCAATTAAAACTATCAAAAGTTGGGTTTGTTTTAAACTTTTTCTTAATTTGTTTATGCATCTAGGATGTGTTAGGTTGAAACTGTAGTAAATTATGCACAGTTATAATCATTAGTTAATATCAAAATGTATGTATTTATTACATTGATCCACAACTTTGTGGTTGTCTTACATCAATAAAATATTATTATTATTATTATTACCTTACGTTAAGGTAAAGTATAACGTAGCAATGTGTAGACATTGCTTGAGTTTAGTCAGTTGATTCCTTCAAGTTATAACACATTCTTCGTTGGAGGTTGTATCTATAATAATTAAAAAACGGGGGGCAGATCGACCACAATGGATGTAGGCCTAATATTCTTTAAGCTTATGCACTTTCCTAAAAATCGATATAAAGCATTAGTTGACATAACTGATACAACAAATAATTAATTTATTAATACATTTCTAATATGTCATCTATCTATCTTCTATAATCTATAATATTATAAAGAAGAGGTGGTTTGTGTCTATCTGTGTGTCTGATGTTCCAGATAAACGCAAAAACTACTGAAAACCGACTGGGCTGAAACTTTACACAAAGGTAGATCTTGAACCCGTGCAACACATAGGCCTATTCACTTCCTTAAAATCCCCTTTTGCTAGGCCCCATGAAGTCCTAAGTTTAAATGTTCACATTTCAGAAGAAAGTAAACATTCAGAAACTGTAATGCGAACAACTGTGGATACTTCCATTTGAAAGCTTAAAGAGCAGAAGCAAGAACAGCTGTGTCAAGATCTTAACCTTTCTAACCCTGCGAAGAACGGATACATCACGTAGTTTCTTATAATGTAATATTTTACATTTATCCTCCATACATTTTAGAATAATTCAGACTTTCATAGTTTTTTGTTAAAATATCCATAATTAAGGGTTTCCAGTAAGGGGTTTAATATAAAAATCGGTCTGCTGGAACTCAAGATTAAGTTGTCCAAAGATCCTTTCATTAATAATGTTTTATCAAAATATATAATCGCAGGATTAGAGGTATTTTATTTTTTTATCTGCAACTCAAAAAATGTGGGGTAAATCGACCAAAGTGGACGGTGATTTTCTTTAAGTTTGGAAAGTATACTACCAACAGTCATTATACAATTCTTAAAAAGTGAGAAATGTTCATGTTGGTGACTTTTTACTTTTACCTACAATAATACCTGATACCAAATACCCTTCAAATCACATTGCTTATACCAAATAACGTTATACCTCATTAACGTACTTTTTATTCGGTGTTTTTAGGTAAAAAACAATACACTATTTGTTTCTTTTGTCTGCTATTTCGCGCGAGAAATACTCGCCGCGATCTCGCCGGTGAACATCGGCCGTGTGAACAAGCACGGTGACGTCACCCTTAATGACTGGCAAAGACGAATAAACAAATTAAATACTTTGATCTCCGCGCCTTAAAGATGATTTGCAAAGTTTAAAAAAGGCTAACTGTTACTACAAGTATGTTCACAATATTTTAAATCCATCTATATTTATATTTAATATACAAATCTTGACGCTTGCCCATGCGCTTATTTTTGTTTGATGACAATAAATAATCTTGAATCTTGGATCATCAATACATTTCCTGTTACTTCAAAATTTAGTTCACTACATGAAAACCAATATATAATTTGCTGCTATAACATAAACCAGTGAATTGTGTACATAGGACATAGTCTGCAATAACACCACCATGAATATGCTCATATATAAACAGGTTTTAATCATTTGAAAGTCATACAATTGTGTAAAACTAATTTCATAATTTTTAAACCAGTGCTCATTAATACAAATATCAAACAGGTATTCAACAGCAAAATTATTCGGTAATATTGCTTTGACATTCTGCCATTGAAAACAGAGCTTTTGTCTCCTAAAACATCAAACTGCTTATTAATCGCATCTTCTAATTAAAAGTAAATAAATATTTCCCTGTAACCAAGGCAGGGAAAATGTAGGGGAAATATTTTCAATCAGGGAAATTTTACATTTTACAGGGTGCCATACATTAACTGCTGGGAATTTTGTTTGGTGTAGGTTGGTAACATTGTTGATTTGGCAGCCATGTTTCTACCGAATGACAATCTACTCCAAGACATTCTACCCCGCGACATGCCACCCCAGGGACGATCCATTTTCAGGTTGGCAGGTTGAGGACCAAACCCGGAGATTCTGTCCCTAGCCGCTCCAAATGGAGGGACCAAAGGTGAAAGGGAAGTGTGTCATAATGGACAGCCAAAAGACTTACATATGTAATGACATCTTCATTTGCTGTACCCAATGTCAGCCTCAAAACTGGTATAGATCAGTTTTAAGGTAGTCCTGGGACGGAGCTAGTTCTTCTGAACGGTGCAATAGCCACGCCACCGTCTCTGTCCTTCCCCCCTCCAACCACCACCAGCCGCTGACATATCCCTATACCATTAGGGCCCAGGGGCTGATGGGATGGGATGGGAAACTGCAGAGATGGTGAACGTTGTGTTAACTGTTTTGGACCACTTATTAAAGTGTGATTATCGAAAGAAAGTGACTGGCGGAGCGGCCGCAGGTTGTTATTCGTATTTTTATATAACTATAATATAAATTAATCGGAAATTATAAACAATATTTTAAACATGTGCTAAAAACCTGTTTAACCGACTATTTAAACAACGTTTATTGGACATTTCTAACCATGTGTTTTAAGTTTCCACGAGGTTATGATATAAATGGTGCACAAACTCGGTCGCGGTGTGACCGCTCCACCTGTCACTTTCTTTGGATAATCGCAAAAAATGCACTTTCTTTTCTTTAAGAAAAAATGCCATTCTGAAATCAAAACAACGAATTTTCAAGACCGATCCAGACTGGATGAGAGATGGCACTGAGTGCTTATGAGCACAGTTTCTCATCAACAAGATTGTCTCCGCTAATTTCAAAAGAATCCTGTAGGGTAGGCAATGTCAAAGAAACTGTGCCGTCTGGGTGGAAAATATGGTTGCCATAGGGACAAGTTTTGAAACTACTAAACAAGTATAGGGGTTTTTTACTTTCAAACCCATAAGACCACATTTATTAACGTTTGTAGCAGTGAAAGTCAATTAAAGGCAGTAATTATAATCATCAGTGATTACTAAAGTAGGTAAAAGTATTTTCAAAAGCAGATGTCTTAAAATCAGCTACAAATCAATATGATATTCTATATTGCACAGATAGTTTCCGATAAAAACCTTGCTTTGAAATACATTGAGTAAAATTACGTTTCATATAATTACTTTTATTCCTTAAATTTAAAATGTCCATAATTACTTAATGTTTTTGAATAATATATCAAACTAATATAAATTGTATTTGTACTTTATAAGGTTTTCAAAATGAATAACCCAGATCATAAAAAATACTTTCTTTATTTTCAGCAATGTTTAATTTCTCGCGAAGTTTTTTTAGTCGGTAAAATTCCGGCACGACTCACGAATACGGATTTTTGTGTCCATAAGGATTTCCTCTCCACCCTACGAAACTAAAAGGAAGACAATTTAATTGTGAAAAAGTCTAAAATGGGATTTTGACAAGGAAATATTGCATGTTATTAACTGATTCGCTGGTAATTATATATCGGTTACACTACAGTTAGTTATTATTAACCTGGTAATAATGACGGGCTTAAAAAACTAAGGAAATATTGTTAATTTGTAATTAAATAAATTCAGTGGCTTCAATATAGTTGTTGGTTACTAAATTATATTTAAAACGCTAATTTTGAAATTCATGTAATCTAATGGGTAATCTGTCGTGCAAAATTTGTTGTTATTGTAACAACGCTCCAATATATTAAAATATTCATTAGAATATGTCAACAATTAAGAAAAATGCCTTGCGTTTTATGCCTGCATGTAAAATAGCCCAAAAATGGGATTTAATGATTTATTTTAAACTTTGTTGTTAGTTAAGTTTTGGATATTGAATCATATACAGATTTGTGTCACTTAAAGCCAATTTATTTCATTGGATCGTTGAATTTGACAACGCACTGAGGATTATATAGGTGCAATTAATTTAATAAAATGTGAGTTCATTTGTACGGCCTTCCATTATTTGATTTAATTTAAACAGATTTCATATAATTTTTATGTATATTTTTAATGCAGCATGGATCTCCTACTTCAAAGTAGTATCAACATTAAGACATTATGAGTGTTTTATGATATATACGTTAGTGCATTCCAAATGAAGGTGAAGCCAAAGACCATCCAGACTCCCCGTGGTATTTTCCCTCCCCACAAAATGACTCTCACGATCCTGCCCTGCTGCAGTTTAGGGCATAAAAAAGACAACTAACACCCAAAATATTAAAATTTTACTGATTTGTGAACCGCATTTGGGGCATCACATGTTGATATATATATTATATAATAAATTCAAATCTCTCTTGGAAGAGACATGTATCGAAACTTCGAAGAGAATTAGTCAGTACACTTCGCAAATTTTATTTACTGAAGAATATTTGTCCTCAAAAAGTTCTTCTGTATGTTTATTATTGTTTAGTTAGTTCAAGATTGGGATATGGGTTGAGTTGCTGGGGCGGAATCTACCTTTCAACGTTTCAACCTATTGTCACTTTACAACAAAATAAATTAGAGTTAAATAAAAAAAGAACCGACTTGAACATTCTTGGCCCTTGTTTACTACACTCAGAATTCTACCACTTCGTCATTTATATGTTTTCAAAATTCTAAGTTTATTTTACAAAAAATGTAGAAATGAATACTGTATAACTTGGTGCAGATATTGAGATACAACCTCAGAAATAATTGTAATTCAGTGCCCGTCCTACGTCCGAGTAGGGATGGCGATGATATAGCAAGCCAATCAGAAGCCAGCATTTTGGTCACGTGACTTGTGACGTCATTAGGCTCCGCCCCCAAGATGGCGGCGCCCATGTCGGCTTCACTTTTTCCCCGCCAAATTTTCTAACCTCACTTTTCTCCCGCCAAATTTCCCGCCAGATTTTTCCTGCCATATTTCCTAACCTCACTTTCCCGCCACCACGTTCTCTCCAGATTTTTTTTTTCGGTAGTGTTGCCAACCTATGCTCTACGGCTATTATATGCTCTACATTATTATATATATATATATATATGCTCTACACTATGGCTCTACTATTATATATGCTCTATGTATACTTTTAATTATTGCTGCATTATATGTATATGCTCTATGCTATTATATGATACATAATTATACATATACTGTATGGCTGTATTCTTTATGGCTACATTATATGCTAAAAACCAAGCGGAGCTAAAGGTAAGGTAATAATGACGATTATTTATATAATAATATATCACCTTCTTCCTCCATGACTCTCTCTTCTTCTTACTCTGTGCTGTACTCATCAAACACCGTTAGTCAGCTACATTATCCAGTTTCAACCTGTTAAAATACTGCTCTGCGATTGGTCGGAATAAGCTCGCATCCCATTGATCGTGTTAGGCGTTCTGATCGCTGATTGGTCCATCCATATACCTCCACCGCTGCCGGCTTGCCTCGTTCACTCTGTTCCCGGCTTTCGTGTTGGTCAGAGGTCTCTGCGCTGCTCCGTTCTTTGCTATTGTTGTATAGTGAGTTTGTGATAGTATTGTGCAATTGCAGTAAGTGCTAGCTATAATTTACCGTTAGTATTTAACGCGTATTATATTTTATTTAGTGTACTGGGGCTAACCTCAAATCTATTGCATAACATAACCCTATTTTTCGTATTTAGCATAACCTAATTTATCCTCGTGTCTAACATAACCTCACTCTTTTAGTCTGACATAATCTCACTTTATTAGTGTAATTTTCTAGCCCTAGTGTTGTATTTACTCAAGTCGAGGCTTTACATAACCTCACTTTTGCTTAATATAACCTCACTTTTTTTTTTTATTTATTATTTAAATTTTATTTTGACTTAAGTAGTAATGGCCAGTTTTGTTGAGCCTGTTGAAGTACTCAGTGACGAGCAGGCGTATGTAAAGAAATTCCGCTTGTACGGCACTAAAACTATTTTCAAATTTACTAACCCTCCTCCTGAAACTACTGAAATTGATTGGCTCAGACATGGTTTTGCCAAAATTGTGAATGAGATGAAAGACCAAGCCCATGAAAACGATCAACTCGGCTTTACTTTGCAGAGTCTAAATTTAAGATCAAAAGAACCCGGGTTTGTTGCTTTTCGTCCCGCTGGTGAAATTAATGAAGACATCCTTTGGCAAATGTTTGGGGGGATCGTTCAATCAAATTCTGAATCCATCAAGTCCACTGACACTTTTAAAGTAGAATGTACCCGAGTTAATCTCCCTGTAGGTTCCGGCCGTACTGGGAGGGTAAGACCCGGTATCTTTAACAGCTTTGATGAGGAGTGTAAGGCGAGGAAGGGAATCGTAGTTATTAACAACAAAGATAACTTGTGTCTCCCCAGGGCTTTGGTTGTAGGCATCGCTCATGCGATGAAGGATCCTCAGTACAAAGCGATTCGGCAGGATGATAAAAAAAGGCAAACCGTTAGGGCTCAGGAACTTATTCAGCGGGCTAGGGTAGAGATGTCCGAGGATGGCGCGGGAATCCCCGAACTTGAATAGTTTCAAGACGTACTGAAAGAGTTCAAAATCACTGTCTACAACTACGACAGGAAAGGCCGGGAAGTCTATTTTGAGGGACGTGTTGAAAATCCAAAATTCTATATTAACTTGCTCTTTAATAACGGTCATTATAACGTAATCACTAGTCTGACTGCCGCTTTCACCTGCGTTTATTTCTGCGAAGCGTGCCACGTCCCTTACGATCACAAAGCTAAACACAGATGTTCAAATATCTGTTCTCAGTGTCAGACCATCTCACCCCCCTGCAAAGAGGAGCATGGGGGAATAGTTTGTCCAAAATGTAACATGACTTTGCGGAATCAGCGGTGCTTCACTGCTCACCAAGTCGACAGATGTAAAGAAGTTAAAAAATGCCTTGATTGCGGGAAATTAATTTGGATTAGAGACAGATCCACACCCCACAAGTGCGGTGAAGTCTATTGCAAACCTTGCGGATCCTTCCAAGATCCAAATCATAAATGTTTCATGCAGCGAGATGAGGGTAAGCCTAAAACCAAGGACTACCTTTTCATTTTCTTTGATCTGGAGACTCGCCAAGACGAGTCTCTCCCCTCGGAACCCGAGCAAAAATTACATAAAGTAAACTTGTGCGTTTCTCAACAGTTTTGCTTTAATTGCATCGAGTCTAGATTTTGTATGACATGTAGAAACCGTACAAGAGTCTTCAACTCTGACCCGGTTAAACAGTTTATGGATTATGTCATGGAAGTCAGGAAACAGTTCAAAAATGTCTGTGTGATTGCCCACAACGGCCAAGGCTTTGATTTTCAGTTTTTGTTAAAGTATGTGTTGGAAGAAACTAAATTCACACCCGATCTGGTCATGAGGGGAACCAAAATTATTCTCATGGAAATGGACAACGTGAGATTTGTGGACTCACTCAACTATTTCCCCATGGCCCTCGCAGCGCTCCCTCAAGCCTTCGATCTGCCTCCCGAGAGAAAGAAGGGCTACTTTCCCCACTTGTTTAACACTCTGGCAAACCAAGATTATGTAGGCCCCATGCCCGACAAAAAGTTCTATTGTCCGGGATAAATGTTTGAAAAGTCCCACAAGGCCTTTGAAAGCTGGTACGATGCGAGAGTGGCTGAAAACTACGTTTTTGACTTTAAAAAGGAAATCTTAGAGTACTGCATCTCTGATGTAGAGATCCTAGCTCAGGCCTGTCTTAAGTTCAGGCGTATTTTCCTGAAAGAATGTAATGTCGATCCTTTCCTAGAGGCTGTAACGATCGCTAGCGCCTGCAACTTGGCCTTCCACCGCAACTTTTTAAAACCAAACACGATCGGCCTCATCCCAAAGAACGGCTACCGTTTAGTGGATAACCAGTCAGCTATAGCCATTCAGTGGCTCAGCTGGGAAGAAGAGAAGCGTGAAGTGAGAATTGAGCATGCGGGCCGGGGTAAAGAAGTAAAGATTAACGGAATGAAAGTAGATGGGTTTGACGGGGAAAACATCTATGAGTTTCACGGGTGCTACTGGCACGGCTGCCCCAAATGCTTCCCGTACAATCGAGAGGCTCCTCTGAAGGAGGATCCCTCGGACTCACTTCACTTGAGATACGAGAGAACCAAGTCCAAAATGGCAAAATTTAACGATTTTGATGTTGTGGAGATGTGGGAGTGTGAGTTTCGTAAAGTAAAGAAGGAACAAAAGCTCACACACTTGGACTCTCTCCCCATATTGAACACCCTTCCTCTAGACCCTAGACAAGCTTTCTTTGGGGGCAGAACGGGCAACTCCAAGACTTACCACAAATGTGAAGAGGGAGAAACAATCCAGTATGTGGACGTGTGCTCTCTCTATCCGTATGTGTGTAAGTACGGTAAGTATCCCCTTGGTCATCCTACGATTTACGTGGGTGACAGGGAGTGCAGACAGAGAGGGCTTGGTGTAGATGGTCTGCTCAAGTGTAAAGTCCTGCCGCCTCGGGATCTCTACTACCCGGTACTCCCAGCCAAAATGAACAAGAAACTCATGTTTGCCTTGTGTAGGACTTGCGGGGAAACTCAAAATCAGGGGGATTGCGATCATGAGAGTGAGGAAAGGGCTTTGGTAGGGACTTTGACTATGGACGAGGTGAGGAAGGCTGTAGAGAAAGGTTACGTTGTGTTGGACATGTACGAACTGTGGGAGTACGAGGTAGCCACTTATGAAAAAGGGGGGCTTTTCACAGATTTTATCAATAAATTCTTGAAAATGAAGCAGGAAGCCTCAGGCTATCCTAGCTGGTGTGAAACTGAGGAAGACAAAGACCAGTACGTGCGGGACTACTTCAATCATGAAGGAATCAAATTAGAGAAAGACAAAATTAGTAAAAACGGGGGTTTGAGACAATTGGCTAAATTAATGTTAAATTCATTTTGGGGAAAATTCGGGCAGCGGGAGAACCAAACCAAGGCCATGATTGTCAGAGACTCAAAGTCTCTCTTTGAAATGCTGACAAGCCCAGAAATACAAGTCAATAGGATCCAGACTGTTAATGAGGAGGTTGTAGTAGTTAGCTGGGAGTACCTGGAGGAAGTAGGGGAGCCCCTGCGAAACGTAAATGTTGTGATCGCTGCCTACACTACAGCCCAAGCGAGACTTAAACTCTATGAACATCTGGAGGCCCTGGGAGGTCAGGTCCTCTACTACGACACCGACTCAGTTCTCTACATTTATAAGGGAGGTTTGTATAAGGTTCCTACGGGAGATTACCTCGGGGAAATGACAGATGAATTGGCAGGTGATTAATGGTCTGGCTCTTTCATCGTAGAGTTCGTTTCTGGGGGACCAAAAACTTACGCGTACCTTGTCTGGTCAACCAAAAAACAAAAACTACAAACTGTGTGCAAAATCGAGGGCCTCACCCTCAATATGAAGACTTCCGAAACTTTAAACTTTGAAGCTCTGAAACAAATGGTCCTTAGTGAAAGTGTAGAAAAACTGGAAATTAACGAATCCAGAATCAGGAGGACTAAAGACCGCGAAATTGTAACTGTAAGTGAAACTAAATTTTTCAAAATTACTGGACCAAAGAGGAAGTTTGAGGGAGAGTACGACACCCTGCCTTACGGCTACAAAATTCAAAGACTTGAGTAAAACAACACCGTAAGTGCAAGGGGGAGCGAAACGTTCCCCCTAACCCATAATGAGTCATACTTTCCCTTCCCGCGGATCGCTCTGCCTCGGTCACTTTTGCTGCTGCTCCTGCCGAGGTAAGACGTGTCCTTACGTAGCTCTGATCTGTGCTATTGCAAATTGTTTGCTGTACCTGTTGAAATGGAGGGGGAGGAAGTTTGGGAACAAAATATTGGTTGGATCTTTTTAAATCTATTTTGTGACGGAAGAGCTGTTCGAAAAATAAAATTTGAAGGAAAGCCATTAAAATTGGACTTAAAATCAAATGCAGACTTTGACAGGATAGAAGTTGAATTTTTGAACGGTAAGGCTATGCTAAATAGCGGATTCTCTAAAGAAAGGATTATAAAAAAAGTAGCTAAATTCTCCAAGTACGATGAATTAGAATATAACATTTATTTTGACAGCGGTGAAAAAACCTAGGACGTCTGACTGACTCGTTTGTGTTAGATGACGAGTGGGGCAACCCGGAAGACCGCCCATGCATTGACCTTACGATTTATGATGAATTTAATAAAGAACACGTGCACCACGTGTTGGGATCCCCTCAATCTGGTAACGTTTCAAACTGGTAATGTTACCAATTTGATAATTTGAGGATTTATCAAACTGGTCCCGGCTATGCCTACCACGCCCTGACTTCAGCAGCTGTGATGCTACTAGTTGATCGATTTTGAGATAAAAAAACCATATGCGGCAGGAAACAGGTGTGCCAACCCAAATACATTTAAACAAAATATATCCCATTAATGGGTAATCCGGCTAATGTAACTATTTTAAATGTTAGTGTAGGGGTATCAATTGGTATAACAAATTACCTAAATAAAAGTGGTTTTATAATTTATTACAATTTAACTAAGATATATATAATTCATAAACAAACAATTAATCCTAGACTTCACACTGCCTGCATTTGCAGGACTCTATATACGCTTAGAATCGGCGTGCCGAGGTCGCCTAGGACATTCTGAAGGCGTCTAAAACCCCCCAATGTGCCACCATTAGTTTACCAACGGGACCGCGTTTAGTCGCCACCCCGTCAGATAGCCACCCCGACAGATCGCCACCCCGACAGATCGCCACCTCGCACAGCTACGTCAAGTCACCACCCCGACAGATTGCCACCTTCTCAAATTATTTTGGAGGTGGCGATCTGTCGTGTATCGTACACGACAGATCGCCAACTTTGTAAATAAAGTGGCGATCTGACGGTAGCGTACCCGACAGATCGCCACCTCGGAGTAAAGAAGGTGGCGATCTGTCGGGGTGGACGTAGCCGTGCGAGGTGGCGATCTGTCGTGTACGCTAACGACAGATCGCCACCTCGCACTCGCACGGCGGCGATAAGTAGCCTCCCCGACAGATCGCCACCTATTTCACAAAGGTAGTAGAATTTACGGACTCACCTACAAGTTATTTACACTCGTGGAATCCCTAGTTCTTTTAGAATATGAAGATATAAGTTTTGCCAAACATTTTTCTGATAAAAAAAAACAAAACAAAGTAACAGAAGAAGTAATCGAACTATAAACGGATGGCGGAAACAAAACATATCATGATCAGAAGTAGAATAAGGTAAATACATCGAATTCTGACGTAACACAATGGGGGAAGTAGAAACATATAAACAATCTATACACGTACAAATTTTGATGGTCCTGACTCTCGTTATAACCATATCCTTACTTCTATAGTAATCTTGTTTTGTTTTAAAAGTACTGAACAATCATACTGCTTTAAATCATATTTTAAGGAATGGGGTTTGTTCTAGTTTTATGTACGGTGTGTTTATAATTTAGTACTGTTTTAAATAAATAAATTTTAACATAAAATGCATGAAATTGATTAATGAACAATTTTAAACTCTGTTGTTATTTTGTCCTTTGAAGATAATGGTTGTTTAAGATAGTCCATGCACTGAGCGCCCGGTTAGTCGGTTGGTTATATTCAATACTTGGTAAGATGCAAATATAAAACATGTTTAGACAAAAATATGTTGTGGATCTATATATAAAAATAGGATTTGAGGTGCTATTAACCAAATCTGCTCTTAATTATCCTGTTCTCATCTTCCAATTGACCAATTAGGAATACATTATACTAAAATATGACTGAAATAAGTTAATAATGGATAGTAAATATTTTAACTGGATAACTGGATATATTAACTGGTTACTATATCAACTATAATAGCTTGATTTTTATAACGGACCATTCGCAGGAAATCTGTACACTCAGTGCATTCCGAATTAATTTTTGCAAAAAATATTTTAGCAAATTCCTTCGCCTTAATTTTACCATATTTCAAATGTTACCAGATTAATCTATTTTATGTAAACGTTACACTTCCCCTCTCCCCAAATTCCCTCCTTCGCTATTGTCGTACAACGTACAACATTGTCGCATTACTGTCGCTATGTGTGGAGTGTGTGGATAACAACAATATAATCTGCCCCAACCCACTTATATGAATTTATTAAAATGTAGTATTCACAGCTTTTGCGTTAATTTCTTCTGCAAATACTGCTTTGCGGATTTTGCACACTGTAATCGCTGTTGACTTTCATAAAGTCCTGAACGATTACTTCTATGAAGGTAATTTAATAACGTTACAACGATGGAAACACTGAGTCATGCGGGAGCGTTTCGCTCAATACCACAAAACATGTTTCTTGCTCTCTGTAATTATACGTTTATATTTAAAAATTATGTTTTTCATTACGTTCAGTTAAGTTAGAAGTTACAAACTAAACAACTAAACTAAATATTGATGAAAAACTAGTGAGAGATGGAAGACTTTGACGATTTATGTTTTCATTTATTTAGAAACTACAGTAAATTGTAACTTGGTGATGACAGTTTACAATTAGATTATATCAGTATCTAAATAAAATTGTATATTTTAATTATTATTTTAAATATCAATTTATAACCTGACAATGTTTTTTTGCAATACAATTTTATCTAGGCTACCGGAAAAATATACCACAAATAACTGGTATCACAAGTTTAAACCAGAATTAAACCAGTTTCTTTTATAAGTACCTACTACTTGCACTTTTTATAAGTACTTTTCTTTCTCAACCACCCAAGTACTCCTCCTTGGCCTTAAAAATGCTTGCTCTTGTCCTTTCTTAAAACATATAACTTTTCTATTCCCCGTGGCTTTTCTATCAACGATTGTAGTAAACAAAAAATGGATGCTCTATTAACTGGTTTTATGTTCAGTACTCATATGAATGAGTACTATAAAACTGGGATTTAAGTTTCGAAGATACACTTTCACAAGGATTGTTAAAAACTGGTCCATTGCCGAATCAGGCCCACATTTTGAAAGGAAAAGGTTTTTTTCTGACTCGAAGTTTTCCTCGACGTAATCTACAAGTTTCCTCACTTTCCGAAATGCGGGAATTTCGGTCATCACGTTAGTATATATGTAAGACGACAACTCTCATACCAGAGGATATGAATAAGTGGGTTAGTTACGTAGTCATGACGTTCTGGCGGGTGGGAATACCCTGGCCCACCGTAGCTGCTGTAGTGCGCTTGGGCCCTTTTCAGGGGTTACTCATAATTCCCGAACCTGAAAAAGTCTAAAATGGGATTTTGACAAGGAAATATTGCATGTTATTAACTGATTTGCTGGTAATTATATATCGGTTACACTACAGTTAGTTATTATTAACCTGGTAATAATGACGGGCTTAAAAAACTAAGGAAATATTGTTAATTTGTAATTAAATAAATTCAGTGGCTTCAATATAGTTGTTGGTTACTAAATTATATTTAAAACGCTAATTTTGAAATTCATGTAATCTAATGGGTAATCTGTCGTGCAAAATTTGTTGTTATTGTAACAACGCTCCAATATATTAAAATATTCATTAGAATATGTCAACAATTAAGAGAAATGCCTTGCGTTTTATGCCTGCATGTAAAATAGCCCAAAAATGGGATTTAATGATTTATTTTAAACTTTGTTGTTAGTTAAGTTTTGGATATTGAATCATATACAGATTTGTGTCACTTAAAGCCAATTTATTTCATTGGATCGTTGAATTTGACAACGCACTGAGGATTATATAGGTGCAATTAATTTAATAAAATGTGAGTTCATTTGTATGGCCTTCCATTATTTGATTTAATTTAAACAGATTTCATATAATTTTTATGTATATTTTTAATGCAGCATGGATCTCCTACTTCAAAGTAGTATCAACATTAAGACATTATGAGTGTTTTATGATATATACGTTAGTGCATTCCAAATGAAGGTGAAGCCAAAGACCATCCAGACTCCCCGTGGTATTTTCCCTCCCCACAAAATGACTCTCACGATCCTGCCCTGCTGCAGTTTAGGGCATAAAAAAGACAACTAACACCCAAAATATTAAAATTTTACTGATTTGTGAACCGCATTTGGGGCATCACATGTTGATATATATATTATATAATAAATTCAAATCTCTCTTGGAAGAGACATGTATCGAAACTTCGAAGAGAATTAGTCAGTACACTTCGCAAATTTTATTTACTGAAGAATATTTGTCCTCAAAAAGTTCTTCTGTATGTTTATTATTGTTTAGTTAGTTCAAGATTGGGATATGGGTTGAGTTGCTGGGGCGGAATCTACCTTTCAACGTTTCAACCTATTGTCACTTTACAACAAAATAAATTAGAGTTATATAAAAAAAGAACCGACTTGAACATTCTTGGCCCTTGTTTACTACACTCAGAATTCTACCACTTCGTCATTTATATGTTTTCAAAATTCTAAGTTTATTTTACAAAACATGTAGAAATGAATACTGTATAACTTGGTGCAGATATTGAGATACAACCTCAGAAATAATTGTAATTCAGTGCCCGTCCTACGTCCGAGTAGGGATGGCGATGATATAGCAAGCCAATCAGAAGCCAGCATTTTGGTCACGTGACTTGTGACGTCATTAGGCTCCGCCCCCAAGATAGCGGCGCCCATGTCGGCTTCACTTTTTCCCCGCCAAATTTTCTAACCTCACTTTTCTCCCGCCAAATTTCCCGCCAGATTTTTCCTGCCATATTTCCTAACCTCACTTTCCCGCCACCACGTTCTCTCCAGATTTTTTTTTTCGGTAGTGTTGCCAACCTATGCTCTACGGCTATTATATGCTCTACATTATTATATATATATATATATATATATATATGCTCTACACTATGGCTCTACTATTATATATGCTCTATGTATACTTTTAATTATTGCTGCATTATATGTATATGCTATATGCTATTATATGATACATAATTATACATATACTGTATGGCTGTATTCTTTATGGCTACATTATATGCTAAAAACCAAGCGGAGCTAAAGGTAAGGTAATAATGACGATTATTTATATAATAATATATCACCTTCTTCCTCCATGACTCCCTCTTCTTCTTACTCTGTGCTGTACTCATCAAACACCGTTAGTCAGCTACAATATCCAATTTCAACCTTTTAAAATACTTCTCTGCGATTGGTCGGAATAAGCTCGCATCCCATTGGTCGTGTTAGGCGTTCTGATCGCTGATTGGTCCATCCATATACCTCCACCGCTGCCGGCTTGCCTCGTTCACTCTGTTCCCGGCTTTCGTGTTGGTCAGAGGTCTCTGCGCTGCTCCGTTCTTTGCTATTGTTGTATAGTGAGTTTGTGATAGTATTGTGCAATTGCAGTAAGTGCTAGCTATAATTTACCGTTAGTATTTAACGCGTATTATATTTTATTTAGTGTACTGGGGCTAACCTCAAATCTATTGCATAACATAACCCTATTTTTCGTATTTAGCATAACCTAATTTATCCTCGTGTCTAACATAACCTCACTCTTTTAGTCTGACATAATCTCACTTTATTAGTGTAATTTTCTAGCCCTAGTGTTGTATTTACTCAAGTCGAGGCTTTACATAACCTCACTTTTGCTTAATATAACCTCACTTTTTTGTTTTGATTTATTATTTAAATTTTATTTTGACTTAAGTAGTAATGGCCAGTGTTGTTGAGCCTGTTGAAGTACTCAGTGACGAGCAGGCGTATGTAAAGAAATTCCGCTTGTACGGCACTAAAACTATTTTCAAATTTACTAACCCTCCTCCTGAAACTACTGAAATTGATTGGCTCAGACATGGTTTTGCCAAAATTGTGAATGAGATGAAAGACCAAGCCCATGAAAACGATCAACTCGGCTTTACTTTGCAGAGTCTAAATTTAAGATCAAAAGAACCCGGGTTTGTTGCTTTTCGTCCCGCTGGTGAAATTAATGAAGACATCCTTTGGCAAATTTTTGGGGGGATCGTTCAATCAAATTCTGAATCCATCAAGTCCACTGACACTTTTAAAGTAGAATGTATCCGAGTTAATCTCCCTGTAGGTTCCGGCCGTACTGGGAGGGTAAGACCCGGTATCTTTAACAGCTTTGATGAGGAGTGTAAGGCGAGGAAGGGAATCGTAGTTATTAACAACAAAGATAACTTGTGTCTCCCCAGGGCTTTGGTTGTAGGCATCGCTCATGCGATGAAGGATCCTCAGTACAAAGCGATTCGGCAGGATGATAAAAAAAGGCAAACCGTTAGGGCTCAGGAACTTATTCAGCGGGCTAGGGTAGAGATGTCCGAGGATGGTGCGGGAATCCCCGAACTTGAAAAGTTTCAAGACGTACTGAAAGAGTTCAAAATCACTGTCTACAACTACGATAGGAAAGGCCGGGAAGTCTATTTTGAGGGACGTGTTGAAAATCCAAAATTCTATATTAACTTGCTCTTTAATAACGGTCATTATAACGTAATCACTAGTCTGACTGCCGCTTTCGCCTGCGTTTATTTCTGCGAAGCGTGCCACGTCCCTTACGATCACAAAGCTAAACACAGATGTTCAAACATCTGTTCTCAGTGTCAGACCATCTCACCCCCCTGCGAAGAGGAGCATGGGGGAATAGTTTGTCCAAAATGTAACATGACTTTGCGGAATCAGCGGTGCTTCACTGCTCACCAAGTCGACAGATGTAAAGAAGTTAAAAAATGCCTTGTATGCGGGAAATTAATTTGGATTAGAGACAGATCCACACCCCACAAGTGCGGTGAAGTCTATTGCAAACCTTGCGGATCCTTCCAAGATCCAAATCATAAATGTTTCATGCAGCGAGATGAGGGTAAGCCTAAAACCAAGGACTACCTTTTCATTTTCTTTGATCTGGAGACTCGCCAAGACGAGTCTCTCCCCTCGGAACCCGAGCAAAAATTACATAAAGTAAAATTGTGCGTTTCTCAACAGTTTTGCTTTAATTGCATCGAGTCTAGATTTTGTATGACATGTAGAAACCGTACAAGAGTCTTCAACTCTGACCCGGTTAAACAGTTTATGGATTATGTCATGGAAGTCAGGAAACAGTTCAAAAATGTCTGTGTGATTGCCCACAACGGCCAAGGCTTTGATTTTCAGTTTTTGTTAAAGTATGTGTTGGAAGAAACTAAATTCACACCCGATCTGGTCATGAGGGGAACCAAAATTATTCTCATGGAAATGGACAACGTGAGATTTGTGGACTCACTCAACTATTTCCCCATGGCCCTCGCAGCGCTCCCTCAAGCCTTCGATCTGCCTCCCGAGAGAAAGAAGGGCTACTTTCCCCACTTGTTTAACACTCTGGCAAACCAAGATTATGTAGGCCCCATGCCCGACAAAAAGTTCTATTGTCCGGGATAAATGTTTGAAAAGTCCCACAAGGCCTTTGAAAGCTGGTACGATGCGAGAGTGGCTGAAAACTACGTTTTTGACTTTAAAAAGGAAATCTTAGAGTACTGCATCTCTGATGTAGAGATCCTAGCTCAGGCCTGTCTTAAGTTCAGGCGTATTTTCCTGAAAGAATGTAATGTCGATCCTTTCCTAGAGGCTGTAACGATCGCTAGCGCCTGCAACTTGGCCTTCCGCCGCAACTTTTTAAAACCAAACACGATCGGCCTCATCCCAAAGAACGGCTACCGTTTAGTGGATAACCAGTCAGCTATAGCCATTCAGTGGCTCAGCTGGGAAGAAGAGAAGCGTGAAGTGAGAATTGAGCATGCGGGCCGGGGTAAAGAAGTAAAGATTAACGGAATGAAAGTAGATGGGTTTGACGGGGAAAACATCTATGAGTTTCACGAGTGCTACTGGCACGGCTGCCCCAAATGCTTCCCGTACAATCGAGAGGCTCCTCTGAAGGAGGATCCCTCGGACTCACTTCACTTGAGATACGAGAGAACCAAGTCCAAAATGGCAAAATTTAACGATTTTGATGTTGTGGAGATGTGGGAGTGTGAGTTTCGTAAAGTAAAGAAGGAACAAAAGCTCACACACTTGGACTCTCTCCCCATATTGAACACCCTTCCTCTAGACCCTAGACAAGCTTTCTTTGGGGGCAGAACGGGCAACTCCAAGACTTACCACAAATGTGAAGAGGGAGAAACAATCCAGTATGTGGACGTGTGCTCTCTCTATCCGTATGTGTGTAAGTACGGTAAGTATCCCCTTGGTCATCCTACGATTTACGTGGGTGACAGGGAGTGCAGACAGAGAGGGCTTGGTGTAGATGGTCTGCTCAAGTGTAAAGTCCTGCCGCCTCGGGATCTCTACCACCCGGTACTCCCAGCCAAAATGAACAAGAAACTCATGTTTGCCTTGTGTAGGACTTGCGGGGAAACTCAAAATCAGGGGGATTGCGATCATGAGAGTGAGGAAAGGGCTTTGGTAGGGACTTGGACTATGGACGAGGTGAGGAAGGCTGTAGAGAAAGGTTACGTTGTGTTGGACATGTACGAACTGTGGGAGTACGAGGTAGCCACTTATGAAAAAGGGGGGCTTTTCACAGATTTTATCAATAAATTCTTGAAAATGAAGCAGGAAGCCTCAGGCTATCCTAGCTGGTGTGAAACTGAGGAAGACAAAGACCAGTACGTGCGGGACTACTTCAATCATGAAGGAATCAAATTAGAGAAAGACAAAATTAGTAAAAACGGGGGTTTGAGACAATTGGCTAAATTAATGTTAAATTCATTTTGGGGAAAATTCGGGCAGCGGGAGAACCAAACCAAGGCCATGATTGTCAGAGACTCAAAGACTCTCTTTGAAATGCTGACAAGCCCAGAAATACAAGTCAATAGGATCCAGACTGTTAATGAGGAGGTTGTAGTAGTTAGCTGGGAGTACCTGGAGGAAGTAGGGGAGCCCCTGCGAAACGTAAATGTTGTGATCGCTGCCTACACTACAGCCCAAACGAGACTTAAACTCTATGAACATCTGGAGGCCCTGGGAGGTCAGGTCCTCTACTACGACACCGACTCGGTTCTCTACATTTATAAGGGAGGTTTGTATAAGGTTCCTACGGGAGATTACCTCGGGGTAATGACAGATGAATTGGCAGGTGATTAATGGTCTGGCTCTTTCATCGTAGAGTTCGTTTCTGGGGGACCAAAAACTTACGCGTACCTTGTCTGGTCAACCAAAAAACAAAAACTACAAACTGTGTGCAAAATCGAGGGCCTCACCCTCAATATGAAGACTTCCGAAACTTTAAACTTTGAAGCTCTGAAACAAATGGTCCTTAGTGAAAGTGTAGAAAAACTGGAAATTAACGAATCCAGAATCAGGAGGACTAAAGACCGCGAAATTGTAACTGTAAGTGAAACTAAATTTTTCAAAATTACTGGACCAAAGAGGAAGTTTGAGGGAGAGTACGACACCCTGCCTTACGGCTACAAAATTCAAAGACTTGAGTAAAACAACACCGTAAGTGCAAGGGGGAGCGAAACGTTCCCCCTAACCCATAATGAGTCATACTTTCCCTTCCCGCGGATCGCTCTGCCTCGGTCACTTTTGCTGCTGCTCCTGCCGAGGTAAGACGTGTCCTTACGTAGCTCTGATCTGTGCTATTGCAAATTGTTTGCTGTACCTGTTGAAATGGAGGGGGAGGAAGTTTGGGAACAAAATATTGGTTGGATCTTTTTAAATCTATTTTGTGACGGAAGAGCTGTTCGAAAAATAAAATTTGAAGGAAAGCCATTAAAATTGGACTTAAAATCAAATGCAGACTTTGACAGGATAGAAGTTGAATTTTTGAACGGTAAGGCTATGCTAAATAGCGGATTCTCTAAAGAAAGGATTATAAAAAAAGTAGCTAAATTCTCCAAGTACGATGAATTAGAATATAACATTTATTTTGACAGCGGTGAAAAAAACCTAGGACGTCTGACTGACTCGTTTGTGTTAGATGACGAGTGGGGCAACCCGGAAGACCGCCCATGCATTGACCTTACGATTTATGATGAATTTAATAAAGAACACGTGCACCACGTGTTGGGATCCCCTCAATCTGGTAACGTTTCAAACTGGTAACGTTACCAATTTGATAATTTGAGGATTTATCAAACTGGTCCCGGCTATGCCTACCACGCCCTGACTTCAGCAGCTGTGATGCTACTGGTTGATCGATTTTGAGATAAAAAAATACATTGTAGGGCGGGACTACCATATGCGGCAGGAAACAGGTGTGCCAACCCAAATACATTTAAACAAAATATATCCCATTAATGGGTAATCCGGCTAATGTAACTATTTTAAATGTTAGTGTAGGGGTATCAATTGGTATAACAAATTACCTAAATAAAAGTGGTTTTATAATTTATTACAATTTAACTAAGATATATATAATTCATAAACAAACAATTAATCCTAGACTTCACACTGCCTGCATTTGCAGGACTCTATATACGCTTAGAATCGGCGTGCCGAGGTCGCCTAGGACATTCTGAAGGCGTCTAAAACCCCCCAATGTGCCACCATTAGTTTACCAACGGGACCGCGTTTAGTCGCCACCCCGTCAGATAGCCACCCCGACAGATCGCCACCCCGACAGATCGCCACCTCGCACAGCTACGTCAAGTCACCACCCCGACAGATTGCCACCTTCTCAAATTATTTTGGAGGTGGCGATCTGTCGTGTATCGTACACGACAGATCGCCAACTTTGTAAATAAAGTGGCGATCTGACGGTAGCGTACCCGACAGATCGCCACCTCGGAGTAAAGAAGGTGGCGATCTGTCGGGGTGGACGTAGCCGTGCGAGGTGGCGATCTGTCGTGTACGCTAACGACAGATCGCCACCTCGCACTCGCACGGCGGCGATAAGTAGCCTCCCCGACAGATCGCCACCTATTTCACAAAGGTAGTAGAATTTACGGACTCACCTACAAGTTATTTACACTCGTGGAATCCCTAGTTCTTTTAGAATATGAAGATATAAGTTTTGCCAAACATTTTTCTGATAAAAAAAAAACAAAACAAAGTAACAGAAGAAGTAATCGAACTATAAACGGATGGCGGAAACAAAACATATCATGATCAGAAGTAGAATAAGGTAAATACATCGAATTCTGACGTAACACAATGGGGGAAGTAGAAACATATAAACAATCTATACACGTACAAATTTTGATGGTCCTGACTCTCGTTATAACCATATCCTTACTTCTATAGTAATCTTGTTTTGTTTTAAAAGTACTGAACAATCATACTGCTTTAAATCATATTTTAAGGAATGGGGTTTGTTCTAGTTTTATGTACGGTGTGTTTATAATTTAGTACTGTTTTAAATAAATAAATTTTAACATAAAATGCATGAAATTGATTAATGAACAATTTTAAACTCTGTTGTTATTTTGTCCTTTGAAGATAATGGTTGTTTAAGATAGTCCATGCACTGAGCGCCCGGTTAGTCGGTTGGTTATATTCAATACTTGGTAAGATGCAAATATAAAACATGTTTAGACAAAAATATGTTGTGGATCTATATATAAAAATAGGATTTGAGGTGCTATTAACCAAATCTGCTCTTAATTATCCTGTTCTCATCTTCCAATTGACCAATTAGGAATACATTATACTAAAATATGACTGAAATAAGTTAATAATGGATAGTAAATATTTTAACTGGATAACTGGATATATTAACTGGTTACTATATCAACTATAATAGCTTGATTTTTATAACGGACCATTCGCAGGAAATCTGTACACTCAGTGCATTCCGAATTAATTTTTGCAAAAAATATTTTAGCAAATTCCTTCGCCTTAATTTTACCATATTTCAAATGTTACCAGATTAATCTATTTTATGTAAACGTTACACTTCCCCTCTCCCCAAATTCCCTCCTTCGCTATTGTCGTACAACGTACAACATTGTCGCATTACTGTCGCTATGTGTGGAGTGTGTGGATAACAACAATATAATCTGCCCCAACCCACTTATATGAATTTATTAAAATGTAGTATTCACAGCTTTTGCGTTAATTTCTTCTGCAAATACTGCTTTGCGGATTTTGCACACTGTAATCGCTGTTGACTTTCATAAAGTCCTGAACGATTACTTCTATGAAGGTAATTTAATAACGTTACAACGATGGAAACACTGAGTCATGCGGGAGCGTTTCGCTCAATACCACAAAACATGTTTCTTGCTCTCTGTAATTATACGTTTATATTTAAAAATTATGTTTTTCATTACGTTCAGTTAAGTTAGAAGTTACAAACTAAACAACTAAACTAAATATTGATGAAAAACTAGTGAGAGATGGAAGACTTTGACGATTTATGTTTTCATTTATTTAGAAACTACAGTAAATTGTAACTTGGTGATGACAGTTTACAATTAGATTATATCAGTATCTAAATAAAATTGTATATTTTAATTATTATTTTAAATATCAATTTATAACCTGACAATGTTTTTTTGCAATACAATTTTATCTAGGCTACCGGAAAAATATACCACAAATAACTGGTATCACAAGTTTAAACCAGAATTAAACCAGTTTCTTTTATAAGTACCTACTACTTGCACTTTTTATAAGTACTTTTCTTTCTCAACCACCCAAGTACTCCTCCTTGGCCTTAAAAATGCTTGCTCTTGTCCTTTCTTAAAACATATAACTTTTCTATTCCCCGTGGCTTTTCTATCAACGATTGTAGTAAACAAAAAATGGATGCTCTATTAACTGGTTTTATGTTCAGTACTCATATGAATGAGTACTATAAAACTGGGATTTAAGTTTCGAAGATACACTTTCACAAGGATTGTTAAAAACTGGTCCATTGCCGAATCAGGCCCACATTTTGAAAGGAAAAGGTTTTTTTCTGACTCGAAGTTTTCCTCGACGTAATCTACAAGTTTCCTCACTTTCCGAAATGCGGGAATTTCGGTCATCACGTTAGTATATATGAATAAGACGACAACTCTCATACCAGAGGATATGAATAAGTGGGTTAGTTACGTAGTCATGACGTTCTGGCGGGTGGGAATACCCTGGCCCACCGTAGCTGCTGTAGAGCGCTTGGGCCCTTTTCAGGGGTTACTCATAATTCCCGAACCGCATCCTGACACGTTTCACGGACGAGTTAACTTCCCCCAAACTCGGGGAATGTCATTACAGACATTATTATGTTACATGTAAAACCGTTGCGATACGTCCATTTTATATTAGAATGTGGGGAAAGGGGAATTTGTATAAGATTTTAAAGTATAATAGATTAACAAATGTGTATTCATTGTAATAGTGCGATCTGACAGTTGTCCCACCTAACAAGAAACAACAGCTTTACAGTCGTTTTTTTATGTACATTGGCTCTGCCGTTGGATAATAAATAAAATAAAATAAATAAGAGTTACACTAATTTTACTGCATAAAGTTTGTGAAATTCATCAAATACCTCTTATCTGCTAAAATTACAACATGATACATGAACAACTCTTAACATTCACCATACTATTAAAAAAGGGCACATACAAATTAATTTATTATAAAACAAAATATTTGTCTTCTAAAATCAAGCCGTTAGAGCCCGACCTCACGTAAAATCACGCGATTTATTCATAACTCATATGGCGTCTAGTGACTGTTTAGGCATTTTTGGAGCTAGTTTGAAACAATCAAGAATAATTAAAACTTGATTTTCAAACAAACCAATGGAATGGGTTAGTCATGGAATAAACATTTTATTCTGTCGTTATAGGGTTATTCAAAAAGAATGGTGCAAAACTAAACGGTTGTTACAACTGTTACCGTGATTTCAAACAGCTGATTGTTACAACAATGGAAAAGGCGTGTTTATAAGTTTTTTTGATAAGGTTATGTTTTGTCTCAGTTGCTTTGTTGAGTACACGAAGCCTGTCAACAAATGGCTACTACAAAACAAGAAAAAGCATTTTGTGTTTTAGAGTTTGCTCGTACTAATGCTATTGTTAGTGTTCAGCGGAACTTTCGGACCAAATTCAGGAAGGAGGCTCCTCAACGGAACTGCATAGCTCGTTGGGTGAGGCAATTCAAGACAACTGGATGTTTGTGTGCCGGGAAGAGTTCGGGCCGTCCTCAGACTTCGCCAGACGCTGTGGAGAGAATCGAAGCCAAGTTTGCGCGGAGTCCAAAAACCTCGACAGTCAAAGCTGGTAGGGAACTTCACATACCGCAGTCCACGGTATGGCGTGTTTTACGCTTTTTGCAAGCGTTTGAGACGAAAACCGTACAAACTGCAGCTGTTACAAGCATTGAAGCCTACTGACAAGCCAAAACGCACAGATTTTTGCCATGATATGATTAGACAATTTGAAAATGATGGCTTTGCTGAGAGACTAGTGTTTAGTGATGAGGCTACCTTTCATCTCAGTGCCCAAGTGAATCGCCATAATGTAAGAATATGGGGGTTAGAAAAGCCAAGAGAGTTTATCGAGTACGAAAAAGATTTGCCTAAACTGAATGTTCTTTGTGCTCTTAGCAACTGTTAAGTGTATGGACCTTTCTTTTTCATTGAAGGCACTGTAACTGGAGTCGTTTACTTAGATACCTTGTCAGAATGGCTCATTCCTCAGCTTATTGAAGATGTTTCAGACGTAGTTTTTCAGCTAGATGGTGCTACTCCACATTTTAAGTCTGAAGTGCGTGAGTTTTTGAATGATAGGTTCAGTGGCGGATTTAGGGGGGGGGGGCATAGGGGCTGTAGCCCGGGGTGGCAAATTTACAGAAAACTAATAAGTTGTTTACAAAATAAATATTGAAACGGGATACATTTTGTCGAAAACTGATGACAATGACGGTGTGCCGCCCTTTTAAAGGTAAAGGTAGTAACCAGAGACTAATGTATAACGCTTGCAGTCCCTCACACTGCAGTTCCTCAAAGCAGTCATAATGCATTTGTCATTCATCCGTACTGCGTACTAGCGACAAGACGATTACGCTACAGAGAAAGGGCGGCAAGCCACGAACTACATCAGGCACTGCGCCATTATGACTACGTCCAACCATATATTAAACATACTCCTTGTAGTATTATTAATCTAAGGTTCAACTCACGGACTTCCAATCTTACCCATACATTCGCATAGCATTACAATTATTTGTTACACAATATCAATAATAACCAAGGATGAGAAATGTTGCAACAATCGAATTTGAGATGAAAATAACAAAATTCATACTACAATGATATTTTCGTTTACTTTTCAAACTCAAGGTAACAAAGAAAGTTATTTCAGCCGTCTTATACTTACCATCAAAGGCTACCACACATAATCGTTCATTCTGGAGGATATTTTTTTAAACAAAACATCTGACCAAAGACAATAAAGACTAACATAATTTGTGAAGAGAGGATTTGATTGGTTGATGCCATAGGAGCATAGTTGACAGAGGGTCAAAATGGTGGTAGCATGTAGGCTGCAGTTTTTTACTCCAGACGAGACCTCTAGGCCTATATATAATTTTTGGGTAGGACGGTGTCAAAATCTCCCATTTCATTAAATGAAAAACTGTGAATTTTTAAGTCTTTAAATTAATATCTTGTCACATTTTAGGCGAAAAATGATGTTAAACCTAACTTTATAATCTTGAGACAATATTTTGGATGTAATTTTATTGTATATCTCGAAGCAAAGTTATTTTTTGAGTTAAATGAAAACACCGTTGTAATATGGCTTTGGAAATAGTGATGAAAACAAGCCGCCTTGTACGTCGAATGACACCGTCCCACCAACAAGTTGACACCACAACAGGACAAAATACCAAATATGACGGCACGCTTTATGAAGGTTATTTGTCAGAGAGTAGTGACCCCTGTAGGTATTATCATAGATTAAGAATACCACAAGTAAGTAATGCCACTAAGGAGTTTGTTTAATTTATGGTATTATATATTTTAATTAATTGGATCTACAACATCATGGAGGTGAAACAAGAAGAAGTGTTTGAAAATGTGTAGAGTTTTATGAAGATTAGGCCTACATCAATTAATTTTATATATTGATCGTCTAAAACATATAAACAATTCTTTGTATAAAAGTATAAATTACAAAATGACTGAAAAACAGTATTGAAAAGCGCTAATTCAGGATTTAAAAAGTCAAAATGTTGAGGCTAATCGTCCGAATTATGAGTTTTAAGGTTACAGTGTCATAACATCTTATTTATAGATTATTTATTATAATTTTCAGTAGTCAATGCGTTGGTGTAAAAATTAATGTTTTGATGAAGTGTAAGAAGGGATTTTTAGGCCTTTGTTGAAGGATTTTCTTGTTATTAAAAGTAGCACTAGCACTGCTTCACTGATTTTAACACGAACATTTGTCTCTAGGGCTGATTGTCATTGAGTAGGCTATATTGAATATTAAACTGTGTTAATGTGAATCAAGACAGTTATACATTATTTTAATGTTTTTTCAACTAGGAAATAACAGAAATTTCTTAAACATATTCATTCAGTTAATTCGTAACTTCTTCAGATCACAAAACAACCAAACAAGATATATAAAACATGTGGGTAAACCTGGGCGGCGAAAAGGACAAAGATTTATAGTGGTGGCGGGGGGAGGGCGGCAAATTTCTTAATAGCCCTTAGGCGGCAATTGCTTAAATCCGCCACTGGATAGGTTGCCAGACCGTTGGATTGGACGCTCTGGAAATGAAGACAGTCCTTTGATGCGCTGGCCGCCAAGATCGCCTAACTTAACGCCATGTGATTTTTTCATGTGGGGGTTTATCAAAGAAAAAGTGTACTACCCTCCTATGCCCCAAACCCTGCAAGAATTTAGACATCGAATAACAGAAGCCGTGCAGTCCATAACCTAGGAAATGCTACAGAATGTCTGGGCTGGGTTGGAATTTCGCCTGGATATTTGCGGACTTTCTAATGGAGCTCACATTGAGCATTTGTAATGCATATAATTTAATGTAAATTAAAACTTGTTAATATAAGAAACAGTTTTATTCTGTTTTCATGATTTTGCAACTCAGAGTATGCAAATGAATTAGCCTTACTTTTGCACCATTCTTTTTGAATAACCCTGTATTATGGGCTATTGGTAAACTATATATATCACACAAAAAATCAATATTTTGATCAATAGTTTTAAGACGTCTCTATAATTGAGAAACTAATATTATTGTTATTGTTGTTGTGTGTCATTTTATAAGAGTGAAAGTTTATAAATGATTAGAATAACCTGACTTCTTTACTATAATTTACAAAACAATATTTTTCACTTAAGATCAAATAAAAATTAATTACCGTGTTTTAACACTAACTGTAGTCCTCGTCCTCATTATAGCGGTTACACCAACAAAGGTTCGGTTAAATTATTACAATTATTTAAAAATTAAGGTTCGTTTACACCACAGCATTGATATAATAGTTGATGGACGTAAAGAACGAGAGTTAGTCAACTGATTTTGCCAGCTTGTAGGCGACTTTGTTGGTTTAAACGCTGCTTTTGTTGCAAATCATTTGTTTCAAGACTTGCCTGCTGTGGGCTAAAAACCAGTCCAGCCATTCATCGCCCCAGAGGATTAGCGACACTACCACCCCACACCACTCACCCTCACACATTTCCGGCCTACCTGCTGCTAACTGTTCCTCGATGAGTCACATACTAGGCCTTGTCAGCAAAACTGCAACTTTAAAACAATCGACTTTTTTATTCGTATTGTATTATTTACATTTTCCACATTATTCCATGAATATAGAATCCTAACATGGCGTAATTATGATATTACTAAGAATTTGTAATTCAAGTTTTATATTTAAATACCTGACCCATATAAATGCTTAGGCATATTTTATTTTTAACGCTGTAAAATAAATATAATATATAGTTTAGCAAAACAATTTTCGGTCGAACAGAATTCTAGTCTTGCACGCTTACATAGGATTCATATTCCTTGCTAGGAGCCCGGAAATATGTAATTGGTTATCTAGAAAATTAAGTGCTGTTCTTAATTTTTTAATTACCTAATTAATTTTGTTTATTTTGATTTTCAGCCTAAAAGCCATGTGATTTTAATAAATTAAATGTAACAATAACCTAGACATATTTATACAATTACTCTTTGTTTGCTACAATATTTGAGTATGCACAATTTTTAAAATAGCAAATTGACTGAAAGAATTATTTGTTTAACAAACACTCTTCATATGGATGAAGAATGCGATTACTAACCTGCATTTGATTATTTTGTTTGGAATACCTGTGTCGTATTATAAATACAGTAACACTTTTATAAATTACTGCTTTCATGATTTTCTTCATAAGTTTTAAGCATTTCTTCACGTTTTTATTTTTCATTTTATAAATGTTAAGTACAGATTAATTGTACTTTTACTTTTTTTAATAAGTAATAAATATAGTATCGATTGAGTGAACAGTATTCGGACATTAAATTTGTATGTACAACATTCAGAACAACTTTTTAAACAATGAAAAATAAGTTTATAAATGTTGTACTTATGTGTTAGGCTTTAGTTGAACAATATTCCTTTCCCAAACAACATCAAAGGTATCACATCAAAGGTTTAACATATTCTAAGGTAACTAAAAATAGTTTTTTGAGAGTTCACTAAAGCTAGAATTTTAACCATAATTGAAAAATCCTTTCGCACCTTTCGTACACTTGATATTTAGGAGGAAGTGTAAGAGGAAAATACTGAACGGCTTATGCCCAACTTATGCACGTGCCGCGAAATATGATTCAATGTAAATATTTAAAATCCCAGACTACACAACAGAGACTCAATTATTTGTTTAATATTACTTTATTTGTATATCAAACTGTACTTTATCTCTGCGCACGTTATGTTATAATATTTGTTTGGTGTTAAAACTGTTTAAGCGTGCAACAACTGCTACGAAACTCGTTGGTAGTTTATTTTGTTGTTCTTATACCACGATTAGTTTATTTTTAGCGAATTTCCCCTATAGGGAATTAGCGAATTTCCCCTATAGGGAAGAAGCTATTACCGTAGTCGGCATGGTAAGACCTAGGCCTGGGACCATGATAACTTTTCGTTTTGAGGTCCCCAGACCCCAAAAACACCATTCGTTCGAAACTGTATATATATATATATATATATTTTTTTTAATAATGATTTTAAAAATTATATATATATATATATATATATATATGTGTGTCCGTGAGCACGATAACTCTCGTAAAAATTATCCGATTTTTATGAAATTTGGTATAAACATGTAAAGCAACATTTATGACTTTAAGTTCGAAAACCAGCCAGATCGCTCTATCCGAAGGGGTATTTTGGGGGGGTTTTGTACCCCAAAAATGGGTTTTTCGAATTTTTTACATATAATTTTGGAAATAGTCAAATTTTAGTTTTTTTACATTGGATTCAGCTTAAAAAAACACACAATTTGGTACTTTGATCATTTCTCTACGTCAATTGGTTACCGATATATTGAAAGTACTAAACACAGTACGTTGTCTAATGTTATTCTTATGGAGAAAAATAAAAATTTTATATCTCGCTTATTTATGAACGTATACTAACGAAACTTGGTATACGGCTTCATCTGGTTGTGGACCATTGATATTTGCTCAAAAAAAATTTTTTACCAAAGGCTCCCGTAGCAGCAAACCTGCGTACGCAGCCCCATGTTATTCTTATGGAGAATAAGTAACGTGTTATCTGCCTTCATTATGAAAATAAATTAATGAAATTTGGTATGTGGCTTTACCTACATGAGTTATATTGATATTTGTATAAAACCCCATTTTTTTGTGTTCCTTGCTTCAGCAAACCTGCATACTCAGCCGCCATGTTATTCTTATGGAGAATAATTAAAATGTCATAAATCGTTTATTTATGAATGTATATTGATGAAACTTGGTACGTGGCTTTATGTGGTATTAAGATACATATATATGCATTGGAAATTCGCTGAGTACGCAGGTTTGCTGCTACGGGGGTAGTTAATAATAGTATGCTTGAGGATAATTTTGTCCTTCGTCTTTGCAAACTCATTACAGTTCAGTTGTTATAAGGCGGGGAAGTAGGAAAGAAAGCTTTCTTGACAAGGAAATTACAAGGTCTCAAGACGCTGTGTCAAAATTCAGTTGTGGAGTTGTTATATATAACAAAATGATTTGCAACAAAAGCAGCGTTTAAACCAACAGAGTCGCCTACAAGCTGGCAACATCAGTTGACTGACTCTCGTTCTTTATGTCCATCAACTATTATAGTCAATGCTGTGGTGTAAATCTGTGAGTGAATTTATGTTCGTTCAAGGTTTTTTCAAGTAGCCCCCAAAAATCAATTGTGTTATAATATTTGTTTGTCAGCCTAGGGATTCAAATAAATGTTTATAAATCATAACATTTTCAACTGATAACAGTGGTGGATAGTCGTGTATTGTCCCCGTCTAGTTGCTGTTTCTATGAAGTAGGTGGCGATCTGTCGGGGTGGCGATCTGTCGGGGTGGCGATCTGTCGGGGTGGCGACTTGACGTGGCCGTGCGAGGTGGCGATCTGTCGGTAGCGTACCCGACAGATCGCCACCTCCGAGAAAAAAGGTGGCGATCTGTCGGGGTGGCGACTAGACGGCAATGATATTTCTATACGTAAGACATTTTAAATTTTACGAGGTGGCGATCTGTCGCCTATGACCAAAATGCCGAGGTGGCGATCTGTCGGGGTGGCGACTAGACGGCGACTCCTACCAACAACAGATAGTCAGAGTCGAGTGATTGTTTGTCGTGTGATTAATTACTTATACAAAATTTGATTAAGAAATACCATCAATATAACATAGAACTTTGTCAATACGAAACTACTATAAAGCATCTTCAAATATTTTTACAAACAACATGTAAATTTGCCATTAATAAATACATAAGTAAATACCCGCGTCGCAGCAAACCTGCATGTATACTAAGCGAATTTCCAGTGCATAATATATGTCTTAATACCACATAAAGTCGCATACCAAGTTTCATACAAATATGTATGAATAAGTTAAGCTATTCATTCATAAATAAGCTACATATACAATTTTAATTATCCTCCATAAGAATAACATGGGGGATGAGTACGCAGGTTTGCTGAAAAAAGGGACACAAAAAATGTGTTTTTATGTGAACGTCAATATAACTCAACTAGGTGAAGCCACATACCAAGTTTTATTAATTTATGTTCATAATTAAGGGATACATTACATTTTACTTATTCCCCATAAGAATAACATGGGGGCTGGGTACGCAGGTTTGCTGCTACGTGAATAATCCTTAAAAATTGCTTTTTTTGTGCAAATAACAATAGTCCACAACCAGATGAAGCTGTAAACCAAGTTTCGTTAGTATACGTTCATAAATAAGCGAGATGTAATTTTTTTTTCTTTTTCTCCGTAAGAATAACATTGGACAACGTACTGTGTTTAGCACTTTCAATATCTATGTAACCAATTGACGTAGAGAAATGATCAAAACACCAAATTGTGTTGTTTTTTAAATCTGAATCCAATGGTGAAAACTAAAATTTGATTTCAATAAATATTACATGTAAAAACATTTAAAAAAATCTTTGGGGTACAAACACCCCCCAAAAATACCACTTCGGATGGGGCGATCTGTCTGGTTTTCGAAATTAAAGTCATGAATGCTGCTTTTTTTGTTTGTACCAAATTTCATCAAAATCGGAACTAATTTTCGAGAGTTATCGCACCCACGGTCACACACATATATATAGTTTCGAACAAATGGTGTTTTTGGGGTCTGGGGGCCTCAAAACGAAAAGTTATCATGGTCCCGGGCCTAGGTCTTATGACCATGCCTACTACGATAATAACTTCTTCCCTATAGGGGAAATTCACTAAAAACAGTTAAGAAAAGTATCTGATTAATTTGTATTTACTTAATTTCTATACACATAAGTTCATCATCATTAAGTATGTAAACAGGGTGTTAAATAAAACTTTAAGGACTTCTTTATTTATTTATTGGTAAACATCTTAATTGCCATAATTAAATTATGGTTAAAACTAAATTAAATTGACAGAGTATGTAATGCTAATAATAACTGATTGAATTTTGATTATTTAAATCCTTTGAATCTTACAAAATAATCTTCATCCAATCTTGAACCCACAACATTTTTATTTTAAATTTATATTATATTTTCATTGTTGTTTTCATTTTTAAAATCTTCAATTTTGTATGGACATTTAACGATAAGCAATTGCTTTAATTTATTTTTGAATTGTCTTATGTTACCTAAAGATTTTATTTCTGAAGGAAATTTATTGTAAATTTTGATTGATATGTAGTCTGGGCATCTTTGTCGGAATGTTGAATTTGGATGTGGCAAGTCTATATGGTTTAGATTTCTCGTGTTATACTTATGAGTTTGTTTTCTGAAGGAAAATTTATCAAGGTTCAAATGTACAAAACTTGCTGCTTGTAATATAAAAACTGACGATAATGTTAG
This sequence comes from Allygus modestus, assembly GCA_963675035.1. Classification (NCBI taxonomy): domain Eukaryota; kingdom Metazoa; phylum Arthropoda; class Insecta; order Hemiptera; family Cicadellidae; genus Allygus; species Allygus modestus. Next base: position 33,132,425 of record OY776113.1, on the reverse strand, counting down.
AACATTTAACTGTTTGAATAGTTTTTTTTGCACGATGCTCTTCTTGAGACTTGACAAAGTGTTCTTATAGCTTTTTTGCATTTTAAATACAATTTTGGCATTTGGGCTTGAACCCCATATAATTAGTCCATATGATATATGTGAATGGATATAAGCATAATATACCATTTTATTTCTGTATATCTAAACTTCGGGATATGATTCCCCTTGCAAAAAGAAAGAAAGACGTTCATATGAAGGTATGTCCTAAAACGATTAGTTTCCCGTTTATTTGTCTGTATGTGTGCTCTACTCAATACGATATGTCTTAAGATTATCTGAAGGTATCAACTTCAAATTTGGTACATGTATTACATTTCATAGGACTAATTTTTGTATAGAATATAAAGTTTATACTTTGAACCATTTAAAAATGCCGGCCACATTGGTTTTTCAAACTAAATATCTTAAAACCCGTAATATTTCGAAAAAGATGTAGGGATCAGAAAAGTTGTGTCATTTTGTCCTAAAAAATAATGATATTAAGATTGTAACAATAAGATTATGAATAACTGACTGATTGCCATTTTTCTATGTTAAAACATGGTTTTTTGCCATTTATGGACTAAAACATCATGTTTTAATTTATACAAATCATAATTTCTCAGTCATTTATAATCATATTGTTATAAATTTCATGCGATTATTTTTGGGACGATAAGAAACAACTTTTTATCCCGCACAGGTTTTTATAAATACAGTATTACGGTTTTTAAGATATTTAGCTTTGAAAGACAAATATGACCGCCATTTTGAAAAGTTACAAAGTAGAAACTTGATATTCCATACAAAAATGAGTCTTATCACATGTAATACATGTGCCAATTTTAAAGTTGATATCTTCAGATATCCATAAGATATAACGTATTAAGTAAAAAACACATACAGAGAGAAAGAAGGTAAACTAAGAGTTTTAGGACATACCTTCTTAAGAACTTAGTTCTTTCTTTTTATATGAGGAATTGTATCCCAAAGTTCTGAAAGGTATTTTTTTTCAACCCGTTTATAAAGTTAAACAAATTAAAATTACAATAATAACAGCCTAGTTGTCCTGTTGCTCGAATCCGTGCAAGTTTGTACCTAACGAAAGGTTATTTCAGTTGTAAACAAACATAACGAAATATCTGATATTTAAACGGATGATAACATCTGAGAATAATGCGTAGGGGTCTATAACGTACTTTCAAACAATACGTGGTTTACACTTCCACCGGCACCGTAGCGTCGGATAGCGACACTGTTCCGATAATTCAGCCCTTTAATTTATTTAAGTGAGGCCCTTTCTAACAATTCTGAGACGTATTGGAAAATCTACGTAAAAATAAATTTAATTTGACACCTCAAACTTTAAAATCCGTTACGCCGTTATCGTGTAATGCATGTAAATAAAACCCCTCTAGAGTATTAGTATATACTGTAGGATTGTTGTAAAACCAGAACAAATGAGAACAATCTTGGGCCTATCCGTTTTTTAAGTTGTTTAACGCGTACGGGTAATTTCGGATCGGTCGAGGGAATTTTTTGGGCCGGGTTGTGGTAGACAGTTGTTCCGGTAGCAACAGATAGTGTGTATCCCTGAGATGCCACGCCCATTTCTCAGAAGGGTGAGGAGGGGGCGGTACTTCTGGTGGGTTTGGGGGTAAGATGGTGGAAAGATGGTGGTCTTCGTTACCAAAATGAAATGGGACCAGTTTGAAACATTACCAAATTGAAGGCCTCCCCACGTGTTAATTAAATTTAAAAAACCTGACAACTAGTTGTAACCGGTTAAAATACAGCTCTGTGATTGGTCGGAATAAGCTCGCATCCCATTGGTTGTAATTAGGCGTTCTGATCGCTGATTGGTCGATACTTTTAGCGCTCTTTATTCTCAAACGTTAACTTCACTCTGTCTCGGTCACTTTTGCCGCTGCTCCTGCCGAGGTAAGACGTGTCCTTACGTAGCTCTGATCTGTACTATTGCACAATACTTGACATAAAATGTCTCACTTAACTTCTTATATATTTAACGACCAACCCGTTGCAGTACTGTTTGACAGAGAAAATAATCCTTGGTTTAAAGCAAAAGAGATTGCTCAAATCCTGGGCTACTCTAACCCACGAAAAGCAATCAGAGATCATGTCAGAGATAAATATCGTAAAACAATGCCTGAAGAAGGGAGGAACGAAACGATCCTCCCTTTGAATTTTCAATTTCATACGGTATACATAAATGAGCCAGGGCTATATTCATTAATTTTAAAATAAAGTTTCAAGACTGGGTTTTCGAAGAAGTATTGCCCTCCATAAGAAAGTATGGAATGTATAAAATCCAACAAGAAAATAATCAGTTGTTACAATCACTTACAAAATCACTGGAAATTAACCAACAGCTCACTCAAATTAACTCAGAATTTAAAACTACAAACGACATAATGTGTAAAGAAAACCAGTCAGTGAATGAGTTGTTGACTGAACAGGCACCGAAGGTTGCTGTGATGTCAGACGACGATGGACTAAAACATGTTTTATGTGTCCTTATTAAAGAAACTCTTCTGGAGCTTTACGGATTCTGCGAGTACAAATGTATTCGCATACAAAAAAGAAAATTTAACGAAGCTCTCATTAAAGCCAAAAATGAAGGTTTCGTACCTTGTTTCATCAAGTCTCCTGTTCCTAACGGGATTAATGTACTTAACAAAGCAAAAGAAGTAATGAAGAGTTATGGTATGCACTTTGGCTCTGCATACAATAACATCCTAACTTCTCACAATTTTGTAAATATAGTTGAGCATGTCTTGGACAATGCATAAGATCCCACTGTATGAATGTGTGTGTGTGAATGAAGGTCCCTGGCGCGGGTGACGAAAAGCCCCGTAAACCTGAATGAAGGTCACTGGCGAGGGTGACAAAAAGCCCCGTAAACCTGAATGCGAGATGAAGGGTCTTGTACGTTGAGGCGTCTAGCTAACACCTAGGCTACTCCTTGGAACTGCCCGGAGTGAATGATGGACTATTAACACTGAGGAGCCCCGATCCGAGGAGGACTTGGTCTACTCCTTGAGTCCGTATGATGGGAATTGTAAAAATAATATAAATTAAAAATAAAAACGGGGGAGGCAGCTAGTTTACTTTCGGAAAACCTCCACGGGCCATGGCGGTGGAGGAGCCATGGTTTATCTTTAAAAAATACTCTATCCTTTGTTTGTTAAAAGGGAGAGGACATTAGTTCGTACTGGGCTACAACCAGGTAATCTGGATTGGCTCACGCACGGAATAATGTTTAACCTGGGTGCATATGCACGGGTGGTCTCAAACCCCACTCAAGCAAACAGACACTCAGTCAATCCTTGGTTCAAAGCAAAAGATGTTGCTAAAATCTTGGGCTACACCAACCCTAAAGAAGCAATCAGAGATCATGTCAGAGAAAAATATCGTAAAACAATGCCTGAAGAAGGGGGGAACGAAACGTTCCTCCCTTTGAGTTTTCAATTTCATACGGTATACATCAATGAGCCAGGGCTATATTCATTAATTTTAAAATCTAAATTGCCCATTTCTGAGAAGTTTCAAGACTGAGTTGTCGACGAAGTATTGCCCTCCATAAGAAAGTATGGAAGAGTATACGGGGTTGAACACGGCGTACACCGGGTGTATAGGAGGCACCAACACGATAGACATTTCACTCAGTACTGACCGAGCGTTACTGCTGTGAGGAGGAAGTATGGCGTGGTGTCTGATAAGCTCTTTAGCGGACAAGCTATTTGTCTTTCTTAATATTTATTTATATAATGAGAATCACCGATGTAAGTATAAAACTAGTGTCCTCAGAATAAAGTTATCATTAGTAAAATGGACGGTAAGACAGCTATAGCTGAGGAGCTGCACAGACCGGCCAGGATAAATTACTCCTGGCGTAAAGTCACCCTTAAGGGTTTAAGGGACCTTTACCAGGCTGATCTCGTTGAAATGAAGCCTTATGCGGAAACTAACAAAGGCTACAAATTTATTCTTACCATGATTAACTGTTTCTCAAAACTAGCTTTTGCCGTACCTCTAAAAGACAAGTCAGGGCCAGAAGTGGCAAAGGCACTCGCTCCTATCTTAGCTAAATATAAAATGAAAAACTTTCACACAGACCAGGGTACAGAGTGGTTCAACAAACATGTAAACGCGTTGATGAAGAAATACAAAATCAACCACTACCATACATTTTCCGAACTTAAGGCTAGTATAGTAGAAAGACTAAACAGAACGATTAAGACAAAAATTTACAAGTTATTTACTGCCAGAGGTAGTTATGAGTGGGTAAGTCTATTGCCAGAAATCATACCATCTTACAACAACACAAAGCACAGGACTATAGGTATGAAACCCAAGAATGTAAGACAGAAACATGTCAAAGACATTCTAAATAAAATAAATAAAGTTAAAAAACCCAAACATAAAATCCTTAAACAAAAATTAAAATTAGGTGACAGTGTTAGAATTAGTAAAGCTAAAAGAGTGTTTAAAAAAGGCTATTTGCCAAATTGGACAAATGAGACGTTTACAGTATACGCGATTAAACCAACAAGACCAGTAACATACATATTACAAGACAACAGAGGGGAAATACTTAAAGGTGGGTTTACGCTGAGGAAATTAGCAAGTCAAAAACCGGTAACGTTTATTTAGTTTAAAGAGTTTTAAAAAGGAAAGGTTCGAAACTTCTCGTGCGTTGGAAGGGATATGATAGCAGCCATGACAGTTGGATTGACTCACAGGATTTAGTGTGATAGCGGTTGACCGCTGCATCCGCTCGGTATATGCTTATCAAGACCACGTCCGGGAAGTATATATCAGTTGTAATCAGTAGTGAGTAATCAGTCAGGATGCGGGTTGAGAAGCAGGAAGTCGAGCTTCCCGTCCAAAACTTTGATGAATATATCGGGTCGGGTATGGTTAAAAAGAACAAACACGGTATTTTATTACCTGATTCAATTCGCTGTATAATCAGTGGGCCAAGTTCCTCTGGGAAGACCAACGTTTTATTTAATTTATTATTTGATCAGAATGGGTTAAGGTTTGAAAATGTCTATGTTTTTTCAAAGTCCCTCCATCAGCCAAAGTACGAATTTCTAAAGAAGGTAATGCCTAAGGAGGTCGGTTATTTCGCGTATGATGACAACAGTCTAGTTGTACACCCAAACGAAGCTAAACCAAACTCTATAATGATCTTTGACGATATTTCCTGCGAAAAACATGACCATATACGCAGTTATTTCACTATGGGTAGACATAAAAAATATAGATACATTTTATTTAGGGCAAACATACAGCGCTATACCGAAGCAGCTGGTGAGGGACAACTGTAACTTTGTTATTTTATTCAAACAAGACGATATGAATCTAAGGCATGTGTACAGTGATCATGTCACTACCGACATGGCTTTTGACAAATTTAGAGAGTTGTGCGCTCAAGCGTGGCGAGACAACTTTGGGTTTCTGGTGATTGACAAGACGCTGGACCCATATAAGGGAAGGTACAGGGTGAGAATGGACAGTTTTGTAACAGATCTATAATGGTGCGCATCTATACGTACAACGATTTAAGAGGCTTCAACACAAGACAGCGTATTGTCAAGTTAAACCTGTGTTCTTTTTATTACAAAGACAAGAAGAAATTTTGTGGAAACTACTGCAGTAAGAAAGACCCTCATGGATATGAATATAGCAAAAGATGCTGGAGACATAAAAAACTAAAAAGATCCGCTGTGATACCACCAGTAATTCTGCTAATGATTTCAGCGAGTGATAGAACTTATAACCGTGATACATGGCTTAGTTTTATGAACAAGTGTGAAGAAAAAAACGTACCGTTGGAACTTGTAATATACCACGAAGATATGTACAACTGTACCGTGCGAGACCCTCAAAACATGATATCTAGATTCAGGCCGTTCCCCGAATTTTTTCGTAAAGTATTGCCTTTACGTAACCTTCATGGCAGTGTTAATTTTACACAAATCTGTAATGAAATGCTGCAATACGGATGTAAGATTCCCTTCGCTAAACTATGTATACTCCTGACAGAACGCAGTATTCCTATAAGATCACCGATGACAGTCTATAAAAGAGCTTTAAGGTTAAAATGTCACATCGATATTAGTTATAACGTTGGATACGCAAAAGTTCCTGACAGTATACCAGTGGGAAGTAGAAATAAACCTTATAACGGTGTTAATAATTTGTGCCAGGGATTGTATACTACAGGGTTTCTCAAACTGGTCTTGCCCACACTCCCGTTACAGTGCGAGAGATTCGGTATAAGTCTAAAAAACGGTGTGTACAGTGTAACAGAGTACTATTTGACCAATGGAAAGCGTTTACAGGGGCTAATCCTGATGAATTCTGGCTTTTAAATTCTTATTTACTGCAACACCTCAACGAACCTAGACCTATGGAGCTACTCAAGAGATTCATGCAAAAAACAATTGAAAGTGATAAATACACCGTGGCAGAAATACCTGAATGGAGAGACGGGTGGAAACGTACTTTTGTATTCAGGAGTTTTACCGGACGTTATGTGATCCCCAGGTTCAATGCTAGAGAACAGAGGTACTACAGAGGTATGGACTTTAGCGCTGGTATTTCACTTTTGGATATTATCGAGTACATACGGAGGCATAAGAGGCGTGCCCTGTTTTTTAGACAAGTCGAATTGCCTTAAATCTAGATGCGCTGATTGAAATATACCATTTATGACTATGAAGCGAAGCAGTAAACAGAAACTGACAAACCGACTCATAGAGCTACGTAATGCTATTAAGAGAAAGTATAAGATGTTTAAGGAAGGATCCGAGGAAAGTGATATTATGCTTGAGAAACAGTATAAACCAATTATCCAAGAACTTAGAAAAACAACCACAGTTAGCCCTGACATAAAAACTGAACCCGAAACCTTTAAAGAAGAGCCAATGGACTACAATACGACAGATGATGAAGGAGAAACTGAATTTATTCCGCAGAGTGTATCAACACCTGAAAGCAGCGGGTTAAAGCAAATTGTATCGACCCCTTCGGGACTGGAAACAGCGTCCCAATATATGGAAAGTCAGTTTAGTAACCCCATGACAGTGAGATATATGACACTTCTTTTAAAAGATGCTAGCGGTAATGTCCGATTTATTGATCATGACTACGGTCCTAGATACGAAGGCAGTACTTTAATGATGGGAGATAAGGTGTTAGACTTTGACAACGATGGAACTATTCTAATAAACAACACAAGATATAGTCCTACTGAAGGTTTGTATGAGCTCATATTTAAGAGAACCCCTGACGAGGATATATACGATGAAGACGATCTTAAGACCTATAAGAGTATTATTATCGCTACCAACGCTCACAAGAGAGGCTACAAATTCCACAATCAAATTAGAAGGGACAACAATCTAAAGTACAGAAGAATTATAAAAGACCTATTCCCGGCCAGAGTGGGCAAGGGTCTAGCGTGGAAGAATGCAAAGTCCCGCGATATAATACACTGGGACGACGCCAACGAATTGGTGGATAGATTACGACACATAGCCATGTCAACAGAGACTGGAAACAGAGTACATGGCAGTGAAATACTGAGTATCGTGGAGGAACTAAGGGAGGCTGGTTACATAAAAGGAGCTGGTAACAGTAGGTTTAAAGCATTATTAAAATGACGATTGACAAGTTTGGACGTAGTTTAAAGTCCCGAGATGAGGCCGTCAAGGGTCCCAAGGGCGATGGCTTTAACTTGACGCCGGACGGTGACTATGATATGCAGAATAAACGGTTATGTAAATTGGCTACACCGGTACAACCACTAGACGCTGCTACAAAGAATTATGTTGACCATAAATCTATACCTTCTGACGTTAAGAGGTTCAATATGCAAAACAAAAGACTATGGAGTGTAGCTAACCCTGTAGATTCCTCGGACGCAGTTAACTTGGGCACACTAAAAAAACTGAGTATGACTATCTCCAACGATAATTATGACGCTAACAATAAACGAATTAATAATTTAGCTTTACCAAAAGACCCCAGCGATGCAGTGACAAAGACATATGTGGAAAACACTTGTGAATCAAAGCTTGGACCTTTAACCACAAACCTAGACCAATTGCGATCGGAATTAACGAGTATTAAGACCCGACTGGTGAAGTGTGAAGGTCTAATAAGTAATCATAAAGATTTTCACGAGAAACGGTTGAGAAAATTCGGTACCATGGTCTTTAATTATATTAACAGAAAACAAACTGGGAGGTCTGCCATCCTACCCACGCCGGGTGAAAACGATTACTTAGACTGGGAAGTTTTGTTTGCTGACGGGTTAGAAGGTGGTGAAGAGCCTGAAGAAGAAGACGTCAAACCTCTTCCGCCTGATACTTATGATCTCTTTATGACTGAAGAGGGACTGAGTGGAGCTTCTTTTGAAACAAATTAAAGAGAATTTTCGTCTTGAGCCAACGGGGATATTTGATGATACTGTTCCTTTCCCCAATCTCCTCAGATAACTCCGAGCCAGTTTAGGTATAAAAGGGGCAAGTTTACTTCATTACTGACATTAATGTGCTGGAGTGCAACGACATTACAACGGATGATACTAGCGCTTGCAATAAATGGCTAACACAAGAAGGAAAACTCTCAGACGTAAGATAGCGGTTGTGCGAGGCGGAGGTATTGTTTCTTCGGTTCTCAACAAAGCTATAGACTTACTACCTGTTGAATTACATCTCCCTGGTTATCAGTACTGCGGACCTGGCACGAGGTTAAAAGAGAGATTGGCTAGAGGTGACAAAGGAATAAACGGGCTCGACGCGGCCTGTAAGGCCCACGACATAGCATACTCGCGGTATTCCGACAACGAGCGACGAAGGCAAGCGGACAAGGAGTTGGCGGAACGCGCTTGGCAAAGATTCAAGTCCGGTAACGCCAGTGTTGGTGAGAAAGCCGCCGCTTGGGCAGTCACAACAGCCATGAAAGCAAAAACAAAATTGGGGGGAGGTCGTAAGAAGAAACGCCCGCCTCCAAAAGGTAAAGGATTGTATCTTAGACCCTATAGAAAGGAAGGTTCAGGTACAAAGGCGGGCGCAGGCAGAAGAAAGAAAAAGGGCATATGTAAGAAGAAAAAAAGCATCTCGATACCGATAAAGCCGCTTACAAATTACGATTTGATTAAATATGCAAAGTTGTTAAAAATTCCAAACTTTAGAGGAGTTTACATGAGAGACGGACTACCACAACGCGCGAGAAAGTACGAATCTGCTATAGTAAACTTGGACAGTACAACCGGTCCAGGCACGCACTGGGTATGTTACAGGAAGATTGATAAAAAGGTCTATTATTATGACAGTTTTGGAAACCTAAGACCACCACCGGAAATTTCTAAGTACTTGGGTGAATGTGAGATGTACTATAACTACGAGAGACAACAGAATTTTGACTCAGTTGTTTGTGGACATTTGTATTTAAAGTATCTCTGTAGTAATGTTATGTCTAACAGGGGTAACTAGTGTTCTATCCCATGAGTTAGCATTTCCAATTGATGTTAGCAAGGGTACATGGGAACTTGGTTTAATTGAACTGACCACTTATAACTCTATACCGAACATTGAAAAAGAGATAAATGATACGTTTTACTACGGTGATGATAAAAGTATTACAATCCCTGAAGGCTCTTACGAAATTGAGGACATTGAAAAATATATACAATCGCAATTGCCAAAAGAAGTACAATTTACTTTGAAACCTAATAATAACACTTTGAAAGCTACGATATGTTGTTCTGAAAAAATTGACTTTACTAAAGAACATTCATTGGGAACACTCTTGGGCTACAAAAAACAAATATACGGGGCCAAAAATGATCATGTATCTGAACTGTCTGTAGATATAATAAAAGTTAACTCTATAAGGGTGGAATGTAATGTCACACGCGGGTCATACTTGAACGGGGTTGAGGGCCATGTCATACACGAGTTCTACCCGGCTGAACCACCGGGCTATAAAATAATATAATTACCGAGGAATGTCATTTATTTACCGGTGATCAGTCAAAGGATCAACAACTTGACAGTGTCTCTAAAAGACCAAAACGATAATCTTGTTAACTTTCGCGGAGAAAGGATCTCGGTGAGACTACATCTCAGGCACAGTAATGGGGCTACTATTTAGGCATATACCATTAGGGCAACAAGTCAGTAGTGTTCAGAAAGCCAAGGTGTTAACTTGTAAAAATATAACGTTTCTTCGCTCTCTCGGTTTTAAGGTAATACAGAATGGCGCTATTGGCGATAGACAGCCACGCTGAGTATGATGACTTAATAACAGGGATGGAGTTTCACACACATCAACCATACGTGTCCACTACTTATAACAATAATGATGAAATAAGAATACCATTATTACAGCAGGATATAATAACTGCCCCTTTTGAAAGCTTTATCGTGATTCACGGCAAGACCAACGCTACAAAAGCAGACGGGACTCCTCAGGATGTTTCCTTTATTAATAATGCTATGGCTTTCTTGTTTGAAGAAATCCGCTACGAGATTTGTGGCAAGGAAATTGACAGAACGAAAAATGTCGGTATTAGTGCTACTTTAAAAAATATTCTTTCAATTCGGGACGAAGAGAAAAATTCTCTAAAGGTCGCTTGCTGGCTTGGCCCTGGTAGTACTGAAAAAGTTACAGATTTTGTATATTCGCTACCACTAAAACTCTTGCTAGGATTCGCTGAAGACTACAGGCGGGTGTTGGTAAATTTTAAACAGGAACTGATACTATTACGTTCGGGTACGGATAGTAACGCTGTAAAAATAGCTGCTGGGACTTTAACATTAACAATTGACAAAATCTACTGGCGAGTACCTCACGTTACAGTAAACAACACTGAAAAACTAAAATTATACAACTTTATTGAAAAATACCCCGCAATACATCTTCCTTTCCGTCAGTGGGAAATGATTGAATACCCGAACCTCCCTAGTACAGACACATTATCTTGGACACTTAAAACATCTAACAAAACAGAAAAACCCTGGTATGTTGTTCTGGCCTTCCAGACAGGCAGAAAGAATGACTTAACAAAGGATATGTCACGGTTCGACACCTGTGACCTTCTCGATGTTAAACTGTATTTAAACTCTAGTTTCTATCCGTACGATAACCTTCGTGGGAACACCACCTTGTTCTATGATATGTATAAGAACTTTCAAAACTCGCATTACGGCAGAATCGGCTCACCGATATTAAACTTTGATGATTTTAAAACAAAATGCCCTCTGTATGTAATTGACTGTTCAAAGCAGGACGATACTATTAAGACCGGTCCAGTAGATGTAAGGCTTGAGATTCAAACTAAAACAGCAATCCCAGCTAATACTTGGGCATACTGTCTCATAATTCACGACTGTCACTACACATACACACCGATCACGGGAGATGTCAGGAAAATATCGAGTTAGTTTCTCCAGCCCGGTAGTTACAAATATATACAGTTTGCCCGCTGAAGATAGAAAATCAGATTGGAAACAGTTAGCAAGGGATAGGGCCAGGTTTTTGAGACGTATCAAATCAACAGAAGAGCAAATCTCCAATGTAATTGGAGCCCGGAGGGTCCAACACTTAGAATCATAATAATTGGGTTGAACTACTTCCGGTGTAGTGTTATCAAAGGGGGGAACGAAACGTTCACCCCTTGGAGTTGGGGTAAAATATACATATAATTTTCAGAGGTTTATTCTCTTGCTAGCACTCAGCGAGTAAACATGGGCGAGTGGGTTATTATTCAGTTTTATAACGCCGATAATGTTTTAATAGGTACAGCAAAATTGGATTGTTACAAGATATACTGTGAGAAGGAAATATCTGATATTCCTGAGGGTACCACCACCGTAGTTGTTAAACTCAGAGACGACGGAGACTTTAGCAGTGATGAGGATGGGGAGGGTTTTGATGTTGTGGGTTAATAGATTTTGTTAGTCTGAGGTTAACACTCGGTGAGTAAACATGGGTTACTACGGTTGGGTAAAAATTGAATATTACTACAAAAAAGTATTGATGAAAACAGATTACGTAGACAGTTACAAGTTTGCTAGTGTTGAAAAGGAGTTTAAATTAATGCCGGGGATCGATAGCATTATAGTAAAATGGCGTACAGATTTTGACAACAGTGGATGTGAAGAATCCTCTTCAGATTCTGAGGAGGAGGGGGAGGGGAACGGAGATTGGGGATAGGGTATATGAGGATGGGTGTTTATTAACGGAGCATCAGTAACAGAGATGACATCAGCCGAGACGGAGGTAAGTATGGGAGCTATACCCATCCCTAAGGGTACAGAGCCTATAAATTTAATGACCGGAGTTTTTCTAAAGTCAGTTCACTTCTTGGACCCTGAGCTCACCAAGTGCGTAGTATCGGGTATTTTTAAAAACAGGGACAACAGCCTCGGAGTATTAATTAAGGGGAGGAAAGGTGTTGTGTTTTGGTCTTACGATTCTTACTGTCAGCTCTGTGACCGTTTCAATGAAATTACTTTAGCTTTCGAAGGCAAGCATCAATGTTTTGTAAATACCGATACGGGGGCAGAAATTAAAGTTAACAGTATCTTTGGTCAACAGTACGCTCGTATCTCTGATGGTGAACACACGCTCAGTCTCAATCGAAACGAGTGGAATCAGCTTGTAATTAATATTCCTTTAATTGGCCGCTCTCTATTGGAATTGTTTTACTTGGAGGATATTATTAAAGTTTTTATTGGTCAAGTTTTATCGGGCGCTGAAACCCGTACTGATCAACTGCCATCTCAAGTAGCTGACCGTCTTTTTAGCGAAGTCTCACTATGGAAGCTGTAGTTGAATTCCACGGATTCAAAGACAATAATAATAAATTTATTGTAAAGGAGTTTGCTGTAGTCGGAAAGTCTTACAGAACTCAGCTAGTATTTCGACCTCCTTACTGTTTTAATTTTTTGAATAGCAAGATGAAAAGAACAGCCCGCTGGCTGACTCGTCACTTTCACCACATTAAGTGGGATGAAGGTGAGGTACATTACAGCGAAGAGCTTTTACGCTCACTGTGTAAACCCTTCGAGGCCATACACACAAAAGGCCTGGAGGAGGCTCAATTCCTTCGGGCATTTCATTGTAATGTTATAGAAATAAATGAAAGTTTGTATATAGATGATGATGATTTTACAGTAGCTTGCATTATACATAAAAATAAAAACGAAACTTGCGCCTTGAGGTCCGCACAGTACTACGCTCGAAAAATATTTTCGAGTGAGGCCTAATAAAAATAAGGCCCGGCAGTCGCTCACCCAGCAGGCAGGGCTAAACCCTTTGTAAGTCCAGGGGTGTGGGGAGGTTGGCCTAAAAAACCGTGAAACCGTTTGTTGTAATCCTCCGACTGTCAGGGAAATGCGAATTTAAAGGCGCAACAAAAAAGTATAAAGTAAAAACAAAACAAAAAATTAAAAATTAAAATTCTCTGCCTATTTTCTAGGCTAAAATGAACGGACACTGTCTTAGTAAATAGCCTACTGGGATGAACAGAGAACAAAAAATATATATCGGAGGCAGTATTTTTGTAATGGAGTAGCTGCCACGAATCACTGCGTTGGTTGGGGCAGTGGTTAAAAACAGTGGGAATAGGCCTACTGGGGATACTCACTTTAATAAAAAACGCGCCGAGACCCTACCCCCTGGGTGGTGTGGAAACATGGGTGATAATCAGCTTACAATAGAAAAATTTAATTTTTAACTTCAAAAGAAATCCCTTTAGCCATAGAGCATATACATGTAATGTAGCCATAAAGAATACAGCCATACAGTATATGAATAATTATGTATCATATAATAGCATAGCATAGAGCATATACATATAATGTAGCAATAATTAAAAGTATACATAGAGCATATATAATAGTGGAGCCATAGTGTAGAGCATATATATATATATATATGTATATATATATGTATATATATATATGTATATATATATATGTATATATATATATATGTATATATATATATATATGTATATAATAGCCGTAGAGCATAGGTTGGCAACACTACCGAAAAAAATCTGGAGAGAACGTGGTGGCGGGAAAGTGAGGTTAGGAAATATGGCAGGAAAAATCTGGCGGGAAATTTGGCGGGAGAAAAGTGAGGTTAGAAAATTTGTCGGGGAAAAAGTGAAGCCGACATGGGCGCCGCCATCTTGGGGGCGGAGCCTAATGACGTCACAAGTCACGTGACCAAAATGCTGGCTTCTGATTGGCTTGCTATATCATCGCCATCCCTACTCACATTGTCTAGACAGTTTTTTAATTTCTATGCACGACGCATTTTTAACCTTAAATCAGGCTTTATTGTTTATAGAAACACTTATGCTCAGTACCCAGATAGCAAGGAAATTTTGCAGAACGTTTGCAAAACATTTTCAACCGCAAACCAGAATGTTTGCAGAAAATTTTCATTGCAAACATGTTTGTTTGCGAAGAACTTTCCGCAAGTATGGAAGTCTACACTTGTCATATTTGCAGAAAGTTTTCACTGAATGTTTGCGGAAAATTTGCATTGAATATTTGTAGGAAATATGCAAGGAATGTTTGTGAAACGTTTTCACTGAATGTTTGCAGAAAACATTCACTGAATATTTGCAGCAACTATTCAAAAATTGTTTGCAGAATGTGTTCATGATAGTTTTATGCAAATTTGCAGAATAGGTTTGTGGCACATTTGCAGTGGAATATTTGCAGCTAATATTCATTGCTAACATGTTTGTTTGCAAAATATTTTTTGCAAATATGCAAGTCTACACAGTTCACACTTCTAGCAATTTTGCAGTGGATGTTTTCATTGATCTTACATGTTTATATGATGGTTTGCAAGTTTCCTTTGTAACTACAAAATTATTAATGATGCTGCCAACCAATAATAATGACGCAAGATTGAGTTAAAATTCATTTACACTGTTTTTTTTAGCAACAGCCTCATACAATTGTCTTAGCACATTGGAACTGACTGTTTAAATTTTGATGGTTATTTGACATTCAAACAAAATTATATATTTGAGATTCACTTAGTATAGTTTATCATACTATCATATTAAACAAATTTATTGTGAATCATAGATTATGAACAAAAGTTATCTGTGACCCAAAACCCTGAAATGTTGCCTACTATACATTTTTAAACACTCCATAATTTGTTTGTAATCAATTCCCATTGTAATCAGCTTAAAAGACGCACAATTTGGTGTTTTGATCATTGCTCTATACGTCAAATGGTTACAGAGATATTGAAAGTGCTAAATACAATACGTTGTCCAATGTTATTCTTATGGAAAATAAGAAAAATTGTATATCTTGCTTATTTATCAACTTATCCTGATGAAACTTGGTATATTGCTTCACATCGTTGTGGTCTATTGATATTTGCACTAAAAAAAATTGTTGGCCGATATTTCCCGTAGCAGCAAACCTGCGTACTCAGGCCCGATGTTATTCTTATGGAGAATAAGTATCGTGTTATCTCCCTTAATTATGAATATAAATTAATAAAATTTGGTATGTGGCTTTACCTACTTGAGTTATATTGATATTTGTATAAACCCCCATTTTTTGTGTTCTTTGCTTCAGCAAACCTACATACTCAGCCGCCATGTTAATCTTATGGAGAATAATTAAAATGTCATAAATCGTTTATTTATGAATATATATTGATGAAACTTGGTATGTGGCTTTATGTGGTATTAAGATACATAAATATGTATTGGAAATTCGCTGAGTACGCAGGTTTGCTGCTACAGGTGTATTTGTTTATAATCTACATAATCAAAGGTTTCCAGTGAGGGATTAAATATAATTATCCGTCTGGTGGAACTCAAGATTAAGTTGTAGGGCCTACAAAGATACCCTTACACTATTATATTGAAAAAATATGTAACCGCAGAATTAAAGGTATTTTATTTATTTTTTATCTGCACTTTAAAAACTGTGGGGTAAGTCGACCAAAGTGGATGATCACTATGCAATTCTTCAAAATGAGAAATGTTCATGTTGGTGACTTTTACCTACCCAACAATGTCAAATCACATATATTCTACCAAAAAATAACCTTATACCTCGTTAAAATACTTTTCGTTCAGTGTGTTTTGGTAAAAACAATGCACCATTTGTTTATTTTGTCCACTACTTCGTGCGAGAAATACTTGCCGCGATCTTGCCGGTGAACATCGGCCGTGTAAACAAGCGTGGTGATGCCGCCCTACAAGACTGTCAAAGACAACTAAACAAATTAAATAATTTTATCTCCGCCCCCTTCCTGCTTCGGCATATCAAATTAACTAGTTAGTTTTACTTGATGTTAAAGATGATTTACAAAGTTATAGAAAAGTAAAACTATTATTGCAAGTAGGCTTACAATATTTTAAATCCATCTAATCTGTAGACAAATTTATATTTTTAAAAATATGCTCCCAAAAATTTGCCACCCCCCAAAATGTGCCGCTCTAGGCCGCGGCCTAATTGGCCTATTTAGAAAATGGGCCCTGCCAGTCCTCTAACAATGTAGATCTAGCTCCTTATAAGACGAGTACCGGGCGCGGTAGCTCAGAGCTAAAGTGCCTGACTGGCAAGTCAGTCGTGGCTGGTTCGATCCCGGTCCCGGCCGACTCCTGTAAGATCACGAGCGGTCACCTCTGGCTTGCCCACGTGACTAATGCCGTTACGGTACCTCGATGTCTTTAGTTCACCGCACAGGTCAATAGCCTATGATGACGGGCGCAGTTGAGGTTTTTTTTTTAATTTTAAATTTAAAATCTATAGCAGTTTTATTTTGACAACCAACTTTCAAACCATAATCATCAGCAAGTAAAAAACATCTATATACTGTCTATATGTGAATTGTTAGGTCATTAATATAGACATCAAATAAAACAGGTCCTAAAATGTATCCTCGTGGGACACTGTACTTTTTTTATTATGTCGGGGCTTTTGCATGCGATTTTGTGTGGTGCGGGCCCCTTTGTCGTGCGGGCCCCTATGCGCGCGCCTATGAAGCCTATGCTTAAATCCGGCCCTGTACTTAGCCTTTGGAGTGTAAGTATCATTTTTGCATGTACACAAACTGGGTTCTACCCTTCAAATAAGACATTATCAGATCAACTGATTTGGAGGAGAGCCCATAGTAAGACAGCTTATTCTCAAATAAGCTATGTGTTATATATATGTTTGCAATCAAGCGATCGCATTTTTTGTCCGATTTAATTCAAATTTGGTAGGGACGTTACTTTCTATAATCGGTTGGCAAGTTCGTTGGGCAAAACAATCCGAAAACTCTAAACTCGTATTTTGGGGGTTAATCTTTCAAATTTCGAGTCCCGATATACAATTAATGCATGTAAAAAGATGAGAATTAGTGAGGCGAAACTTTTAAGCCCTCTCTCGTCATTCTAGCATAAATATTTACCGAGTTAATAAAGAAAATGTGTATCGACTAAATACAGTACGTTGTATTATGGAGGTTTTTACATGAGAAAAGCCTTATATTCATATGTTGGTGTACTTTCATCATCCCCAACAATCTCACGCTGTCACGCTTACTTTCAAGCCTGACTGGACCTTCTCCAAACCTTATAATGAGCAAAATTGATTTCCCAGCATTGCAGGTAAATGAAACCAGGAGCATCAGAACAGCCAAAAAATCAATGTTTTCAGATTTCAATAAAAATTGGTATAAATGTATGTTTTTACACTGATTTTGAGTTTTAAAAGTTTATTATGTGGAAATTGACTTCCCTTACGTCAGCGTGCTGCGTGCGAACTCGTTGACTTTTTCAAACGCCCATCACGAGTTGCATGTTGCGTGACCAATGACCATTCTAATGGTGAAATTGCATAGTGTAGCATTCTAGCATTTATGCCCATCGGATAGATACTATACTATCGCTGTTGATTGAAGTGGACAAGTAGACTCGAAAGTCCTATTTCTGTCTTTCTGTATGCAGTAGTAGGTGTAGTTGTTTCGTTTGTTGTTTGTTGTAGGCGTTAGTTTAGTTATTATTGATATGTTTACTTTGGATCAATACCCTTGAACCCTTTTGAACAATTTTACTCTTAGAAATTGTTTATTTGGTTTCCGGTTTTTCTGGCCACATCCTGTCTTATGAGTTGACAAATTTTTATTTTGAGCTTGTGAGTTGACCTGTTTTTAGTGTGTTAAAAGTGGGTCTAGGTTAACTTTACAAAGTGGTTTGTTAATATCGTAATATTCTAAGATTATAACTTATAACTTAAAAGTTAGATTTATGATGACCAGTTTGTGCTAAAGCCTATATCAACCCATTTAGCAAAGCGATTTTAAAATGGTTGACAAAGGTCCTAATTTCCAACAATCAAGAACATTGATTTACAAAACTCATCCAATTTCTGAAGATTATATTATATCAGGCAAAGTTTTAGGACAAGGTATTAATGGAAGTGTTGTTCAAGTACACCTCAAGAAAACAGGAACAATTTATGCTCTTAAGGTAAATAACTTAATTTTCACATGTAGCAGTAAAGAATCATAAAAACAAAGTAGACCTAAACAAATGTATGTAACAAACCTGTAACTAGACCTAGGTATGTTGAAGGAAATCTCTGTAGGAACCCTCCGATCTGATTTATTAACTCCAACACTAAGTCATATCCTTCACAATTTGCTTAACAGCATAGGCCTAAAAGGTTTTATAATGATTAAGTATAAAGTAATCTATGTCATCTCTAGGCCCTATTTGTTAGTGAATTTCCTTTGGAAATTGAACTATTAGCATGACCCGCACGGTGAAACTTAAGCCCGGGACCACCATAGAAGTTCCTAACGTGACCCCCTGAACACGTTTTGGGGGGTCGTTCAAAATTTTATATATATATATATATATTTGTATATACGGTACATTGGTATTATACGGATGCCACCCTTATACAGCACGTTGCGGCAGTTATGTTAGGATGGGTTATCATACAAATGATTCTAGGACTTTCCTTGTTTCGTTACGAATCCAACAATACCTGATGAGCAGGAATTCAGCTGGGAAAAAAATTCTTTGAGCAAAAATGCTACAAGCTCTTAGATACTTGTAGCAAAAATATTTTCCTTTTCACATTTTTTTTGCGTGTCATACTATTTTTTGGTCTTAAGCTGTTTTTTGCTTGTATTTGTTTTTAAGGTTTAACATTTAAATAATATATATAATTCGGCAGAGTCTACTTTTCTTGGTAACTTATCCATTTTAACCATTAAAGTCTGTAATGGAAATATACTAAAAATTCTAATAGAATAGGCCTAATATGGCACCAGAACAACTAAAACACACACACCCCAAACATTACACACTTTGAATCATAAACTCAAAGCATATCGCGATCGCATTTGCGCATCACCGATTTCGAGTTGTCTGTTTTCGCTAAGGTACCTCTACACTTCCGCCCGACCCGTTGATCGTTGCAATTTCAAGCGACTCGTGCTCGTGTAACCGTCCACATTCTGCAGCGAGTCGAGACCGCGAGGGCATTAAGAATGGAGGACCTGCCGCTCGTCTCCTTTGACTAAACAAAACCCGACAAGAATCGGTGCGATGGCGAGGCGAGCGTAGTCATCCCTTTGGTGGCGAACTAGCCCTCGTCATTCTGGCATTCGCAGATTCGCTCGGCTAGACTCGGCTACTACAGAGTGCGCCCAAACCGAGTCACGGCGCATGACGTCTACTAGGGGGTTAGCTACTGTCACTACAACTGTCATATCAGTAACCCGCCCGTTCCGTTTATACGGTACGCAGTTGAAATTGACAGCAACTGTTAACGTAATGTAGGCTCGTCTCCTCTACCACTCACTCAGAGGCGATCGGTAAAGTGACATAGTGCAACCAACGCAACGTTAAGTCTCTATAGAACATCCCAACTACTCTTCTAATCTTTTTTGGTTGTGGATCGTGATCACGGACTTTTAATACAATTTGTATTGTTAAATCCAGATTTTCTGCAGTAAAATTAAAAAATTCTTTTCTTTGTAGCAAAAAAGCGACAGCCTGCCCAACTATTGTCGCATTTTCGTGGTGCATGTCACATTTTGCGAAAAATGCGACCGCAGCTTAAACCCTGCTGATGAGTCATACTTCCGGCCGCCAAACCCCCTCCAAATAGGCCAAGGTCAGGTCGTTAACCGGAGCGCGCGCATCACCTGTGAGCCTGTGTCTGGGTCAATGTCATGAGTGATTTATTGCCGTGCACTACGTTACATTTGTTTTCATAATGAGTGACGTTCTTTTGGTGTGGGATTTACCTCAAAATGAAGAGGAAACCGTACATATTTTTATGATAACCCATTCTAACATAACTG
Organism: Allygus modestus; assembly: GCA_963675035.1. Lineage (NCBI taxonomy): Eukaryota > Metazoa > Arthropoda > Insecta > Hemiptera > Cicadellidae > Allygus > Allygus modestus. The sequence goes on along the minus strand of OY776113.1, from coordinate 33,112,001 downwards.
CCGTAGCGCACTGTATAAGGGTGGCATCCGTATAATACCAAAGTACCTTATATATATATAAATATATATATATGTGTTTGTACTCTAGCGGTCGCAATTTTTGTCCGATTAACTTAAAATTTGGTAGGGACGTTCCTTTCTGAAACAGTTGGACAAGTTCGTTGGGCAAAAGAATCGTAAAACTCCAAACCCCTTTTTTGGGGGTTAATCTTCCAAATTTCGAGTTTTTGGACCCAAAAAGGGTTTAAAAAGCCCCAAATTTAAAATTAATGCATGTTAAAAGATGGAAATTAGAGAGACGAAAGTTTTAAGCCCTCTCTCGTCATTCTAGCATAAATATCTACCAAGTTATTAAAGAAAATGTGTTTCGACTAAACACAGTGTGTACGTTGTCTTATGGAGGTTTTATACTAGAAAAGCCTGCTACTCGTTTGTTAGAGTACTTTTATCATCCCCAGCAAGCTCACGCCTACTTTCAAGCCTGACTGGACCTTCTCCTAACATTATAATGTGCAAAATTGTATTCCCAGCTTTGCAGGTAAATGAAACCAGGAGCATCAGAACAGCCAAAAAATCAATGTTTTCGGATTTCAATAAAAATTGGAATACAAGTATGTTTTTACACTAATTTTAAGTTTTAAAAGTTTTTATGTGGAAATTCACTTCCCTCACGTCAGCATGCTGCGTGCGAACTCGTTTTATTTTTTGCAGCAAGGTGTTTGTAATTTTGCCGTAATTTCGCCTTAGTCATAAGCAATATTTATTAATCTTCAAGCATAACAACATGCAAATGTTATGTTTGTCAGTCTGTTAGGCCTTAGTATTTGTTTAACTTTGTCTATTGCTGCAAAGGTTTAATGACAATAAAGTATTATTTATTTATTTATTTACAATGGACATAATCTAAAATAAATTACAAGACATAAAACACTAGGCCTACATAGCAAAGTACGGTACCTACATCAGATGAAAAAATTCAGAACAAATCTTAAGAACATGCAATATAGTCCCTATTGCAGTAGTTAAAAGGAATGTAATTTTAGCAGGGCTAGACCTATTAGTTTTGACAAAACCAATTAACCAATTGCTATTACGACTTTTCACTTGTGACTACATGTTGATATACCAGCAATTGGCCTTAGGCGTAACAGCAGTGAAATCCGAGAGCCTAAATTGGCAGTTGGCCTCAGGCATATCTGCGGCGAAAGCCGATAGCCTATATTGGCAGTTGGCCTTATTCACGTTTGCGGTGAAAGTTGTTAGGCCTATATCAACTATTGGCACTCTTGGGTTAATAGGCGTACTTACAGTTTGTTGGTCAAGTAAAACCTCGGATTATCCAGATCCAAATCATCCATATACCGGATTAACGGATGAGGTTGCCCGAAATAAAAATATTGTAAATTACAATCAAGACACAATTTTCTTCCACAGAAGCCCCTTGAGTCTCAGGCGCAACCGCAATAATTAAACAAATGCCCGTCACCATAGGCCAATAGGCCTGTGCAGCGATCTAAAGACAGCGAGCACCGTTAACGGGAATGGGAAAGGCAGTAGTGACCACTTGTGAAAAAGTACCTAAAATAGGCCTATCATAGCAGTATGCCGGGATCGAACCTACGCTTGACCCAAGGCTGCCTTGCGAAGCAAGCACGCTACCACATCCAGTAGACCAGATAATGAAAGCTAAGCGTTAAACGCCTGCGAAATTCATAAGTCAAGGCCTATTCTGTTTTACAGTCTTTCCACACAATTTACAGCATCAATATTGCATGCGCTGGTGTCACGATTGTAATTTATTGTTCGTTTAGCTTTGTTATTTTAGCTTCAGATTAGCCTATCTGGATTTGTTGCTTCCGGATCAATATTCCGCCACATTAGTCCAGATAATCCGAGGTGTACTCTATCTTGTGTATGCTACAGGTTTCAAATTTTACTTAATAGACTTTAGTTAATACGTGAAGCAGGAATAAAGAATATGACTTCCTTCTGCTACCATTATCTCCTACTGGGTTCTCTGTTAGGCCTATACCAAACCAACCTTGTACAGTCCTCATATATATTGTCCCCCAAGCCAGTTATTTGATAGATAATTGATTGTCAGTGCGCTGTGGCTGTTAGGTTAGGTCAGGTTATCATTGATGCATCGTAAGTCTATCACCGCATCACAAATAACATTTCACACTATCGAAGTTTATTTAGGCTAAACTTATTTGACATAAGTTAGACCTATAGAGGTGAAGTTTGATATTAGGGCCTAGTATTGATTTTGGATTAGGCAGTCATATTCTTTACTTTCACCATTTGTTGTAAGCCTACCGTAAGTTATTGGTTTTGGACCAGGTAGGGCCTAACTTGTAATCCATATTTATTTATAAAATTAAATTTTTTTTTATTTTTATATATAGGCCTACCTATATATTTTCAATTCCGTATATATTTTTCATTTACATACATACATCCCTCATAGTCCCATAGACTGCAGCAGGCGGCATGGGATCAGTAAAAATTTACCAGTCTTCTCCGTGATCGTAGGGAACAGGGAATTGTCAATCCTCATCTCTTCTTCTCATTTTATAAGTTTATTTTGTCAGTATAGGCTATGTGTAGGTAAATTAGTAGGCCTACAGTCAAGTGTGGGCTGTACATGAGCTTATCTGTAGCTTTTTAAATTCAATTACTAGTGGTAAATCTATCAGTTAACGAGACCACGCAAATTAAAATTTTTTTTCCTAAATGTTGGAAATTTGGCGCTGATTATGAAAATAATAGTTTTTCCGCGGAAAAGTCGTAAAACTTAAACACCCCGGAGAATCGGAAAATAATTGTTTTCTCATAATACTGTCATGTGGGTATTCAAAATGTGCAGAATTTCACCTTGAACACGTATGTGCAATTATTTTCCCGGTCACTCTTTTTTCCGCTGAAAAATCGTGTAAATAGAAAATCAGAAAATAACTTTGTTCTTGGGTAATACTGTCATGTTGGTATTCAAAATGTCCAGAAGATCACCCTTAAATATTTTCGGGCAATAATTTTCGGATCACACTTTTTTCGGCGAAAGAGTCGCTAAAGCCCCGGAAATTTGGAAAATATTATTTTTCTTATAGGCTAATTCTGTCATGTGGGTATTCTATTTGTGCAGAATTTTACCCTGATTACTTATATGCAATTATTTTGCCGATAGGACTTAATAAACCTAAGCATGGAATTGCCAATAAAATTTACAATCTACAGTATTCAACACAGAGCGGGCCCAGTGCCTTCGTTTTTACAGCGGCCACAGCACTAGTTCCCCGTGGTTTTCATCCACATTTAATAACGAGGTGGTTAGGTTATAGTAATAGGTAGGGCCTAACCCATATTTTGCGATGTGCCAGCACGTTGTTTCGACATACAGCGCTCTGCAGAGTTAGGTTAGGTTAGGCAATGATAAATAATTAATTTAGCTCATAACCGAGAACCTAATTCCCAAGAGCCCTTTCTAACCTGTTTTTGTTGCTGTGGCGGCACTTTTTCTACGTTTTCTTGCGCGCTCCAGCTTTAATTGCTGTAGCTCGCCTGGTAATAGTCCGATCGAGAAAATAATTGCACGTATGTAGTCAGGGTGAAATTCCGCACAGTTTGAATACACACGTGGCAGTAGTAGGTATAAGACAAAACATATTTTTCAATTTTCCAGGGTTTTAACCACTTTTCCGCAAAAAATATCATTTCCATAATCAGTGTCAAATTTCCTAAAGCAAATTAAAAAGAATAAATTTTTAATTTGCGTGGTGTCATAGATCAATATATTTACCTTAGGCCTACTAGTTTTAATGATCCTCAAAAATTGAGATTATTTAGTTAGAGGCCTTTGTAAGTTAAAAATTATTATTTAAATTTTTTATGAACAATGTTTTATTTGTAATTTTTAGATCCTCCAGTAGGCAGTTGTAGATTTTTACCCCCATAATAGGTGTTTGTTGCAGTACACCTCGGATTATCCGGACCCGAATCATCCGGATCCCGGATTTACAGGGCGAGGTTGTCCGAAGTAAAATAATTGTAAATTACAGTCAGAATGTGATTTTTTTCCGCGCTAGTGCCTTCTAAGTCTTTAGACACAAAACCGTTATACATTAGTGTGTATCATAGAAACTGCATTAGAGAGTGAGCCACCGTACAGTCGCTCAAGCGACTGGCATTTCACACCTTTTTATACTATTTTGAGGTTATGTTGCGATTATAGCTGTGAGTTTATTGTATGTTAAGATACTGTAGTTAATCAAACACTTACAATTTAAAACGTCTGTGAAATTCACATGTCTATTCGCAATTTGCAGCATCAATATTGCTGGCGCTGTGTCCCAATCATTATTTATGCGATGTCATAGTAACTAGAGATTTTATGGTTTTTTTGCTATTCGGATCAATATTCCGCCACATTAGTGCCAGTAATTCGTTGTTTATTGTAGGCCTACTTGTTTTTGTTAGGCCTAATCGATGTTGCAGGGGATCAAAGGTTTTTTTGTTTCTTAGTTTATATTGGTGATTGATCTTTTTTTTGAGGATTATGCAGGATTAAGCTTATTCTCCAGGATGTAGATAGAAATCAGAAATAGGATTTTATTGTTGATAAAGTGTGGCTTTCAGTGGTCTTGTCTTAAATTTCAGATATAGGCCTATAGACCTACAGTGGAACCTCTTTTAACCGTCACCTTCGGGACCGGGACTGTGACGGATAACTGAATAGACGGATAATAGAAATGTTATTATGATTATGTCACTTTTATAATTTATAATTCTATAAAAATGATTTAGTTATATTTTAACTATCGGGCCTGTAATAATTTATAATTATGTCACAATTAGTCATTGCCCAACATAATAGCTCGTACAGAATCTGCAAATCCCGACGCTAATAAATCGTAAAATTCTAATAGACGGACGATGGATAACAGATAGTGACGGTTGATCAAGGTTTACTGTATCTGTTTTGAAACATATATTGACAAATTAGGAATTCTGAGTTCATATTCTGCCATAATCCTAAGTTATTCCAACTTAACAGTTGTAACACCCTTACGTGGTTGGCGAGATGTAGACCTACCTTATGCATACCTAAACAACTTTATGACATATCATGATGTTGGTGTTGTACTTAGTCTGGACCAGTCCAACCGTCAAGCCACAGTTTTTCTACATAGGCCTACTACTCATAATCGAAGCCGATAAATGCATAAAACATTACTGTGGAAGTAGAATTTACTGCTAATAATAAATATCCATTCCTTCTCATAGTAGTAGACTATATTTAGGTTGAATGTTTTTACAGGAATTCCAATGCAGAGAACACCATATAAGATAAAATTGTCAAATAAAATTTATGAAGAACTATTAGCCTACAGACTATTACAATAGAATCTCTTTAACCGCCACACATGGGTCCGAACCCTTGGTCAGATAACTAAAAGAGTGGTTAGAACGAATAGCACCTCGGTATTGTGATATTAAGTACGTACTCAAATTGATAAAACTTATACGACCGTAAAAAAATAGGTAGGCTACCAAAAATAGGTATCAAGATTAGTGATGATGTCTGGACCAGGTGAATACCCAATGGGTAGGTAAATAAAATATGGGTATTTATTTACCCAAAGCTCCGGGTAAACGCCCAAAACGTGGGTATTTATGATTTTTATAAAATGTAGGGGATTTTACGAGGTAAATTGAAATCCCATGCTGTAAGGATTATGAAATGTCTTCATTGTGATTAGCCACCTGTACTGTGTAGAATTGTGATAATAAGGATAACAAGTTTTCTAGAATTCTAGTTTACCTTTACCACTCTGATTAGATAGGAAGCCTGAAGGAAAATTTGTTAGCATATCCAAGGATTGTTTACTGTAAGGGTAATGTTAGTAAAATAAATAAAGGAGTACATTTAATTTAGTTTTGGTTGATGTCAAAAAGAAACTATTTTAACACAATTTTTGGAGGAAAATAATTTTAATTTAAATAAATTGTGATTTTTTCCTGTATTTGTCTATTATCAAATTATATATTTTAAAATTTGCATAGAATGTCTCGTATTTAACCAGTTCCTTCATAGTTTGGTGTGGGTGCATGTGGTTTGTATGCTCGACAGGTCTTTTTCAAAAAATGTCCATGTTATTATTTATTTATTGGTAAAATAATTAATAAATGTAATCAATAAAATATCCTCAAATGTTATACATTGATAATAACAAGGGTATTAAGGGTAGAATCTTGTTTTCTTGTCCTGTGACTGGTTTTGTTAATGATTTGATACACTATTTATATATTTCTTGTTATATTTATAATTTATATGTTGTTTTAAGATATGAATTATATTGCTTTTACGTAAAATATCATAAATACTAAAAATACCCGGGTATTTATGAATTTTGGGTATTAACCCCGAGTTTTAGATACCCGGGTATTTTACATCACTAATCAAGATGCAATAGCCTTCTTGACAAACTTTGGAAATGTATGATTGACTTGTTGTAACCTGGATGCTTTTTATGGTAGGCCCTACATTAACTTAGTGTTTAATGTAAATATTAAAGTAACAATTGCTTTTCTCATTTAGTAAGCATTGAGTAAAAGCATTTTCTAAGCTTCATTCAATTACCCATTGGGACGTCGGCTGCGGCGGCGGACAGGCGGTTATTTCGATGGGCGGTTGAAGTGAGGACGGTTAAGAGGGCTACTGTAATTATTCAGGCTTTCTGCTTAATTTAAGAGAGTGTATTTACATAATTACTTTTTAAAACATCAAGAAATAAAAATAAATAAAATATAAGTTAGGCTATACAAATTTGTAGGGTCGAGCAAACTAATTATACTTACAGATTCTTCTAAAGTTCTAAAGTATAACGTTAAAATATACATTTACTAATTTTGTTTACTAAAATTGGTACTGCTTTAAATACCTAAGTTTTAATAGGCTATGTTTTAACCAACGTTTAACAAGGAACTGGATAATTTTGTAAGGTAGGTAGGCCTACTACAAAATAATTTGAGATGCTAAGTGATTTTAGAGTTTAGCACTTCATAAACAGTTATAAAAGAAATCAAAAGTTCAGTTGCTCTGTAAGAAGATTTGTATTTGTCTTAGGCCTTTCTTTCCTAGACTTAGGCCTAGTTAAATACAAGGCCATAGTAACCTTTCTAATAGGCCTTTGCTCATAAGCATACTTAATCTATGTAAAACATGCAACTTAGGCCTACTTTTTATACTGAGTAATCAGTCTTACGTTTTTACTAAACTAATCTCTTCATTAAGAGTATTCGCTTTTTACTATTATTTGGTTTAAGAGACCTAATAGGCCTAGGCCTATATAATCATAAGGAAGTCCGTAATAATCTTTCTGATAGGTCTATTTGTTTATAAAGGTGCTTAAGGCTACTTGTTTTAAAAAGTACCATTTCTTTGTATCCCGCCATGGCAGTTATGTTAGATTAGTCATAAATCACATAAATAAACACAGTAGCCGATAGTAGTAGTAGAGTTCTGGATAGCGCCTTATTTCTCAACAAGGGAATTGCCCCTCTATAAATTTAGCTATCCTATAAATCGTTATTCTTGAAAAAGATAAATTGTGAGTTATCAGAAAACTGAAACACACTTTTATCTTATCTCAATCCTACGTTAATAAATAGCTTCCTTTAATTTTAGGGTTACTATATGAACATAGAGTACAGTGTGTTGCAGGAATGGAAAACCAGGCCATCTATAAGACGAGTGTTAATTTTAACATTGGGCTTAAAAATGGACGGCCTGGTTTTTCACCTGTACAACACACTGTATAGAACATCTTGTAGGAAACTTTTATTTTTATTTTGTTATTTTTATTTGTACACCCAAATCCCTTCTTTTTTTTTTGGGGGGGGGCATTATATAGTAATTTGCTGCACACATTGGTTTTAAGGGGGAAATGCCCCCTCCTCAACCCAGGGTTAGGTAGGTGGCTGCAACATTTGAATATTGTATAGTGGTCATTGTTAGCCTATATAGTAAGTATAGTAATCGAACAGTAAATAAGAGTAAAATGATAAATTTATTGATCACCCACCAGGGGGCTTATTTTTGAAACGGGTGAGTGGTGAGTTAGTCAACTCACCTACCAGCTGATTTTAGCATTGTTTAAATTCACCATGTGAGAGATGAATTGGCAATGATTTATCTGTCAAATCAAAAAGCCAAGTGTAAACATTGACCAATATAACAAATTTATAAACCTTTTGCTGCTTTAGCTAAATCAGTTGGTATAGTTTTAACATTTATTTACTTTTTGAGCATTTTAATAATAAATCATACGTTATTCAACTGTATTCACACATTTTAAATTGGAAAGTAAACATAACCTAGTTAGGCAGTTTAATATTGATTTCTTCTGTCATTTCCCTCAAACATGAAAAAGAAGAAGAGGTGTTCCGGTCAACTCACCCATTTTCAGTCACCAGCGTTTATCCTGGTGAGTAGAAATGGTTAAGTTGGTCACTTATTCAGTAATAATATCTATCTATAGTAAATCTATCAATGTTAAATATAAACATTCATTGAAAATACTATTACAAATTTTGTGTGGTTGAACGTAATTAACCGAACGGTTATCTAAATAATATCTGTACTTTTATCTGTTGATCTGAAAATAAAAAATAGTGGCTTGAGTGACTCACTCACCTACTCACCACTCACCCAATCCTAAAATGGCCCCCAGTAGTGCTATATTGGATAACACACGTTTACTTAGTTGAAAATTTGAATTTCCTCCTCAACTATTTTTTGTGAATAGTAATTCAAATATTTTATTTCTTTTTTTTTTTAGCTATTTTAAGAGTAATAAGTTTATTGTGAGATGTCATAAAGTTTCCTATATACTTCTTCCAAAATTAATTTGCTAACATGTTCAGTTGTGTTACTCACTTTCACATTAGTTCGCATTCCTGTACTGTGGATATTTTTGTTTTAGATTCTGGAAGACAATGTGAAAGCCCGCAGAGAAGCTGAGTTGCAGTGGAGGGTGAGCGGTTGTAAGCACATTGTCAATGTCATTGATGTGTATGAGAATTACTACAAGCTCCATGGAACGATCAAGAAATGCCTCCTGGTAGTAATGGAATTGTAAGTACTCAATGTTTTAAGTACATAGACAGAATCTTTCCATTGCTTCTTTGTTGGTACTGTGGTATTCAAAGCAGTATTCATGGTATTGAAAGCTATTTTGATCATTAAAGAAAGTATTTTTTATCTAAAGATAGTTTTACGTTGAGAATTAGTTAAGGATCATTATAAATATAGAGACAACTTGTGTTCAGGTTATTTGCCTTAAGCTAAACATTGTAGGCTCATTGTTAAAGAAAACCCATCACAGGCGGCAAATGAAATCATTGCCCTCCCAAAACAAGTCATCGTTATCACCATCAATTACGTTAAGGTAGCTTTCCTATACTAATCAATCAGGTTCTGATGAATGTGAGGGCAATTGCTTAGCAAGGAAAATGTTAATAAAAAATCTCTTTATTCATTTATAAGTACAAAAGACTACATGAATGGTGTTACTATTCTATTCTAAAGTAACTAAATTCAATTGTTGTGACCAAACATAGTTATCGGGCTAGTAACTAATACTCATGCAGATGTGGGAATTGCACTAGCCACATGAATAGGGTGAAATACATACTCATATTAGGCGAAAATGTTATGGGTCAGTTATTAGAGAAGACAAGCACAAACTTTTCAGATACTTTAAACTATAATTTTCCTTAATTTGCAATTTCACTTTGCTACTTTCAGTTTAATATATGTTCATGCAGGGTGAAATACATACTCATATTAGGCGAAAATGTGATGGGTCAGTTATTAGAGAAGACAAGCACAAACTTTTCAGATACTTTAAAATATAATTTTCCTTAATTTGCATATTTCACTTTGCTACTTTCAGTTTAATATATGTTCATGCAAAAATTAGCTGTAAATTATTTTATTTTGATTATTTTGGGAAATACTGTAATATTTTTAGCTATAAAAACATATACTTTTTTCATATTTTGTCATGCAATGCCTAATAAAATATTTTATGAAAATCTGTATTTGAAGCTCTGAAAAATTGCCAAAAAACAACATACTGTGATGCTCTGAGTTTGAGCTGGGAGGCTAGAGGGTGTTTGGTGACACAAACTTTCAATAACTTAAAAATCGAGGCTACTTCACTTTAAACTTTAATAATGACTCATAATTTTGGAAACTTGGCAATCTTCCGGTCCATATTTGATCAAGTTTGCAAGATGCTTTGACTATAATCATAAGCGTAATTTCAGTATTTTGATTGGAGGGGCAAACATAGTCGTGATGTGATTATTGTGACTTTTCATATATTACAAGAATTTGTTCTCCAAATTATTGGGGGGGCAACTGCCCCCCCATGCCACCCCCGAATTACGCCTATGACTATAATTATAGTGTAAGTAGGTAGCTCGTAGTAGGTTTTAAGTTTGAATCAATATTTTTTCCAGAATGGAAGGAGGAGAGCTCTTTGCACGAATTTCAAATAAACCAGAAGGATCATTCACAGAAAGAGGTAAGCTTGATGTTTTAAATCCACATCCATTATGACATTCTATTTAAAGAACTCTTTTGTATGTTTTCAAAATATAATATTGCCCACAATAGACTGCATATGTTTAAGAGTGAAGTCCATTTATCTTCTCTGTATAGCTGGTTAAAGTGTGTCCTCTATATCAGCTATACTCATTTAGATATGTGCTTATCTAGAAGCGTACAACTCAATATCCATACTACATATGTTCCATAGATAATATTCATTGCATATCATTTTTATGGGTTGCCGACGACGCATGGATTCTGTCTCTAAAATGATTAGTTAAGCTAACTTGGGCATGAGCAAACTTATCACCAGATTTTGAGTCCATACACATTAGTATGTGTTAAAGATGATCGAATATTAAAAGTCTTATGTTTTAACCTGGGTTCCCGAAAGTATCAGTTTAAACTATAACTAAATTAAGGTTTTCTCGATTGTTCTGTTCACAGTGCAGGATAATATAGAATTTTATTTACTCAACTATTTCAAATGCAGAACTTGACTCTAGACACTCTAGTAGTTTTTACATAGGATGAGTTTAATATACCTGAAAAAGTGAAAAAGCAGAGTTTTACTGACTGGGCAAGTTATGGTTATATTCTGAACCAAACCGGTTGTTGTGGTTTTTATTATGATAAAAATTTGAAAAAAGGGAATCCTAAACAAACTTTCAAACACAAATTCCAAATCTATAGTAACACTCCAAGTGGGGTTTAATATTCATTAATCTAAATTTACAAAGTACAATAGTAAAAATATGTTAAACACTCATTTTTCTTCTAAAATTCTGTGTTAACTTTTTAAAATTGACCTTAAAAATACTTATTTAAACTATCAAGATCTCAAACTTGCCTGAACTTAAAAGTTCCAATACAATCAAATCTTATAGCTCTTGAAAAATATCAACAAATTATAATTGTTTTGGTTGTGATAGGATTAGAAGGCTAACCTTAAAATATGAATACTTTAAAAGAGATCATTGTAAATAGTTAACACACAAAGATCACATAAAAAACTTTCTCTTTGTGATTGATAGTGTTTAGTGAGCACAAAATATCTCCTTTTTAAAATATGATCTTTCTGTGTTAAATATTCACCGTTGACTCCATTAAAGCAGACCTTCACATTTCAAGGTAAGCCTTCTAATTCTATCACAAAAAAAAATAACATGGCTTAGTGCCCCACTTCTAAAACCCAATCAAGAATTATGTAATTTGATCAGATATAAATTTGTTCTTTCAGAAAGTACTGTTGAAGTTAAGTTTACATGTTGAGCCTGTTGCAAGTCTGTCAGTTTGCCTTAAATCTGATTCTACAGTCAACTCCCGATTATCCGGGAGCAGGTTAATCGGATTGCGGATTAACCGGGGTCACGAAAGGTTTATTTTATATTTTATTATTTTTATTTATCCCCTTCGAAACATAAATAGAGCAATAATAACAATTTATTTTGCTAAATTATCTCCAGAATCATATTTAATTTATTTTGTTTATCACAATAAATACTATACAAACAATTTAGTAAACCCAACATAATCTGAGAGTCTGTAATTTCGCTAATGAGCCGTGGGCGCGTGATGGGGAGCGATGGGGACCTTGACACTGCACTGACGGTTGGATGCGGGCGTCTAAAAATAGAAACATCTCAAAACAATCACCCTTCCCGCCGTTGTTCACCCTCATGGGGTTTTTCCCCCAGTGCGGAATTAATTAGCATACTGTTCGGTATAGTTTAGAGAGTTCGATGTTTAGAAATTTTTAACCGATTAAATATCATTCGGCGTTTTGGATAGTATTTACTGCTAACAACCATTGCTAGTATTAACTATTATTATCTTGATTGTGTGTAGATGTTTCACAATTTAAAGATTTTAAAAAGTATTTAATTTACATAAATATATCTTAAAAAATGACATTAAAACACAAAATTGTTGTATAAAAATGTTGATAAACCTTTATTATATTCGTAATATTAAATTTATTGAATCCCTTTGTTTTAACTGTGGTTTTAGGTTATCCGTGACCCTCCAACTGGTCATTACCCTGGATAATCAGGAGTTGACTGTATTTCCAAAGGGCCACCACTTTAAACAAATATTTATTTATTGCCAAATAGTGTGCTGCGGAGTTAGGTTACCTAGGTCGGTTAACCATAAATAAATGAAACTTAATAAATATGTAACTTACCTAACCTAACATCATAGAGTGCTGGATGGCGGTAAACCAGTGCTGGCCCCTTCTAGAAAAGACCCTTTTCAAAATCTTAATCATGCTGTCAGTGGTTGTTTTTAGAGTAAAAAAAACAAATACCTTGTAAAATTAACAGAACAATTTTAGATTACAGTGGCCCCTCTGTAGTCCGACCCTCTAGTTGTCTGGCGGCTTTTACAGGGTGTTCCCAGACCGGTGATAATGGCAAAACCGGTCGGCGTTTTTGGCTTAATAATGCGTTTTAGCTCTCAGGTGTAGCCGATAAAATGTAGTCCAATCACGGCGATCACCCCAATGTTTATACTGTAAAACACAATTTTATATTGTTTATATCATATTAGTGATGAGACACAACCTTCCTCCTCTTCAAGCTTTTTTTTATTGACGGCTTTTCAGTAATCCGGCCCTGGCCTGACATGTGTTGGTTTAGTGAGGTGTAATTTTAACAAATTTTTTGATGCAAGTTATATAATGAAACACCCCTGTCCCAGTAGAAAACTTGTGTACTTATGGAGTTTTAAGTGTTTTTTAGAAAGTATACAATTTCTTACTGAATTATTGTATATCATTTTGAAATTTTTCAAAATGTCTAGATATTAATACCAGAGAGGAGGGCTAAGTAAAAGGAAAACAGAAACACTAATCAGTAATCAGCAATTCCATAATAAATGAACCTAAGTGAAAAAATATACAAATACCCCCGTCGCAGCAAACCTGCGTCCTCAGCGAATTTCCTATGAATGAATATATTTCTTACTACCACATAAAGCCACTTACCAAGTTTCATAAAAATACTTAAATAAATAAGTGATATATAGCATTTTATTTATTCTCTATAAGAATAACATTAGGGCTGAGAACGCAGGTTTGCTGCAACGAGGAAGATAAAAATGCGGGTTTTTTGAAATTATCAATATAACTCAACCAGGTGAAGCTATATACCAAGTTTTAGCGAATTTCCCCTATAAGGAAGAAGCTATTACCGTAGGTCTCATGGTAAGATTTAAGCCCGAGACCATGACAAATTTTTTTTTTAGGTCCCCAGATGACTAAAACACTATTCGTTCAAATTTATATATATGTATATATATATATCTATGTATATATATATATATCTATGTATATATATATATATATCTATATATATCTATATATATATATCTATATATGTGTCCGTGAATGCGATAACTTGAGTAAAAAACGTCCGATTTCGATGAAATTTGGCTAAAATGTGTAAAGTGACATTTATGACTTTAAGTTCGAAAACCAGAAAAATCGGGCCATGGAAAGGGGGGTTTATGGGGGTTTTAAATTTTCCAAAAATCAGTTTTTTGCATTTTTTACCCAAAAATTTTTAAAACCCTTAATTTTGGTTTAGACCATGTTATAGAGCTTAAAAAAAAACAAATAATATGGTATTTTGAATTATTAACCTAGGTTAAGTGGTTGCGGAGAAAATCCAAAAAAACCTGCTCATAAAAATCTCCTATGTTAATCTTATGGGAAAAAGGTTTTTTGCTTTTCCTAACTTAATTTTAATGTAAACTTCACATTTGCTTTTACCAGTCAACTCAGCTCCACAAAACAATCATTTTGGTGTTTAAATTGTGATTCTACGTCCAACCGTTGCAGAGATATTCAAAGTGCTAAACACAGTACGTTGTCCAATGTTATCCTTATGGAGAATAAATAAAATTTGATATCTCCATTATTAATGAATGTATATTGATGAAACTTGGCACGTGGGTTCACGTAGTACTGGTATATTGATATTTGCACAAAAAATTGATTTTTTGTTGATTATCCCCGTAGCAGCGAACCTGCGTACTCAGCCCCCATGTTATTCTTATGGAGAATAAGTAAAATGTAATGACTCCCTTAATTATGAACATAAATTAATAAAACTTGGTATGTGGCTTCACCTTGTTGAGTTATATTGATACTTGCATAAAAACCCATTTTTTTAGTTTCTTGTTGCAGCAAACCTGCTTACTCATCTCCCATGTTATTCTTATGGAGAATAATTAAAATGTTATATAGTGCTTACTTATGATTGAATATTGATTAAACTTGGTATGTGGCTTCACCTAGTTAAATTATATTTATATTTGCATAAAAACCAATTGTTTGTGTTCCTTGTTTCAGCAAACCTATGTACTCATCACCAATGCTATTCTTATGGAGAATAATTAAAATTGTATATATCGCTTATATACGTATATATTTTTATGAAACTTGGTATGCGGCTTTATATGGTATTAAGACATATATTATATATTGGAAATTCGCTGAGTACGCAGGTTTGCTGCGACGGGGGTATTAATGATTTATGTTCATAATTAAGGGAGATATAAAGCTTTCCGTATTCTCCATAAGAATAACATTAGGGATGTGAATGCAGGTTTGCTGCTAAGAGGATAATCAACAAAAAATAAATTTTTTGTGGAAATATCAATATACCAGTACTAGGTGAAGCCACCTACCAAGTTTCGTCAATATACGTTCATAAATAATCGAGATATCAAATTTTAAATATTCTCCATAAGGATAACATTGGACAACATACTGTGTTTAGCACTTTGAATATCACGGCAGCGGTTGGACGTAGAATCACAATTTAAACACCAAAATGATTGTTTTGTAGAGCTAAACTGATTGGTAAAAGCAAATGTGAAGTTTACATAGAAATGAACTGAGGAAAAGCCAAAAACCATTTTCCCATAAGATTAACATGGGAGATTTTATGAGCAGGTTTTTTTGGATTTTCTCCGCAACCACTTAACCTAGGTTAATAATTCAAAATACTAAATTATTTGTTTTTTTAAGCTCTATAACATGGTCAAAACCAAAATTAAGTTTTTTAAAAATTTTAGGGTAAAAAATGCAAAAAACTGATTTTTGGAAAATTTAAAACCCCCATAAACCCCCCTTCCCGTAGTCCGATATTTCTGGTTTTCGAACTTAAAGTCATGAATGTCACTTTACACATTTGAGCCAAATTTCATCGAAATCGGACGTTTTTTACTCAAGTTATCGCGGTAACGGACACACACACATGAACGAATAGTGTTTTTGGCATCTGGGGACCTCAAAACAAAAAGTTATCATGGTCTCGGGCTTAAGTCTTACCATGAGACCTACGGTAATAGCTTCTTCCCCATAGGGGAAATTCGCTAAAAAAAATAAAAACAAATCAATTATGTTTATTTTAACTAACAGTGCTTCTAAATGACTTTAATTGTCAAAATCCAAGGTTCAGACTTCAAATTTTGTACTTAAATGCAAAGATCATACACTAAGCCTTGGCGTAATGAAACGTTTGTATCCTTAGTTTGGCACTCCTGATATAAAACAGTGTCTTTTCCTCCAGATGACATATTGTACTTCCTGTTAGTCACCACATCACATCTAAATTACTAACTACACCATGTGGTTTGGTTATTGATGCAACCATTCAGCTGAGAAAAATGTAGATTAAAGCCGTTTAGTGTCCCGTTGCAGGAGATTAAATCCATACGGAACCAAACAAGTGTAAAGGTTGATTTTTACAGCTAATAAAAAAAGATATAACTTTAAAAATCCACAGAAGTTAGGTACGGTATATATTATAATTTAAACACCAATAAATGCAATTAAACCATAAGTAGTATATTTTTAAAGAAAACTAGGTGCCATAAGGGACAGTTTCGTATGGGAAATTCCAGTGCTAACCCTTAAGGTGATACATAACTGATTAGTAATATTTTTTGTACAACATAGTAGTTAGTAATGCAGCAGGACCAAGCCAATAGGCTTCTGCCTAAATTGTTTATAATAGCATAAAATTATAGTATTTTTTGTCATTATACTTGAAGCAGTAGGTTTTTTGTGCAATACACAAAGTTTCTCTATGTGACAAACAATAATTTTCATCATTCTGCAAATAAATGTTATTTAACCCTTTTACTGCCGACGTGCGCAAATGTGCAGGTCGAGAATCGTGCGAAAAACGCCGACGTGCGCATATGCGCACGTCACTAATTGTGCGAGAATCGCCGACGTGCGCAATAAAGCACGTCTAATATTTCTAACTTATTGGCCTTAAATTTTTACCAAATGCCACGAAACTTGAGATACTCATTGTCAAGACTATGAGGAACATAGAAAAGTACAATTTATACTCTATGACTATAACCTATAAAGTTATACTCATTGATTCCCCCTACTGTCTGTGCATAGTCGACAGTTGCTCTGTGGAGTGAGTGTTGTCTGCCATCCATCTTTCAATTGTTGTTTATGTTTACTGGTGTTGGTTTGTTGGTTATGTTATGGATTTATCTGTGGTTTAGTGAGTAAAGTTTTGATGTCATTACGAAAATGGACAAGCAGAGTAGATCGCCAGTAAGTGAAAATACCATCGTAAATAGGTGTTCACCCTACCTGTTTCGGTGGGCACAGGTGTTGAAAGGGTTTTTTGTGAAATTTTCTCCATTCTAAATATTTTTGTCATTGTTAGTTTCATTATTTTAATATGTTTTTAGTGTTATTTTATGTTCCTTACAACATTTTTCAATTTAGAAGCCAAATGTACATGTTTTTATAAAAAAAAACTGATATTGTCAATTGTATATGCAACTATGTTCAATTTTGAAAATATGAATAAATTAAAAAAAAACATCAGAATTCCTGCATTTATCAAGGTAATGGCATGACAATTTAGGTATGTGTTTACCAATGCCTGTTTTACAACCTGTATAAATAAAATTGGTTGAGGGATAAGTTTTAGAGGTAATTTTTATAGTCCAAACTAAAAAAATATATATTTTTTTATTTGTATATATATATTTTTTTAACTAAAAAAAACTATTACATACACCAAAATATATATTTTATTTGAAACAAACAACTCAATACAAATAAAACAAGACCTAACTTATAAATTTCTGATGAAAAATAAAAAAGTTACAAATTTTTAAATGTAAGCGTGAAATTTGCTCTAGTTGAACCTGGCAGTCTTGGCAAGTAAATCTTAATAGTGGTGTGGCATTTTTGGTGACGTCATAAAAAAAATGGTGGGTAGTAAAAGGGTTAATAACTTAATAACAGATTTTTAACAAACTAATTTAAAATTCATTGTTGTAGCCCCTGAACTGTATTAGACTAAAATAGGTACATACCTTGTCGTCAACGGTTCAAATTTTGTAGGGAATATCAATCCACTACATGTTTCGCCGTAAATACAACATTTTCAAGTGGAATACAAAAACACATTTATCCAAACAGGATAAGTCAAAGATTAAAATCGGAACAGTCACAAAGAGTCACTGATTATTGATTATATGTAGGCTATCACTAATTTAGTGATACATATAATGATTGTCAAAGTATTTATCCTTATTGTTATCAAGTTTGAAATGATATGACACAGTATCCTCAAAGAAACGTCCCCACCTGTCATATCATCAAAAAATGTGACAACAATTATGATGAGCTCAGAATTAAGAAAGTTCAGAATGAAGTGAACAAGATAACTTAAGACTAGATGAACGTAAGTTGTTGGTGTAAGTGGGACTTTTGAATTTCACGATGTAGACCAGCTGTCTCTAAATGATCCTACTCATAGATCTTTCATCGAATTTGAGTTAATAAAGGGCTTAAGCATTCATATTTTGGAATCTACAAAGGAAAAACTAAAAATTAAGATCTGTTAATAAAATTGGCATTTTTGAAGCAATCTACAAAGAAAGATGAATGATTTACACTTGATGAATCGTTTGAAGGTAGCATCTCCATAGATCAGATTGTACGAATCATAAACCAGCCTGATGTGTCAAAGAAAGGAGGGAGGGTGCATTGTAAATTGGTATTGACTGATTTCTGGCTTAATCCCAAACATAAAAAATGTATTAGTTCTTAAATTTTGTAAAATTGTACATAAACCTAGATTAACTTTAATAAGTACAATTTTATCTGTAATTTGACTATATTTGAACAGAAAATACTTTTAAATATGCAAAGAATTTGTATTACTAAGTGATCAAATTTAAGTGTTATAAATTGAATATTGCTTAATTTAAGCCCACAATCCACACGTGTCCCATACAGAACTTTTGTCTGTACCATAAGGAACCAGAAAAACTTGTACACAATAGTGAATCAGAGTATAATAAATCTAACATTTTTAAATTAGTGTGTTAAAAATATGTTTCACATTGCATTGTAAAATTATGAACACCCTAATATAAAGAGAATCACAGAATTTTATAAAAAAAGGTTGCCATTTCAATTGAGGTAACCGTGTGGTGTCCCGTACGAAACAAGCTTTCAGTAGGTTTTTTCCAGATAAATCAACACTCAAAAAAATGTCAATAGTTTAGGAAATCTAAAATGATAATCAACATATGATTTAGAGTATTTTCATATTGTTCAAAGAATAAGTATTTTTTAAACCCTAGACAATGATCAAAACAAGGTTAAAATGTCCCATACAGAACTTGGAATGGCTGTAATGATAATGTTGTTACAGAAACAACAATAATCCAACCACGTACTTAGTTTTTTAAAATAGGTTCAAAAATATTAAAACGGTGATATTGTATGTCTTGCAAAAGAATAATATTGCACAATGTGCTGTATTTAAACATTTTAATTATTTATTTTTTTAACGTAATTGTAATAGGTTTGTAGACACCTAGAGACCTGAAACAAAAACTATTAAAAGGCACTCATCTAGAAAACCTAATAGAGATGCACAGATTATTGAATTATGTGGTTTTAGCGAATTTCCCCTATAGGGAAGAAGCTATTACCGTAGTCGGCATGGTAAGACCTAGGCCCGGGACCATGATAACTTTTTGTTTTGAGGTCCCCAGACCCCAAAAACACCATTCGTTCGAAACTGATATATATATATATATATATATGTGTGTGTGTGTGTGTGTGTGTGTGTGTGTGTGTGTCCATGAGCACGATAACTCTCGTAAAAATGATCCGATTTTGATGAAATTTGGTATAAACGTGTAAAGCAACATTTATGACTTTAAGTTCGAAATTCAGCCAGATCGCTCTATCCGAAGGGGCATTTGGGGGGGGGGGGTTTGTACCCCAAAAATGGGTTTTTTGAACTTTTTACTAATTTTTTTAAATAGTCAAATATTAGTTTTTACCATTGGATTCAGCTTAAAAAAACACACAATTTGGTATTTTGATCTTTCCTCTACGTCAGTTGGTTACCGAAATATTGAAAGTGTTAAACGCAGTACGTTGTCTAATGCTATTTTTATGGAGGAAAAGACAAATTTTATATCTCGCTTATTTATGAATATATACTGACGAAACTTGGTATACGGCTTCACTTGTTGTGGTCTATTGATATTTGCTCAAAAAAGCAATTTTTTGCCAAAGGCTCCCGTAGCAGCAAACCTGTGTACTCACCCCCGATGTTATTCTTATGGAGAATAATTAAATGCTATGTGTCTCTTAATTATGAACATAAATGAATAAAAACTGGTATACGACTTCACCTAGTTAAGTTCTATTGATATGCGTAAAAACCCATTGATTGTGTTCCTTGTTGCAGCAAACCTGTGTACTCAGCCCCAATGTTATTCTTATGGAGAATAATTAAAATTGCATGTATCGCTTAGTTGTGAATATATTTTTATGAAACTTGGTAAGTAGCTTTATGTATTATTAAGACATTTATATCGCCATTGGAAATTCGCTGAGTATGCAGGTTTGCTGCGACGGGGGTATTGTTAAGTGTTTAACTGTCTGATTCGTTAGTCTGGTTTTACAGAAAAGAAAAGGCTATTTTACTTATAATTAAAATAAATGGAAATGGCAGCTTAATTTTTAAAATAAAAATTGTAGATCAGTTGTGCATTGTGGTCTCACATGACATGTATAAGGTGACAGCAGATGTTTATACTTAGAATATCACCCAAGCCCATTTCAGATCATGTTTATTCATTTTGGCTAAACAAAAGTTTGTTTAAAATGATGATCATGGTTGGCCATATTAATGAATAATGTGCCACGTGCATTTCTCTTAATTATAAAGGGGTGAGAACACTTTTAAGTGAGCTAAAAATTGCTGGTTCTTAGAGAAAATTCTCAAAAACCTGAGAAAAAATAATTGTGTAATAGGCTACATTAAAACTAACGTGATAGTAACCTCTGAAATTTAGTTTAAATGTAAAAAGATCAGGTAGAGAGCGTGTGTTTAGTATTGCTGTTAAAAAATAAGAAGCCTTGGCCAGTATTTTAAGAGGTTTAAATACTTGAGTTTGATTTTTGTTGTGTTTGTGAGGCAGTTAATATAAAATAAATGTTTTCTGAGAGAGACCTTTTTTTCAGAGGCGGCAGAGACAATGCACGAGATCTGCATAGCTGTTAAACATCTCCATGATCAAAACATCGCACACCGAGATCTTAAGCCTGAAAACCTACTCTACACCACCAATGGTGCGTTATTTACAATATGTGAGACGGAAAGTAAAAAGGGACCTCTTGTCGGCAATTTCCGATTTTGAGCTATTAATATTTTCAAATTAAGCTTTTAATTACAAACAGTTTGTTAAAAACATTATGTCTCTACGATTTTTTTGTTCATGTTACAGACGTTTGAGTTTTATAAAATAAAAATGGGCTTGATGAGAAAAACACATTTTAAAACTTTAAAACACTACAAAATCTATATTATTTACATTAAGGAATGCATTTTATGTCAAAACAAAGCCTAAAATCTATTCTTTAAAATTATATGAGAAACTTTTCTTAAGTCTTTTTTTATTTTTTCAAAGTGATCGCTTGCGACGCTTGGCAAAGGGCCAGGAACAGATGGCGGGTCGTCAGGCGGGGCCTCATCAGCATGATTCATGGGTAGAGGTTCAGGTTAGATAGCAGGTCCTAGTTGTGGGCAAAGTATATCCTTAACTCTTCTTTGCAATACTCTCGGATGTTTTTGATGAGATATTCTTTTCGTTTCTTATTGTATAGTAGAACGACTGAGGACACAGTGACTGTGATTCTCTAATTGCGACAACATAAAGTTTTATACGTGGGGTTCTGTAAATAATTACAGGAACCTAGGTAAGAACCGTAAAACCAGCGTAATTATTGGACAGTATTAGCGGATGGTAAAGTGGGAGTAGATTCTCAGGGAAGAACGGAGAAACAACTGCTGTGATTGGCTGACTGATAATGCATGGCTGCAAACCTTTCTACTTACAAAATTATATTTACAAACTTACCACGAATGCTGTAATAGTAATTATTAGTGATTATTAATAGTTATTAACAGTATATTTTTAAGAAAAATACATACTGTAATAGTAATATCAAGAACATTTATTGGCTTGTAAACCTATGAAGAAAAAGGTACCTGAAGTCGGAGCGGGCATTATTATAACCAGACAATGTTCTCCTGTTATGAGAAACCCGTCGTAGTTCCCTCAGTTACCACTAGAGTTCAGGAAAGACTTGTTTTTAAAGTAATACGAAGTGAACTTGTGTGCTTGAGAAATGGGACCTCATGTCGGCCATGTTATTGCTCCATAAGTGACAAGAGGTACCTTTTTCTAGGCAGAACACCGGTCTCCTTTATCAATTATTATGAGTATTTTATCCGTTCGAAACTGTTTTGTAATCGATTTTGTCTTACGACATTATAAAGAGTAGTAATATGCAAAAAACCGAAAACCAATATTTTATACCCAGATGACTTATTACGACTGTACTGAAAAATCTACTTTGCCGACAAGAGGTCCCTTTTTGCTTTCCGCCTCACATATATAGTTTTCGATAATATTAACAAAAATTAATTTCTAAAATTTTGTTATGGATACTGTGTTTTATTTATAATTCTGATAAGAGGTTGGCAATTTCTTTTAACCCTACTTTGTGCGTTCATATGTAGGTGTGTGCGATGCAGCGATTTTATTTTGATTCGATGCAACGATGTGATTTAAAGAATTTTGATTCGAATCAATGCAATTTGATTCGATGCAATGCGATATGTTTCAATGATTACCAATACACCAATACCTATACACCTATACACCGATTTTTATGACTAACATGGATGATCTATTATCTTGGCCAAAGTCTAGTCAATTGTCTGATTTGATCAATTAATTCTTCTTCCATCCTGTCTTGATCCATCATTTCAAAAACTTTTGCAATAAAAACACATAACCTAAACTTAATTGTATTTACTTAAGTTTCAAAGGACGGACGAATACATACAAGCGCCAAAGTTAAATAACGAGTGACAATGTAGACAGTTTTTCCAGACTGTAAAATACCACTATCGTACCATGCCAGTAAAAATACCATATTTTTGACAAAATACTATTTTACCCACCCTAGGAATAGTTTTGTGAAGGTATAACGTTATTCAAATAACTCACTGTTTATTATAAAAAAAACTGTTTATTATAAATTCATAATGGTGAAAAACGTGGTTATAAGATAATGACTCAAAGAAATAATGTTGGTCAGCCGACTGATTTATTGCTTTCAACCAGACCCCACCCGTCCCCTCCCCTCCCTCTTCCTTCCTTATATCCAAGGTACGATTTTTTGCCGCCGACCCAAACACTCCCCGTGCCCTTTGTAGCGCGGGTAAACGGCGGGAGTAACTCTACCCGTGCCCTTGGTAGCGATGCATCGACACTTTCAATAGTCAATAGTAGAGATGTGCGAGTACAGGTTTTTTAAGTCGAGTCGAGTAAATGGCAAAAGATTCGAATCTCGAGTTCGAGTCGAGTATAAAAATAACAAAAAACACATAGGTCGAGTTGAATTGGATCAAAACAGTGTATAGGGTTCCATTTATAAATGTTGTTATTAAAATACTTTTCTAGTCACTATGACCTGAAAATAACAATAGTAAGTAAAATAAATGAATTCCTGCTTCATTGGAAAAAGGTAAAGTACATTTATCTGAAAATAAAACATACCAAAGTTATTGCATAACATTTTGCCATGAAGATAAAATACTTTTAATCTTTTGGTATCAAGGTTGTTATAGCCTATATGGTATTAATTAACAGTTTCATTAAAAAATAATCTCGGTTTTTTATTTCATTTCCTCTTTTTTATTTATCCTATGTTTTGTATATTATGTTCAGGCCTAAGCTACATCTTCCTACGAGTGGAGAAAATAAAATTACATTTAGGCCTATAAGTTAAAATAAACTTTATTTTAATATTTAACCCTTTCAGTGCTATGGACCGATATATCGTCTTTTGAATCTGTTATCAATAAACACTGTTACTGCTTCATAAGCGAATGTACCGTTAGGCGCTCAGTCTGCAGTCTGAGTCTGACATGTGGTGAAACCTGGTAGACACGAACTGAACTACCTCGTCCAGCGCCTAGTCTCTATAATACCAACTGATCCACTGCAGCTGCTAGTCTGATCAGTGGCTGTGCGGTCTAAGGCGTTACCTTCCCGGCCGGGGGTAACACTTGGATCGAGGGTTCGAATCCCGTCACAGTCGGTGGTTTTTATGTGCAACTCATGGAGAGTTCACCGGTCTGTGGCAGAGTTGAAGGGGAGGACAGACCTTAAGCAAACGGTGGATGGCTCGGGTCCAAGCTGACGGGATGGGTGAATTCTTTGTGAGTTGCACATCTGATCAGGTTTTTTACTACTTTTTACCTATCCTTTACTGTGTGTGTCCAGCGGAAGCACGTTTTTACTATTTTTAACTGTTCAGGCGTTCAATATATTTAAAAAATCAACAAAACATCACGGATTCAACTACTCCTTTCAGAAGCTTAGCACTCAAAGGGTTAAAAGGCCTATTACATGGTAAAATATTAGCCTACTTACTTACCACACAAAATGTATTTAGTAACATATCTTAGCATTAATTTTAACACTAATAGTCCTAATAAGAACAATTAGTTAGTAACAACATGAAGATATTTTGAAAGTGCCTGGAAAATCAATTGATGAAATTGAAGCCATGTCTAAAATAGAGTTTTAAAATATTACAAATTATTAAAAAAATCATGAATGAAACTTAAACAAGGCCAAAACAAATCACTTGTCTTTAAAAACAGCTCAATGCCAAAGGACAGCTGAGCCTAAAATTAATGGATTGACTCAATTTCAATTATTATGGAACAAATAACAAGCAAAAACTTCTTATGCTTACCTATTAGATTTCATTACAGATATGTTTTTGATATTTTACTTTAAAAAATGACAAGGTTAGGTTAATCTAAAAGTGGACTATACAGACAGTGTTCATACAACTCAATCTGAAGGTCCTGGTAAATCCTCCATTTTGGTGTAAAGAGTAACACAAATTTATAAGCCACAGCTTACTTATTTATTAATAAAACACTAAAATCCACATTACAACTCTTAACACCTCAAACGCGTTCATTCTCAATTTGAATTTACAGACGACGCGCGGCCGCGGACGACCGTTGGTAGCGCGGGTAAACGGCGGGATTAAACTCGCTCAAAACCTTCGAGTTTCAGTAAAACCTCGAGTTTAAGTGCTAAACTCGGCTCGAACTCGAAATTTCGAGCACTCGCACATCTCTAGTCAATAGTCAAATTTCTTTATTCATTATTGTGCATTGTAATACATACATTGAATAGTGTCATACGCAATATGCGTGGTTGGTAAAAACCGCTTTGTTTTATATAACTAAAAATCTAATTCTAATATTTCTAATTTCTAAGTCACATTATGGGTGCAATTCTCAAACTCATCCACAGAATATAGAGCCAAACTAATCAGGTATTCTTTTAATAATATTTTAAATTTTAAAGAGTTATTTTCATTTTTTATTTTCTGAGGAATTTTGTTAAAGAATTTATTTCTAGCATACATAGGTTTTTTGCAAACAATTCAAGTCTATGATGTTCAACAATTGCATTTTGTTTTCCTCTGGTATTATATTTATGATAACATTCTTTCTGTTGGACAATATGGCTATTTTTAAACAGTATAATACATTCAAATATATATAACCCATACACAGTGAGGATATTTAATTCAGAAAAATATTTTTTTGCAGACTCTTTCTAGTTTAAATGTAACATAATCCTAAGGGCTCTTTTTTGCACTTTAAGTATTTCATTCAAATTTTTTTTAGTGGCTCCATGAAGGCAAATTCCATACTGAATATGTGTTTGAATGTAAGAGTGGTAAATTTGTTTTAAAACATCTCCACTGCATAAAAACGACATCTCCTTAAGGGTAAATAGACCAGAGTTCACCTTTTTCAAAATGTGTTGAACATGAAGGTTCCAAAAAAAGTTGCAGCCGACTGTGCACCGCTATTTCGATTACTACAGCATTGAATCGAAATTTCGATGTGTCGCACACCCCTATTCATATACCTTACAGGTCTGTGAAATTTATTCAGCAAAGTAACGTGCTATTACAGTGCAAGTTGAATAATAGGGGCTTACTGATAAAACTTACTTGATAGGTCTGGAATTCGAACCTATGACAGGACTGCTGCCATGGTTCCAGAGCCTGTTAACTCCGGAACTCCCCTACACCTTTGCTCACACAAATTGCCATTAGTTTTGTCATGTAGACAATTCTGCCTAATTCTTTCTCAGCTATTTTTAAATTTAAGATCACAATTTAAAAAAAAGAATAAAAACACTTTTTATAATATTTGAGATATTTAATTTTTTCATCAACAGTATTTTAAACTTTTTATTTTTACTTAAAATAAAAATAACTTGACTATTCTACAAAATCTTGGGCTCTATACTTAAACAGAGGCTTTAAATTGACAAATATATTTCAGTTTTAGTCAAAGGATTTAATTTCTTATTTTTATTTGTTTCAGATGAGAATGGTATTTTAAAATTGACTGATTTCGGGTTTGCTAAGGAGACTCATTCGAAGGCTAGCCTTCAAACGCCTTGTTATACACCTTATTATGTCGGTAAGTTGTGTCAAATCCCCAAAATCATCAACAATTTAAATTGTCTTTCTGATATTACAACACATTAAAATCAGTTGGCTCAAAAATCCAATGAGGAAATGCTTTTACTATACCTTAAAATAGTAGGAAAGTAGTCAGATTGAACAATATAAAAACAATCAGAATTAATGGGATTTTGTACATTTTTATAATGTAATATTGAACCAGACGCATTGATGCATTTTATTTTTAAAAAATGTTAAGGGTTTTGTGACAAAAGATTTTAACAGAGGCCTAAATCATAGGTCTAATTTTTTATACCAGAAGTGCAATTTTAAAATACACTCATATACAATGCTGATTGGAAAGATGCGCATCCTATCCTAAAAAAATTGGGATTAAATATTCCTGAGTTTTTTAAGCTGCAATAGTAAAATTCTTGCTTTAAAACCAAACACAGGCTCGGGGTCAAATTGTGCATTGGTATTATCGTAATAAAAAGAGAGGGTTATTTTATTACTTGATGAACTGTTACAGGATGGTGAATTGATGATTGATTTCAAGATATGACTATGAGTGTCAACTCGCCTTACCATCACTGTCATTTGGTGGAGGTTTTAACTTTCATTTTGTATACAAAATATTGAAACGGTAAATTCTGAAACCAGCATTTACAAATAGTTTTTTTTCTCTTGGGTTACATTTTACTCGTTTGGTATACGCTTTTGGGATACGTAATCATAATTTAAATGGTGGTGCATGATATATGGTTAGCATGTTAGAGGGATAAAAGACTGAAATTAAACACATTCCTGCATATTTGATTTTTTCTCCACCTCCTATTCCACACGTGGGCAATAAATGTTTTTATTTTTTGATTTATTTGGCCAAATAAATCAAAAAATAAATTCAACTCCATCGCTATTATGAGTTTCAAAAATACAATAAATATGTTTTTCTACAGCCGTGCCTAAAGTGCTTCTTTACGATCTAAAAACACATCTTAAAACAGCTGTTTCTGTTTAGCAAACAAAAAAGTGCGGCTTACTTTTCCACTCGCTGACGGTAATAATCAGCTGATTAAATGTTGCTTTGGACCAAGCTTACTGACCCAGTTTTACACACCTAACAAAAACACCTATTTGAGTCAAATAAACTCTGCCCAAACAAAATTGAATTACTTAGACTACTTATTTTATTTACTATTATTAAAAATGGGGAAGCCGAAAAGGGAGTGGCCCGGTGTACTTGTTAGAGTTTGTGACTGGTGTGCAAGGTTACAGGTTCGATCCTCGTCAATCACCAATGTTTTTTAGCTATGTTATAATACCGTGATCTGGTGGTTGAAAACCCACCTTAAGCTGTGCAGGAAAAAATGGATGGCTCTGAGAGGCCTCTTTTAGCGAATTTCCCCTATAGGGAAGAAGCTATTACTGTAGTTGGCATGGTAAGTCTTAAGCCCGAGACCATGATAACTTTTCGTTTTGAGGCCACCATATGCCCAAAACACCATTCGTTCAAATTTTCTCATAAACTCATAGCATGAAACCCATTGGGCTACAAATTATAAGATCTGTAAGGATGGAATTGCTAATGATAAACAGACAGTTATTGCACTATCGAGCCTGCTCAGCTAACCTAATTAAAATTGATATTCAGCCAGCTGAAATCATAATGGTTTTGATTCTGATGTTAAAACTTTACACGGTAAAATATCTTTATCTTCATAACTCAAGTGTTGAGACAGTTCATAAAAAACGATTAGGTGGGTATTATTAATTTAATACTGTGTAACCGCTGCATCTAATACTCCCAGTATGTGTTAATTTTTTCATTTTAATTGTTTTGTTGGTTTACTCCTGTGGCATTTTTCGAACACACCTGACTTTAGGACAACGATCCAAACCTCTCAGTCATGTGCCTTTAGTTGGTATCTTCTTTTATTGTTTTGGTATTTATTTATAATGTTTTACCGTTTGATATTTATTTATTAATTTATTGTCAGTAGTGTTTTTTCTAATGAAAAATGTCTTAAGGGTGTTTTAGAAGATTGCATATGCACGCACATACACAAATATTGTACCTCACCGTTATCCAAAGGAAAAATAGGAAAAA
The DNA here is from genome assembly GCA_963675035.1 of Allygus modestus. Classification (NCBI taxonomy): domain Eukaryota; kingdom Metazoa; phylum Arthropoda; class Insecta; order Hemiptera; family Cicadellidae; genus Allygus; species Allygus modestus. The sequence goes on along the minus strand of OY776113.1, from coordinate 33,083,165 downwards.
ATACAGCCGAACCCGTGACAAATTGCAACACAAACAAAATCATCATAGTTGTGTCACGTTATGAGTAGTAAACTTCGAACAAAAAGTCTACCAAAATCAAACCATGGGAAATTTGTAAAAAAGCACATTTAATTTGTATTTATTTTTTATTTTTTGAAAATGTTATGTTTCAAGTTAATAATTAATAAACTTCTTCTCTTAAATGCATGATCTACGCTTTTTATGAGTGATATACATGGAATTACTCTTACAACCAAGAAACCCTTATTTTTTGACATGTAAGAGCTCATAATAATGAGTTTTATTTAATAACTGAATTAAGTTAATCAAAAGACAGTAAACTGAAGACATATATTTTAAAAGACTTTAAAATGTAAAAACAAATCTAAAACTAAGTATTTTTAAAACCTACTGTACATTTTAGGGGTCTGCGGTGCACCGAAAAAACGGAACCGGTACGGTACACAACTAATTACCGTCATCGTTTCGGTACAGAACATAAACCCGGTACAGAACATAACCCCGGTACAGATTCGGTTCGTTACAGTTTACTGCTTCAAACAATAAACAGAGATAATCTAAACAATGTTTAACAAAATAAGTAGTTTAAATAAGACAGACTCCTATTTATAACTAGTCATTTCCTTTAAGGAAAACAAGTCCCAAAACTCATAGGAAAAGAGCCGTTGACAGGTGTTATTTATTGCTGAAAGAGAATGGAGATAAGAAAGTTGGGCAAGGGGAGCGGGGAGGGGCTGGGTAGGGTCGGCAAAAAATATGTCCTTGAAGACAAGAAATGTTTAGACTAGGCAAGCGTGAGGGGTGAGGGGGGAGGGATCCGTAATTAGCTATAAATCAGTTGTTTGTCAACATCATTCCTGTAGTGAGAAAAGGAATTCTATCTTTTAAATCACGGTCTTTCTCCATTATGATTTCAAATTAAACTGCTTTTATTTATGTATTATTATTATTATTGTTATTGAAGTATACTAGTGAAATTTTTAAATTATATTAAAAAAGGTTTCAAAAATGGTTGAAAACTAATTAAAAAATAGCCACTAACTTGATAAATTTCAAATGGTAGCATAAATTGGTTATTTTTTTATTGTGCTATGAAATTTTTACATGTTACATCTGTTATATGTTAGATTATCTTGTGTGGTTTTGGAAAATTCAACTACAAATTATTATTAACAAAAACTTAAACTTATTTTTTGATGAGGTTAATAGCTAATTATTTTAAATGTGATATAGCCAAATTAACATTATATCACTGTACTACTTTATTACTTTATTTATTTATTTTCCAGTTTTACATGGTACTTGTGTTTAAATAAATGTACTGTAATATTTGTTATGAACTTCAATTTTGAATTTAGTAGTGTAATTAAGTAATTTTAGAGTTATTTTGATTTTAATCTTCAGTATTTAAAGGTCTAATTTTCTAATTTATAATTTCTTTTAGTTTTACATCATACATAGTTTTATTCAAGTTATCTGATTTTACTTTGTATTAATGATACAATAATCTCCCAATGCAACAAGAGTAGTATTTATAAAACTTTGGTTTTTGTTGTTTGTATGATTTAAACCAATAGTTTTTATTTATATTGAAATCAATATAATTAATCAGTTAAGAAACTTATGCAATTGATTGATTTTCAAGTAATTTTTGAATTTATTTCTCATGATTATTTCAAGAAATTTTATTAATAATAATAACAATGTTAAAATGTAGTACTCTAAAGATGCAGGTTTTAAAAATATTTTTATCCATAGTATAGTTATTTATTTTTTAAATCAAATTAATAATAAAAATTGTATATGACCTTAATTATTACTCAATAATTTGTTTATGATACATTCAAATTAATAACTAAATTAGTATATATGACGGTACATTGTACCGTACCGAATTTGTACTGAGAACCGAGGTACAAAATCTTTTACCGTACCGATCTGAAATTGTTGGTACTGCAGACCCCTAGTACATTTAAAAGCATAATTAAATTTGATTTATGTAGTCATCAAACAAAATTTGTACTGTAAAATACTGATAAAGACAACGTCCTAAAGTACTTGAATTTGTCCCACTACTGTATTTCAATCTTCTTCACTGTCAGAAATATCATTAAGGTGATTTACCATGGAACTAGAGTTTTCACATCCTTCTTCTTGACATTTTCCGCAAACAGACGTGCATGGAATATTCATTGAACGGCAACAAATTTTGCAACGGTTGCTTATACACGCTTTTGAACAGTTGCATTTTATAAGCTTCACCATGCGATCTGGAGCGGAAGGCAAATCAGACAGCGTCGCATAGTATTCGCCATCTTTAGTGAACTATCCCCAAGTCCATGCAGGGCCAACATCGTTCCCCAACCATTCCTGGATTTGAAAGTAGCATGGTATTTGGCTGCTGAAGGGGTTGGGGGAAGGTAATCTGGTTCTCGAATCCTTTTGCTTTGGTAACCTTTTGAAGAAAAACTCGGTGCCTATACGCTATAAGAGATTCTTCTTTTCTTGCTCGAAACAACCTCAGCAAAGCTTTTTCTCTGGCATGTTTGATGTCATCTGTGGTCTTGTTGGGTGAACAGAAGGTTTCAGCAACTATCTGGAGTTCGTTGCAATTCAAAAGTATTTTCAATGCCATTGGTTTGCTGATGCCATGAATATGAGACGTGGAATCACACCCCGTGAAAGCATGTAAAAAAATAATACACTTGCATATCACACTACCCAGTTTGTTTTTTATGTTATAAATGTCAAAAGTAGGTGACTGGGATTTCCCTTGTTGCACATCCCCTCTAAAAAATATATTGTGAGGGCTTTTGGTAGGCAGGTTTAGAAGAAGAACAAGCAGGTCTGTTTGTTCACCAACAACCACAGTGTCACAAGTTCCCAAAGACTTTATTCCTTTTTTAGCAATGTTCATGTCAGCATCATTCAAAGAAATTATAACTCTGCAGTATAATCTTTCCAGGTGTTCAGCTAGTAGCTTTATTATTCTAGATTTGTCTAATTTATTCATAAAATATCTCCTTCTTTCCAATAAAAGTGGTATATCTTTTGACTCCTTTTACAATAATAAGTAAAAACATCATTCCCTTGCATTTGTGTTACAATTTCTTTTCCTTTTATGTTCAGGTTATGTTCCAGGTGTCCAGTGGCTGATCAAATGTTACAATCGGTGACAGATTGTTTTCCCCACAAATCTTAGAAATATACTTTAATGTTGACAATATACATGTCATGTCACTTGCTTGAAGATTTATTATTGGTAGGGATACAACCTTTGCTTTTTCAATGTCTCGAGTTGTGTGTATTCCTTTCATTGTTCCCGCCCAGCTTGGCGTGTCACTTTGTAAATGCCATGCCATTTGCCACAGAAGGTCTACGTTTGTTTGAGTTTCTGGCATTAAACAGAGTTCCTTGAATTTGATCTGTATCAATGTCTGCTTGGCATTCTTGTATGCATATATCGTGACCTTCGCCTTGTCTTTAATTTCATCATCCAAAACGTCTATTCTTGGTACTATTTTTTTAAACGCTTTACAAGGAGTAATTGAAGCTATCATCCCCAAGCCATGGAATGTGTTAAGCCCATTCAATGTTTGTGTGTTATGATCTACATTATCAGCAGCAAACAGATTCATTGAAATCAAAGGCATTACCTTCACTTGTTAATGCTGCACAACGTTCAAACTTTTTTACCTCACTGTAAGATGAACAGAATCCAAGGTGATTTAATGTGTCAACCAGTAACTTTGATCGGAAGTGTGACTGTAGTTGAATAGCAAAGCTCAACTGTAAAGGTGATATAACCGAATGAGGTCTACATGCCTGCACAATAGATTGTCCAATTGCGGCGACCTTCAAGTCCACATCTTTTCCAGAAAACATTTTGGAGCAAAATATTTTTAATGAGTTTGGTAAATATTCTAAACTCTCCTCAAGATTCAGTTCTTCTGCTGAAGGATAGTACTCTTTATTATTATTCGGTGCACTCTCTATATCACTAGTTATTAAACGTGCAGCTGTCTCAATGATGATATTTTTTTGACATTTTCATCTACACTATATTGTTGTTTGTGATAGCTGAATAAAATGGAATGAACGGATTCCCTCAACACAACGAGATTTGACTGGCCCTCTTTTTTGCATATTAAAATTGAATCACCAAAGTATTCTTTGATAGAAGCTTCTCCCGATCCTTCAAGAAATTCTTACATGACAATTTGCAGGTCATTTATTGTCAGTGATACATCTGAATTGTTTTCTAGGTATGAACACATTTGAATAAATGCTCTCCATTTTGTTTCATTGCATGGTCGCCCTAACTTCAACTTTTTATTTACCTTATTATTAGTTTGATATTGGTGAGGAATTCCTTTTCCAGTACGAAAATTTGAACTGCATGACTTATGGCAGACACAGTCCGCTGCAATAAGATCGTTTCTAAGATATTCTAAACGTTTTTTCACTTCCAATGCCCAAAAATCATATTGTCGTTTCTTACAAGATTCTTCTATAGTCTTAGAAAAATAGGACTTCTAAACTTTTAAGGTATTCTGATCTGGCATCTCTTGACTCATATTTAGCATTGCTGAACTCAACTATCTGAATACAAAAAATACAATCCGCTTTGCTGTTAAAAGATGGACAAATAGATCTCACGCTTCTTTTCATACATGAATCACTTTTTCCACTTTTACTTGAACTATTAACATTTATATACTTTTGGTTGGTATACTTTTTACGGCAGGATGAATGAATACAGTCACCTAGTGAAGCAATTACGTCATCTCCTCGTAGTTTGCTACAGTTGTTTATTCTTCTGTTGTTACTTGTTAGGCAACACTCACCATTGATGATTGAATGACGTGAAGTCATTGTCAGGTACACAAAATACACACACAATCACAAACACGTACGAAAGTTACAATTAAAACACCGAGCGGACTTCACACATCTACACACACCACATTTCACGGAACCAAAAAAAAGTTCCGCGTTTTCAAGTGTCGATTTTACCACGACGAGATGTTCGGTCGCGTATATGGCTTGAACGTCTAATCCCGACTACCAGGTCACTTGAAAACGCGGGACTTTTTTTTGGTTCCGCGAAACATCGTGTGTGTAAATGTGTCAAGTCCGCTCGGTGTTTTAAATGTAACTTTCGTACGTGTTTGTGATTGTGTGTGTATTTTGTGTACCTGACAATGACTTCACGTCATTCAATCATCAATGGTGAGTGTTGCCTGATAAGTAACAACAGAAGAATTGCATTCCCTCACCAAAAAGTGCAATGTCATTTAGAAATACAATTGTTTATTCCATCAGCTCCTCTGGTTTTTTTTATTGTAATTAATTCTTCATTTTCACTGTTTTTATTACAGATAATGCATTTAGTTTCTTCCATTTTAACTTAACATTTTCAAAACACAAACTTATGGATAGGTTTAAAACACTCAGACTGTACTTTCAATATTATCTGTAAACACTGAACACGTGTTCTAAAACAATTCTTGGAACAGCTGATTATTTATTTAGTAAAACTGTATGATAAAATGTAGAACTAATGATAGTGAAGAAGGAAAATAGTGATTTGACAAAGCAATACATAGTATTAATTTAATTACGTGTTATTTTAGAGTCGTTGAATATCCACGCAAATTATTTAAGAAAATAAAAACGTTTTCTTACTTGTTTACATTAAAAGTATTTGTACTTGTAATATTTATGCATAGCTCAAAAATAATGAGAGTGCCTTGAAACCGATACTTCTCAGGGTTTTAAAATTAAAAGGTAGTGTTCTGTCATGTGTCACACTATATTTTTCTATTTAAAAATAATTTGATATTTCCAAGATGGCGGATTAAATATGGTGGCTGTTGAGTCACGCTCTACCAGTAATTAGTACTCACTCTTCAAAACAATAAACTCTTGCTGTATTGCTGACATATGGTTTGTTACTAATATGGTATATTGGTTTGTACTGAAATAGGAGTAGGAAAACAAGTTACTGTCGGCCATTTTGAAAATCCATGGAAATGGCTAATTTCCCATGACCGAAATTTGGTAGACTTTATGTGTGATTATGTTGACTATTCCTAGGATGGTGGTACAAGAATCGTTTGTGTTGCAATGTTACCTGGGTCAAAGTCTACTTTTCCCCTACTATTAAGTATAAAAGTTACTATAATCAAAATATAACAGAATTTGTATGTGTATACCAATGGCATTTAAAAACATAGTTTTAGAAGAAAACAACTTTGGAGCCTACTGACTCAAGGCTATATTTTGGGTACTCCTAATTCAGTCATGTAAAACTGCTATTTTAAAGTGATCTCAGAAATCCAAAAAGTGTCATCAATTTTTCATTCTACTTTAAGAGTTAGCTTCATGAAACCTCATGAAACTTAATTAACTTATATGGGCAAGGCAACATTTTTTTCAAATATTAAAAAGTATAGATCATTTTCATTGTAATGAATGAGATGAATAAGTCCTAGATGAGCAAGTCCAAAACTGTATGTGACATGAAACTTACACACATGATATATCCATGATATTTAACTTGCCCTATTAATGTATAATTTCCTCAAGAAAGCCTATTGTACTTAAATACTGTTTTCATACTGTATTGTACTTAATGGCAAATACAATTCTTGATTTAGATTATTCAAAATTGGTGATAAAGTGATATAAGTAGCTTAGTTTAGTTTAAAGTATAGTTTAAAGGAAAATAATTTATAGGAATATTTTAATGATTAAAATTTGAATCATTAATAGATTTAAAGTATGAGAGCCGTAGCCACTTGCTCTCTTACTGTTCCAATTAATTTATATATTTGCTTTACTTTCTTGCTTCATAACTCATTACATTGGTTAATACCTCGCGTAGCACTCAGCTGCTGAACTTTGATTTGGTTGTCTTGTCTGTATTAATAACTAATCTAGACCACTCTGTTTCTAATAAAATAGTTTCTAGGGAAAAAATATGGAATTCAACAAATATATTTGATAAATAAATATTTTAAGTTCATTAGTCTTTGCCGCCAAGCAAAAATGAGCGAGTTCATTCTCAGAAAGCCACACCTGAGGCAGCAAGTCAGAGTGAGAACTGCCAGCTTGTTGTAGCCGTATTTATGGTTAAAAATACTTCAAATCTCAATTAAAAAACTATCTGGATTTCGATATCAAATTGCTTGACTAACCGATTGTTTTCATGTTTTTGCTATAGAAATTATCGTATTGATAACCGTTTTCGAAGTAGCTTCGATCATCCTATGTGCTGGGAGCTAATCTCATTGGCCTCTGGCCAAACGGTTAATTTATCTAATTGGCAACAACAGTATGGATGTTCAATAAATTTGTGACCAAAATAATACGTTTTGACGTTTTTACAAATAGATGTACATGAGTAAGGTGGCTTCATTAAGACGTGTGGAAGAGTTAAGTCATTACTGCACATGGGCAAGCCAGGTGTCACACATTTTGAAAAGAGCTGTAAATAAAACACATCTCATCCATGCATTTCTATGTTCTGATTCATGTGGGTTTCAATGTTTGTAGTGTAACTAATATCTAAAATTTGCTTTAAATAAATAGTAGACCGCTGTGCCAACTTATGTGCCTTTTACCCTTCTTTAACTTAAAGCTTTTTAAAAACGTTGATAACAAAAGCTTGAAATCTTGAAATTCCGTTGTACAATATTTTTACAATCTGAAAAAGTACTAGTACAAACAGTACAGACTTATTTCATCAGTGAAAGTGAGCTTCCCTAGAAAACTGCTAAACAAGCGATTTATCCTACTTGTGACTTAGTCTGATTCAGTTTAATTTTTCAGCACCTGAAGTTTTGGGACCAGAGAAATATGATAAAAGCTGTGACTTATGGTCGTTAGGTGTTATTATGTACATACTGTAAGTATATTGTTAAGTCAGTTTGTAGATATATATTTTTTGTCAATTGTGTAGCCCTAAGTTGACTTGATGGGGATTGGTGTTTATATAGCTATGAATTCTGAACTAAATTGAGTTGTATGGAGTAAGTTACTACTACAGAAATCATTAAGTGAATGGTGAGGGCATTACCCTGCCCTCGGGTTGTTCTTATCCCAGAGATGTGATACACCTCAATCCAGCTTTAATGAACTGTTAACACGAACAATTTTCATACCCCGAAATTCTGTTTTGAAAATAAAATTTTCTGAATCAAATCAGAGGCTTTTTTAAGGGATTTTCGCCCTAAGGCAGGACAAACTCTGGTGCCCCCTTCTCCCCCTCCCACCATCCACCATCACTAACCCCGCTTACTTTGTTGCAAATTTTTCAATTAAACCATGACACGGAGTCTGCTTCTTGTCGGTGTCGTGGCGTGATGGAAAACATGCGTGTGGTAGGCCTACCAGTATTTGTTCGTAAATGAGTTTGTGACTGTTCCACTTTAAAATTTAGACATATCCTATTTGGATAATACTTTTTGTATACCACTTGAAAATGCTTTACTCATGGCGAAACATGTACTGGATTGCATCACTACAATTTGACAACTGTTGACGACTAGTTATGCACCTATTTTAGTTGATAATCAAAATTACGGTATTTCACAGCTTTTCACGGTCCAAAATTCTTAAATTTTACAGTCAAAATAGTTAAAAAAAATTCCCTTTACCGACCACACGGTGACCTTAAACATGGTATGAGGGCGAAATCATGGCGCAGCCAAGATGATTAAAATTGTCTTCATGACAGGCAGTAAAATTGTTTTTATGGATTGAAATTATGTAATAATAACCAAGGGGGCAGGTGGAATATTGTAGCTACATAACTTGGTAATTGATAGAAACTAATCTGATGTCTTGGGATGTAAGAACCTCCTTGAGGGTTCTATACTAAAAATCTTATCCATGTTTGTTGAGGAGTGCAGTAAAACTTTAAAGCTAAGACTTCGGGGGCACACGTCACCGGTCAAAATCGCCGGTAAGTTGAGACGCAGGACGGCAGCCAAAAGGGTGATTCAAAGACTTTACGCTTGCAGGAAAAGGGGTTACTGGCAATAGGTTCGAAACGGCCAGCGAATTCAGATGTTTTTCAAGCAAATATTTATGAACTTGTGGGTTGGGTAGAGTAGAAGGAGATATCAGGAGAATAGAATAGAATAATTCTATATTGTAATAGACTTTTTTCAAATGCGTTTCAGTCGTCACTATTCTAACTTGTACTAACTTAACCTAGAATTGTACATTTCCACAAAAATGCTGTTATTTGCTTATGACCACATTAAAAAAAGGTCTATATTACAGAAATTATTATATAATTCCATAAATTATGAATAAAAAAATCAGGATTGGCTGAAGCTTGTTGATAAGTCAATAAGTCTTTATTTGGCCGTTCTATATAAACAGTACAATAGGCTACGTCAATAAACATAATAGGTGCTGATTTATTCCTGGAGGAGTTTAACTAACAGGCTAAACTGAACCAAGACAAAAAATGTAGATTAAAACATGAATAAAAATACCAAGTATCAATACTGCAAGCAAAGTCTACAATAACATGAACATTGTTCATTAGCGTAATGTCTTAGCGCATTATTTAGTGCATTGGCTGGGACAGTAAAATAAAAAACCAACTTATCAAAAGTTAAACCCTTGATGTGCAAAATAGCCAGTGAACTTGTCCATCAAGTAAAAAGGATGAAGAGTTATGGTTGGTAAATGGCCTCTCCTATAACAACTGAAACAATACAAACTATGATAAACCACAGCGCCTAGCTGTCATTTGACACCAAGATTGAGTTTGAAGGCAAAGACATTGTTCTTGGGTTCACTTAGTTGCCACGGCACTGGTTACATCTAGGTAGGATTAAGTTCCCAAACGGGTTGGCACCGCCCAGCCTTTTTTGAATTGGTGTGGTGATTTGTGAGGAATTTGTGAGCGATTGGGCTCCTTCCCCTTTTGAAAAAATAAACAAGATGAGGCCTCAAAGACTTCCACTTGGTCCTATCTATAAAAATCCGGAACTCTATGGATTTCTGGATTTTCTGTGAAATTCCTGGAGGATAGCGCTTTGGTTTTTGATGTATGATTTTATAGTTTTGTATTATATCTAGGGGTGTGCGACCAGCCAAATCGCGTAGTAACAAAAGCCGATCGTATCACGTGAAATTGGCTGAAAATGACGTCCGGACCGCGTAATTTCGGACGGAAATGACGACGGAAAACATAATATCGGCCGAAAATGGCGATGGAAAACATAATATCGGCCGAAAATGACGACGGAAAACATAATATCGGCCGAAAATGACGACTGGATCTCGTAATAAAGGCCGAAAATGACGACTGTATACATAATATCGGCAAAGGTGGCGATCGGGCCACTTAATATCGGCCGAAAAGTAACTAACAATTTTGTCATCTAATATTGATTATGAGCGATGTATAGACCAGGTAATATTGGCCAAATGACAACCCGACCATGTTTTATTGGCTGGAAACGAATGTCAAACCGTGTTTTCTTCCAATATGTGCCAAAATGTAATCCAGTTTGATTGTACTGGCTAACTCTGTATTGCTACACATGTATTAGTTAGAAACAATGTTTAGATTATCAAATCTGGAATGGTATCCAAATCCCATGTAACTACCAACTGATAGAAAATACTCAAAACTAAAAAAAAATTGGCACTACTCAACTCGATATGATTAAATAAATCACTACTCGCTCACCCCTACTGTAATGTTATAATAAATATCTTGAATCTATGATGATTGATCCGATTAACAAAGGGGTATGTGCAATTGCACACACACACACTCGGTTATGTTTTTGGCATGAATAAGACTGGATATGTTTTTATGTTGAATTTAATTGAAAACAACTTTATTCATAAATTAAACAATAATATACAATAAGTGGTGTCAGTAACTATATCTGGAGAGACTGTACAATAATAACACAAATTCAAATTAATTTTTTTCCAAATAAATTTTATTGCCATTACAACTTTTTACAGTCGTAGTAACTAAATTAAATATAAAATACAATTTTTAGAACAATTCTTTTACAAATATAATAATAATAATAAACTTTATTCACTAAACATGATACAAATACAAAGAAAATTTAACAGTTGTTTCCAAGTAACTAAATATAATAAAACTTAACATATATATTTTCACATTGGTGAATAATAGGTTCCCCTAGGTAATGCCCGTTTGGTTTACCTTCAGGTAACTAAAACTAACGGTGAAAGAAAAAGACGGCCGGACTACCCACACAACAAAAATAAAATATTAAAACAATAATTAACTAAAAATAGCAAAGCTGTGTACTGTAGTTTAGCACATCATTGAACGTATAAAAAAAACGTAACAATATTAGAAAAACCTACAAAACAAAATAATTTTTAATTAGCTTATACTAAATTATAAATTCTGCATCCTCTCGTACAACTAAAAATATAACACTATTCTCAAATAGAAACATATGTAAAAGCAATAAAATAATATACAAGGTAAATGCAATTATATTATAAATAAATTTCAACATTTTCTTCCCTCAAAAGCCAAAGTTTAATGTTTTTCAATGTAACAGTTTTTCCTTCTTTTATTACAATTTTTTGATAGGCAAGGTTGTAAAAACGAGGTCCATTATAAGAAAAAAATCTTTGATACAGAGTCATGCATGGTTGTGGAAGTGGAACGGCAAACTCGTTTCGAAGACAATAAGGTTTATCTGAAATTGTTTTGATACGCTGTGCTTCTTGTAAAAAAATTTTAAGAACTTTAAAAATGTACAAATTTTGTAAAGGAAGGATTCGTAATCCTGAAAACAAAGGTCGTGAATGTTCAATTTTGGGCATTTTTATTATTATTCTGATGATGAATTTTTGAAGGTTATTAAAGGCAAGGTTTTTAAAGGTGTTGATCTGTACATTCCACCCCATCAAGACAAGCCGTAACTCAATCTCGACCCTACTAAAGCATGATACAAGTTTACTAAGATTTTTCTGGGACATAAATCTCGTTTGAAAAAATTCACGCACTGACACATTGAGTTCGTTCTTTAATTTTAAAATATGACTCCTCCAAGTTAGCTTTGAATCTATGAGGCCCAAATTCCAAATACTTAAGGGCGATTCCACCGTTATGTGTGTGACTTTCGTAGACAAAAATTCAACTTTATTGATTTAATTGTACTACTAAATGTAATAATTTAGACACAATCTTGTATGCCAAGTTATATTAGACCTTTGTGCACAAGGTGATGCTTAAAATACAGGTACCTCTACTAATAATTTTACTATACATTTTTTAATTTTTGTTACGTGTGTGACTCAAAGATTAATCAATCAGTGTAGCTTATAAGTGTAGTGTAATGTTCCTGTGATTTATAAGTTTAAAAAATGCAATGCTATTTTTATTTTTATTAAGCATAACAGACACTTCATTTCTGTCAAAATTGGAAGAATTTATGTTTAAAAACGTAAGAGTTTTGAATTTTTGAAATGCTACCATCATCTTCTCTTTTAATTTTTGATCTTTATAATCAAAAATAAATATTAGTTAATTACTATAATCTCAGGGTTTAAATATTATTTTTCTTCAGTTCAGCCGGCAGAGTATGAGAAATTATCTTAATGTCAGGAAAGACCCATGTTGAAATTTTATCAGCATGCGAAATCTTATGGGTCCGTGTGAGGCTTGTTGTATGCCTTGACAATAAAAAGCTCGGATAATTGTGACAAATACATCTATTTATTTTCTGAACACATCTTAAACTAACAGTTATGAAAATATACCATCTGTCTTTTGAGTCCACACAATTTATACTACTAGTAAGCCCTAATCACATCTGATAATTTAATAAGTTGTCTTGTACCTGTAAGCTTGTAGGTAAAATGAAATGATGTCACTGGGAATTAATTAATTTTGTTTAGTTATAGTAAATTGACAAAGTTCTGGTAGAATGTTATTTATTTATACTGCAGTCTAGATCCATTAATAAATTTCACTGTTGCCGAGACAAATTTAATTTAGTTAGGTTTACTAACAAAAAATTGTATAATAGTTCTGTTTAAGTTGTTGCTAGTGGAGGTAGGCTATGCCACTTCACAACCTAGGATAGGCTAAGCCTATACCTGGTTTCTGTTAATTTCAGTAAATGTTTAAAAGATTATTAAAAGTAGGTAGGTTAGATTAAACTAGGTACTTATAGTTTTGACGATTTTTCAATCAGGCCTAGTCACTTTTTACACTGGCACTTTAAATTGTCTACCTCATTTCATTTAATAAACTTCACCAATACTTTTTAATATAACTTTTCACAGGACTACCCTATAACCACTTAATATGCCGAGCATCGCTCCTAGCATATCACGTTCAACAAACTGCACGATGATCATAGCTCTCAATACGTCCTTATAGAGCCACTACTTCCATAAGAAAGACGAATCGCTTTCTCGTCCGCAGTATTTATGCGCGACCAAAATCCTATTCGCGCCTAGTGCTTTGATTGGTCCGTGAGATCACGCCACCACATTTTGGGCGAAGTTTTAGTTTTCTAGTTTTCTTCAAACGGAATTTTACTGATGTGACGTAGCTCAAAATGGCCGGATTCTCTACAAACAACCATTTCACCACATCTGTTAGTTAAAAATCGACTTTTCTATTTCCTGATCAAATTCTATAATTTTTTCCAGACAAGCTAGGGAATTTCATATGGTTTAATCCTGTATAATTTTAATTTCAATCAGACTTGTAGTTTTTTTAGATATTCCACTTTTTCCTCTACAAACGACTATTGCACCACATTAGTTAGTTAAAAATCAACTTTTCTATTTCCTGGTCAAATTCTATAATTTTTTCAGACAAGCTAGGGAATTTCATATGGTTTCCTCCTGTATAATTTTAATTTCAATTGGACTTATAGTTTTTTTTAGATATTCCACTTTTTCTAACCCAAAAGTTTGTGACATTATAATTTATTATTTAAGGTGTGTTTTATTTAGGAATTAATTAGGATACCTGTTACAGAAAACACGTTACGTGTGTGACAGAAGATTGGTACGTGTGTGACAAATGAACCAATAACAGCTACGTTGGAAAATAACACAAGATTAGGCTCACTAATTATGTTAATTAATATTTTTATTGTTCTAAAGCCCATTTAACAACAATTGTAAGCCATACCATTGCACTGAAGTGTTTTCCTTTAGCCTATTGAATAAATAATCTCACAGTTTATTAAGTACTATTGCACTAAGTATTAAACAACTAAACATCTTGAAAATGTAAACCTTCAAACTTGAAATGTCCTCTTGAGTTTACAACTTCTGGTCGGGAGAGTTTTTTTAATACTTTGTCCATAGTGTAGTACACCTCATCATTTAAGTTCGGCCATTTCCAGAAGTTTCCAGACCTGATCATCACATTAACTTTCACTTCAGAAGATGTTTTTTCTGTTACTTCGCCAGGATAACACTTTTCGTCATACTTTACTAAGTACCAGTACTTATAATGTAATATGCTTTTTGTGCACTTACCATCTTCAAAATGAGCAGCTGTTAACAACTGCACACTTTGGCGAGACCAGAGAGCAGATTGTATTTCATTCTGGTATTCACAGGAGTAGGCCATTGCAAAATACTTTTTTGCTCCTTAATATCAGAGTCAAACGCAGCTGCTTGGATGCGTTTGGTTCTTACGTGCGTTGGGGCTCTAAAAACGTACAAAAAGTTTCTTTTAGCAGTTCAACAAACTCCAGCACATCCTTCTTTAGTGTGTATTACCGAACGACCACTCTCATTTTTCTCCCACTTTTTCCAAAACACCTTTGAACTTGTTTCAATGTCAAATTTGCACAATTGCCCATCTTTGCAAATATTACAGTTTCCTAGCCAGCATTCCGACTGGAGACAGTCCCTAATGCACAAGACGTCTTCCCACCATCCATCATCATAGTTAACTTTCAAGGCTTTCAGCATTAGTCGAAAATTCTCATGGTGTTTGCACTTGCATTGGTCCATTGGAGTGTTCTTTAACAGCAATACATTTTTAGGTCCAAGTGAACAGAATTTGGAGAAACCAACTAATTTATCTTCCGTCACGGTTTCTTTATACATAGCATAAACTTCACGTAAAAAAACTGTTAAATAATACTTACGCATTTTTTTTCTCGCCCTTTTCCCATACAACCATCTCGTCTTTTAATCCAGGCATTGTGTATACCATGTCACTTCTGTAGTAAAACTCAACAACATTTTATCAGACTGGCTAAGTTCTGCAGTTGGTGAAAGATTATCATTACATTTGCTGAGTAGGTTTAATCCTATCCTCTTTGCCACTCCAGTAATTACTTCAATCTTTTTGGTAGGTGAATTTTGTAGGCTTTTCAGTGAACGTATAACTGGTTTCCCCAAAGATTGAGGTGTTTTGAAAGACCTAGGACTCTTTATTATTGGTTGCTAGGACAATCTGGTTTAAATTCTCACTAGGCCTATCAGCTTGAGGCATACTAGCTTCTCTCAGGAGCATTATTTAAGTTTTGTGCTTGTTTTTCTAAAGCTAATCTTTTTTTTTCTCTATAATTGCGTTGCCTTTGCTTGCTGCTTCCTTATAGGTATTTTTCTTTTCAAACACTGTCATTCCTGTAACTTTATTTTGTATTAGCACTTCTACTCTTTTACTCTCACTTAACTTGTAGTTTTCATCAGATTTTTTCTTATCTAAAAACTTTTTCACTCTTTCCGAAACAGTCATAGCTTTTTTCTTGGTATTTCATCCATTTAAAATATTAAACTTTAAACTTACACACTAATGAACAAATTTAACACTGAACAGCCTTCCAAAGGAAGAAAATTGGGAAACATAACCTCACACACAGTTTCCCTCCAAAACACAGAGAGTGCACAGCAGACAGTTCCTTCCTCAGAATCAGCTGATGTTTTTCCCCACAGAGGATACATAATGCTCCTAAGTGAATATTTAAAGGATTACTCAAAATATTCAGGGTAAATAAAAAGTCTTTATTGAAATTAAGATTTCATTAAAATAAGCTATGCACACCAGTGGAAATGCGTAAGCGTCACATATGAAACAGTATTGTTACGTGTGTGACAAGTTTATTTGTATTAATACAAATTAAATTACTTTAAACAACATTTTGAAATTTTGTAAAACATATGTCCTACTTGCATTTAAAAATTGTATAATTTGTATTGCCTTATGGCCAAGATATAAAACTTTTCATTCTTTTTTGTTACGTGTGTGACAATAATTGGTCCCTCACATAAAAAATTATGTAAAATAATAAATTTTGGTGGTAAAGTTTTTAAAAAATCATGAAGATGAGGGCTAAGGATGTACTTTACTGGTGATTCAGTTAAAAAATAAATCACTGATGCATAAGTGTATTTAAATTTTTTTAAATATCAGATTAAACTTTGTTCATTTTAGACATTTAATTTTGTTTGACTTTGTACGTCATTTTTAGAATAAATGATTCAGCTAATGTGCTTTAATAGCCCAGATATAAAACTACAGATTGTTACCTTAATAGGGTTCCCTACCTCTGGCTGTTTTCGTTTTCCTGCGAGACTAGTGAGCTCAGATGGAACTACAACAACAAAATCGCTAGACGTGTCACCGCCTCCGCAGAAAGTAGTCCCATTGAAAAAACGGCCGACTCGCGTCTCACTCGCACCCTCTCTCTCTTTTATAGCCCCGTGTGTCACGTTTTACAACTCGCACCCTTGGAGCCATCCCCGAATCGGGGCCTATGGTCCGTAGCCCAAGTAGCCAAGACCAGTACCACTACAACTTAGTCGGAGCCAAGAAACAAGAGTTCAATGTTATTTCACTTTTTGTGGAATTAATCCATATACACAATTATGTTTAAGATATTTTTATGATATTCAAAATTAATTAAACCTTTTTAACTCCTATTTATTTAGTTTGACTAACAGATTAAAGTCAAATTAAAGTAGCTCAAAAAACCATGTTGATGTAATTTTCATAGTTTCTAAAAACGGTCACATTAGGAACCAAAGTAAAACATGTAAAAGAAAAACTACTATTTGTCCGTCTGAATCCAGTTCAGTGACACAAATAATTATAATCATTGACCAATATATGTATTGTTTTATCATTAAAAAGGTTTACAGGAGTTAAGTTGTAAGTAATGCAATCCTTGATAATATTATTTATTTGAAAATACAGTATTAAAGAGACATTATAAATGCTTTAAAAATATAAAAACATACAGAAAAAATCATGATCACTTTATGTATTTTTTGTGGACTTACTTTTTTTTGGCCTTATGTATTACAGTAATAATACATACAAATAAAAAAGGCAACACGTAAAACTCAAATATAAACTAAACATATTTAAACAAATATAATGTAACGCAATGTGGAACAATAATCACAACAACAAATACAGATAGTAAACAGTCATATTTAAAGTTAAATGTAGAACTCTAGCATGTAATTGGATAACAAAATGTAAAAGATTAACAGTAAACATAAACAAAACTCATGATCACTTATTGGATTTGTACGCGCTTAATGCATTTGTTGGCGTAATGTTTACAGTAATATATATATATGAAAATTAACACGTAAAACTCAAATATAAACTTAACATATTTACAATTCAGACAGTTTAAATTACTAGTCGCCCGTCGCGGCTTCGCTTGCGATCATATTGCAATATTATCTTTGAAAAGTTAGATAAATTTGTTAAAGCACCTGGGGGACCGAGCTTTGCTTGAAAAGCCAGTCAGTTTGTTCAAAATTCCTATCTTTACGATTCCTATCGAAGGCGAGCATATTTACTCTGCTTATTTGCTTGTTTTAGTTTTTTGGACATGCCCACTTTATATTAAATTATTCTATCTTAATTATTAATGGTTGTAGAAATGCATATATACCTACAATCTAATCATCAATGTATTAAATTTATGTATAAATTCGTTCTAATCACTTCTCTCACCAAAAATAACATGATTATACTTTACCGAGTGTTATTTTTAAAATTGACAAGTGGTTTTTGAATGAACAGCTGTTAAAATTATTTTGTTTTATTTACAAATCTTAACCCTAACCCCAATGTTGTTTTTTCGAACATCGTTTGTGCATAATGGGGAGCTTTAATTACCATGTTGCAAGGGTTTATGTGTTCCTTACCCAATGGATCGTTGCCGTGCCGTTATTTTTTATTGTTTAGTATACCGTTGTGGAGTAGTTAGTAAAGTACGTGTTTCCTCCATTCTATGGTAAAAGATAAATGACCTGATTAAATTCTCTTTAGAACAAATATGGTGCATGGTACAGTGAAAGGTTGAGAAACCTGTACCATTAGATTTGATATACCGTAATATATCTTTGGAGCAGTGACTCCAAAGGGTATAACTCTAATGACGGACGTAATGATTTGCAGAAGCCTAAAAGTTTCCTGCCCCACACGAAAATAGGCAATATTTTTTATTTCATTCGGTTCAGTCTTTTTTTGTGAAACGCGGAACAAACCTGGCTCATAAAAATAAACAGACAGATAAACAACAGTTAAATATCTCCGCTGCATATAACATTTCACTGCTCAAAGCGATGTAGAATAATATCATAGAAAAATAAATCAGGTACAAAAGTGTCACGAAGTAGGGAAAAAGCGTACGCGGGTATCATGGAAATGCAGGCGCTGTCGCGTCGTTCAAGTCTGAGTTAGCGGTGCCTTGTTGCCAAGTCGGGCAGTGCGGGATTCCCAAATTCCCGCAGGGAGCAATCTCGGTCGCTTCCGCCACGGCCACGGCAGCGGTAGGCGGTAAGGCTGATCTGATAAACGTGTGGCTGTGTGGCAGTGGAGATCACTCTCCCGTTGTATGCACAGGAAGTGGAGGATGTGCACAAATCTCGTTTCGAACTGATCTGGTATTTATTAAATTTCTGGAATGTTATTATTACAGAAGGATAAAACATGAACTGCATTAGACAAATTCAACCTTTTAAATTCCATAAATTGCAATGATGATTAACAATAAAATACCCCCGTTGCATCAAACCTGCATACTCAGAGAATTTCAAATGGTACTTCACTACGTCATGAACCACTTACCAACTTTCATCAAAGCATATTCATAAATAAGTGCAATATTAAATTTTATTTATTATTCATAAGAACAACATTAGGACTGAGTATGCAGGTTTGCTGCATCAAGAACAACTAAAATCTGTTTTTTTTACAAATAAAATAGATCACCATAACATAAAGCAACATTTCAAGTTTTACTAATTTATATTCATAAACAAGCAAGATATCACTTGTTTCTTATCCTCCATGAGAATAATAATATAGCTACTGAGTACGCAAGTTTGCAGACTTGGGGACCACAACAAATTGGTTTTAAATGCAAATATCAGTACGAAAAAAAGTTGTTTAAATATCAGTAAAACCTAAACAAATGAAGCCACATTACAAGTTTCGTCAATATATGTTCATTAATAAGCGAGATATAACATTTTACCCTCTCCATAAGATTAACATTGGGCAACGTATTATGTTTAGCACTTTCAATATCTTGGTAACCAATTGACGTAGAGTGATGATAAAAATACCAAATTGTTTGTTTTTGTAAGCTGAATTCAATGGTACAAACTAAAATTTGGGTTTATAAAAAATTAAATGTAAAAAGTTAAAACAAATTTTGGGGTGCAAAACCTGCTTTAAAATAGAGCGACCTGTCTGGTTTTCCAACTCATGAAAATAGACGCTGCCTTACACGTTTATACAAAAGGCATTTTTACGAAAGTTATCATGCCTACGGACACACGGACACACACACACACACACACACACACACACACACACACACACACGCACGCACGCACACGCACACACGCATACATGGTGTTTTTGGCACCTGGGAGCCTCAAAACAAATGTTATCATGGTCCCGGGCTAGGTCTTACCATGCCGACTACGATAATAGCTTCTTCCCTATTGGGGAAATTCGCTAAAACAATTAAAAATATTAAAAATATATGCATCTTTCATCTAAATAATGTGTACCGTAAGAATAATTCTAAATTAATATCTCGATTATTTATGAATGTATATTGATGAAACTTGGCCTGTGGCTTCACCTAGTACTGGTATATTGATATTTGCATAAACAATTTTTGTTATTGTCCCCGTAGCAGCAAACCTGCATACTCAGCCTTTATATTATTCTTATGGAGAATAAATGAAGTTTTATCTCTCCCTTAGTTATGAACATAAATAAAAAATAAAACTTGGTATGTAGCTTCACCTGGTTAAGTTATATTGATAATTGCACAAAAACATATTGTTTATATTTCTTGATGCAGCAAATCTGCGTACTCAGCCTTTAATGTTGTTCTTTAGGAGAATACTGTACATAAAATGCAGAGTGTATATAACATGTTGAAATGTTAGCAGCCGATGCCATACAAATTTACTATAAATTCACTGAAGAAATTAGCTCTTCACGTAGGAACAAGTTACTGTAAAATATTAAATTCAGTAATAAAATGCATTACAATTTAATCGTGAAACATAGTTTACTTTTAAAATTAAGATTTTACCTATTTTCTGTAACCCTTTATTTATAAATCAGGGTATGTTTATAAAACACACAGAGAGAGCTTAAGCTTTTAATCTTATTATTGACGCGATGAACCCATACACGAAAACTATCCTCGAACTAAAAAATGTTTAAAGAAATCGTCAGTCAACATTAAACGTACCAGTATCTCAGAAGATTTTAAATGTATTTTTAAAGTTGGTAAATCGATAAATTAACATTGAGGCAAAATCTTTAGCATCATTGAATAGAAAACTAACCAGAGAAGTAGATAATGCGAAGAGCGCGTAAACACTGCACTCAATACGACAAGCGCCAAGCAGGGCGAGGGAATTTTTCCCTACCGGCTGGGCCGGCCGGCCAGCCGGCTGGAGTGCACGGACAGGCAACGTCGCTTGGCCGGTTTTGCTCGTATGATCTGGCCGGTTGAATTAACAATTTTGTGTTAGCAAATTTTAGCATTACGTGACACTTCTATACCTGCTTTATTTTTCTATGATAATATTTATATAGGTAAATACATACATTCCTTACTTGTAATATCTTGTATTGCTAATAACCTGCCTGTAATGTATTAACAGCTGCAATTTAAATCAAATTATTCCCCGTGTTAATCTTATGGGCAAAAACAAACTTTGAGGGCGGCCCGTGCTCTTCAGATTTAAAATATGGGAAGTTAAAAACCTTATTGCAAAACTACGAACTGAGACAAATTTGTTGACACTTGAAACATTAAAATTGGTCAAGAAATAAGGGACGAGTTGCGTTGACAAAAAACTGCTTCACGTATTATATATAAGGTTTATCACATAGTAAAGAAAATAAACAAAAACAGAAAGGTGTTACTTCACAGATCAATAAGAATATCACACAACTAGTACGGTATAAATAAAACTTGTAAATGTCATCCTATTTTTTCCGCTTCTTTTGAGCGATCAGGATATTTTGATCAGGATTTCTGATTGGCATGTTTTGGGTTTTTCGAGGATCTATAATTTTAGGCAACAAACAATCTTTGTAAAATCTTGTCAGTTTTGGTTCCATTTTCTCTGTCCAAAAACCATTATCCTTGTCAATTATTTCAATTTTCTTACCTTTAGGTGCCCAGTGCCCATACAACAAATATGCAATGTTTTTTACCGGTTATGTGGAGCTGGCCTTGAATCTGAAAGAAGTAGGAGTGATTTTTGTTAACTTCATGTTTGTTGGTTTTATTGTTAATTTTTCAAAAAATTCTAAAAACGCCTCTCTTTGGTCTATGGCTTCTTCAGGACATATAACTTCCAGCTGCTGACAGACACTTCACTTCAATGATTCCATCATCATTTTTATTTAATCGCAATAATTCTGTAAAGAGGTCATAATGTTACAATGGTAATATTCCTAGGAGTGTCACGTGAGCATTGTACAGTAAGTAGAAGGTGATTGACTTGAAGACGCAATCTTACAATAAATACCCAGTGAGACGGGTGGTTTAGTTCATTGCTAAATTAAATACATTTTAATAACAATAAATAAATAAAATGACATGTCACAAACTTTTGAGTTAGTAAAAATGAAATATCTTAAAAATTATGAGTCCAACTGAAATAAAAATCATACAGGAATAAACTATATGGAATTCTCTAACTTGTGTGAAAAAACTACAAGATTCTATCAAGAAATAAAAAAGTCAAATTTTTAACAGTTTAACTATTGTGCAATAATTAACTTCTTAGTAAAACGGGAATATCTTTGAAACTAAGCGTCCAATCAAAATTAAACCTACATAGGAATAAACCATATGAGATTCCCTAGCAGGCCTGAGAAAATTATCAAATTCGGTTAGAAAATAGCAAAGTCGATTTGTTAATGAGTAAATATGTCAAAATTAATAAAGAGGGAAACCGGCCATGTTGAGCTACGTCATATCAGTAAAATTCCGTTTTAAGGAAACTAGAAAACTGAAACTTCGCTTAGAATCTGATGGCGTGATCTCGACAGCCAATCAGATTGCTTGGCGCGAGTGAGTCATCCTCTCGCATAAATAGGGCGAGAACGCGCAATTCTTGGTCTTTTGTCATTTTCATCGGTGCGTGAAGGTTCTGTAACATGTATTCTGAATCTCGGAAGTAAAACTGATAGACGCTAAGATGGCGTCTCCGGAGTGTTGTGTAATCCGTTAAAAAGGGCATTTGTGAACGGTGTATCATCTGTGACAGTGTAATTAGTGACTAGGCCTTGTGGAAAAAACATCGAATTGATAAGTATTTAACTTAATCAAAATGATTTATTGTTGATACTTCTGATAAATTTAATTAAATTATTTGAAACCTAGGGCTGAGGATAACCTATTTTGGGTTATAAAAAGACATAGCCTATCTCGTTGTGTTAACTGCAACTATTTGGAACTTAAAATAGGTATAACCTATTCTGAACACTGAAATCGTCAGAGGCTAGGGCTCGGTCAGGACTATGCTAGGGCTGATTAATACAGAGAGGCATAGCCTATCTCTACTAAAAGAAGAACTATAATCAAAATCCAGTTAGTAAATATCTAACTGAATAACAAATTTCATCTAGACAACGACATAATATTTAATGGAACTTAAACAACAGTAAAAATAAACAATACAGTAGAAGTCCGATTATCCGAGCTAAACGGGACCGAGACTACCTCGGATAATCAAAAACTCGGATAACACGGGGGTAAAAATTATAGGTTATAATTAGACAAAAATCGTATTGAAACTGGAGAATACAGTTTATTAATACAGTAATAAGTGATTTATGAGTAAATAAACCTTTTTAATACTCTCCCCTTTATCCAATCTCTTAATTGCATTATATTTTGTTTCCAAAGAAACCACAACTCTTTTACCTTTATCACTCATATTTGTGAAACAACACACTGATTGAAAACGGGACTGATGTTGCCCGGTAATCAGTTCGGCGTAGACTGAGACAATGGCGCGAACTGTGAACTAAAGATGGGTGTTATTTAACATAACAGGATGAATAACAGTGTTGCGGCCGTGGCAACGTTATCGCGGCAACACGTTGCGGAGAACTCCCTGTTATTCTAATAACGTTTCTACACCCGTTATTAGAGTTGGCAATCGTTATTTAAATAACAGGTTGCCGCAACACGTTATTGGATAGCTGCGTTGTCGTTACAACCGTTGCCGGAAAACAACGATAATTCCCATCTCTAGCGCGAACACAGTCGACCGATAAGACTATTGGTCCTAGCAACAACCAATAGGAGTAGCTTGTAATACTCGACCTAGCAACCACAGCCGCTACATTTTTCAATCGATTTACGATTATTTATTTATTTATTTACGATTTATTTCCAAGGCTATATACAGTACTGTATTTGCCTCGGTTAACCCGGCGGCTCGGATAATCGGACCTCGGATAATCGGACTTCTACTGTACTCTACAAGAACTTTTATAAATAAATTGTTTTATTCTCAGTGACATTATTTTGTTTCACAAATAAATTCACAGGTACAAGATAGTTATTAAATTGTCTGATGTGATTAGGGTGTATTAGTTTTATCTGGATTTAAGGACTGATTGAACTTTTTTACAACCTTTGTTAAGTTAAGATGTTTAGAAATAAATAGATGTATGTTCAGAATTATCTACTTTTTTATTATCAATGCCTAATTTCCAACAAGCTCCACACAAACTCACAGAATTTCACATGTGGATAAGATTCAACATGGGTCCACCCTGTCGTTAAGAATATTATGTTTTGCCGGCTGAGTTAGTAATTAATAAATCAATGAACCCTGAGATAAATTAAATGGAACCCTGAGATAGCTTAATTGAATATCATTGATTTTTGTTGTTTGAGATATTAATTAAAATTAAAAAAATAATAATTAATTAAAGAAAAAAGAGATTGGTTACAAATTGGTGGCCAGCAACCAGGGGCTGTGTAAAATAAGAGATTAATTAAATAATTAATAAAGTAAATAAAAGGTATAAAGGTTACACCAGAATAAGGGTAATTGAAGTTTGTAGATTTTGGTAGTGTTATACATGAAGTATGTTTGTTTCACTCTCATAGCCCCCGTCCAAACAAATGATACTAAAATATTACTCTGGGCGAGGGAAACGTATATATCGAATAAGATGCGAACTTCCCACAGCCAAAATTTTACAACTCTTCACTCACGCTTTGTCGGGAAAATCACTTTGACATGCCGCGCTGCCCTTGCCGGCCGTGCGTCAGGGCTGTCTTCACAGTTAGCAATGTTGACGAACACTTTGATTTAAACCATTGTTCCTTAACACGTTGTATACAGATGTAGCCTATTTATTTATTTTCAAGTTAACCAGCAATTTTTGTTTTGCGTAATCTTATTTTATATTTAAGCTAAAAGGGAAAAATAGGATTTTGATATAGAACAAGTTTAGTGTACATATAATAACTGATGATATAACAAACTAACATGGATCAAAATGCTTAGTAATGGCAAATCATTTGACAATTTATGAATGAAGATTGTGTAAAATTAGTATCCCTCCGCAAGGCTGTAGTTTCTGTAAAGCCCGCTAGGTTAGTCAAAATCACAGTACTTTCTGCCATGCAATGTTTTACGCGATAGCATTTAGTGTCTAATTAAAGTAACTTTTTGCAAAAGTAAAAGGTACATGATATTGTTGATAAAACTACAAACTAATATTACTTTTTCAAAAATAGATATTTGTATTAGTATTCCTAGGATCTAACCACAAAGTTGGTTAACTTTGGCAACAATTAGCTTCTGACTGCGTAATCATAGAAACTTAATGATAAGCAAACCTAGTAATACAACTCTTCACCTTAAAAATGGTATATTGAACATAATTTTAAGTTGAGAACCGGGAATGCTATATGACTTGGCGCGAAGCGGTTTTCGGGCAGTTTTCGGCAGGAGTTGGGAACCCTCTTAAAATTAATGCATATTATAAATACTTAGAGTAATTTTGATTTTTGGCCTCTCAGGACCACTTTTTGTGGAATTGCCCTAAATTTCATTTACTTGATCGATAACAATTTTTTTTACAATTCTGGTTTAAATATAAATTATGGTAAAATAGATTATGATTAAAAGATAAATATTTTTGTAATGAAAATCAGGAGAATATTGAAAATATTTAAGTTTTTTTGCTTAATGTGAGAACGTATTTGTTGAACCAAAATTCAATAAGCTCTAAGTCCTGCTCCATACATATTTTCAAAGTGGCTTTAGAAACACTAGAATAACTAAGTGCTGTATCATCAGCAAAAACAGTCACTAACCCAACAAGCTTTGCTTCACAAAGGTCATTTATGTAGACTAAAAAAAGTATCGGTACCAAAACAGAGCCTTGAAAACACCATATATTTAATCAAACCAGCTTCACTAACAAAATTACCAATTTTTACTTTTTGATTTCTGTTTTTTAAATAACTTGAAAACCAGTTGTGGGGTGGTCCTCTAACACCAGCCATCCACAATTTGTCCAACAAAACGCGATGATCCACTGCATCAAAGGCTTTCGTGATGTCAAGAAAAAAAGCTGCGTCCAGGGGTTCTCGTTTATGTAACGGAATAACAATAGCACTCTTAATTCAGTCGGAAATACACCTTTTTGCAAACTAAAATTGATAAGATATGTTAAGACTAATATTATACAGTAGAACCTCGATAGTTTGACACTTGTAGACTAAAGGGGTGTCGAACTATCGAAATGTCGAACTATAGGGAGTATATGGAACATTTTAACACAGGGAGTATTATGATCAGAAAAACAATAGCGTATCTCAAAAGTATCAAAATCGTGTTTAACTCCCGCAGCGTCTCGAGCGAACTGACTTGACCTACTTACTGGAAAAGGCGGGGAAGGGGGTGGATATGACGGGATAGGATGGAGGTTATTTATAGAAAAGGCGGTAGCGCACGTTCGCGAAAACAATAAGCGGGCTCCCATCACTAACCGGCGAACCCGTCAAGGACACTATCGGTTGCCGCTACTGTCATGTCTTGTCGTCACGGCTTGTGTCGAAGTATACAGACTGTCGAACTATCGAGTGTCGAACGATCAAGGTTCTACTGCACTGCTAGAAGTGTGTTTTAAAATAAAATACCTTATACTGTCATATCCTGGAGCTTTACCATTCTTCAACTTTTGAATAACACTCATAACCTCGCCTTCAGTTGTAGGAATCATAAAAATAGATCTACCTATATATTTTTGGGGTATTTTTCCATTTAGACTTTGGTTTAGTTGATTGGAGTCACATAAATTATTTCTCAATACATCAGAAATATTTATAAAAAAGTTGTTAAAAGACGAAGCAATTTCACTCTTATCATATATAATTTTACCATTATTACTAATTTGTGTAATATCTATTGTCTTGGCAGGTTCGCAAATTAGATTATTTACCAAGCGCCACTGTCCTTTCAGGTTACCTGACAGGAAATTGAACTAATCATCAAATTAATTTTCTTTACACACTCGCAACTCATTCTTGAGATAGTTCCTATACCTACCATAGTAAATTTTTAATCTATTGTTTCTTGGTTGTGCTTTCATACATCTATAGAGTCATTCCCTAAAGTTAATTTTTTATAAAAGATAATTTAATATTTTTAATGCAATAACTTCTTTACTTTCATTAACTGTTATTACTAGTTATTACTATTATTTGAATCAAACTATCAAAAGCAATAGAAACAGAACCTCTTTTATAAATAAAAAAAACTGTAATTTAGAGAATGTTACTAAGTTTATTCAAGTCAACTTTAGACTTAAAATTGATGTCATTTTATTGTGCAGGTTCATTCAAGTCAAAGCAGCATTTTTCAAGAGAGTGATCCGTTATCCCTTGATGTAACACATTAACACAGTAATTAAATATTATTGTACTGACTTTATTTAAACGAATAAACACATGATTAAGACATGTAGAACTACCAATAGAAATTACAATTACTAAATTAAATTTAAAATAATAATAAAGGTAATAATAACCTAGTTTAACTTCTATTGTTATTGGTAAATTTTGAATTAATATAAACGGAACTATTTATTTCACAATAATTTTGACAATGGTCTATAAATTCGTCAACTCTATAAACAGCATTTGATGTTAAAAATTGCCTTGATTTATTTTTGAAAGGTCGTAAATTTTGTTCAATATTTAAATTTGGCGGTAATCTGTTGAGGAATTTAGACCCAGATTCGGACGGTAAATTTTGAAATATATATGTTGTGTTGGCCTGAAATATTGATTGTATCTTGTATTATAATTATATAAATCACATCCTTTTTTTAATTTACATTTATAATGTGCAATAATTGAGGTTTTTAAAATGTAAATAGAAGAAAGAGTAAGTAAATCCATCCTTTTGAAGATGTCTCTACAAGATTGAGTCCTTTTTAATTTATTTGATACATTTTGATACATTTTACAGAGCATTTGATCACAATTCCTCCAAGTTGTAAAAAGTAAAAAATGTTTTAGTTTACTCTTGAACTTTTTAATCTCACCAATACCTCATCAGGTAGTTCATCCAAATATATCTTTCTCCAGCAAATTTTTGTTATTGAAATATTCCAATCTATGAGCATTGATGGCAATGTAATGTAAATTTCAAGTATAGTAATTTTATCACCCAGCTTAGGTAACATATGGGTGTTAGATAGTTTTTTGTGTGAAACAGTATAGTATAGTAAGCATAGAGACTATAAACGGTCATGATGCCCAAATTTGGAAAATGTTCACGAACTGTTACGTCCCAGTTCGCTACATGCTAATTTTATCCTGCAGTTGATGCGGTAATGTCGATGATCGTGTTTCTGGTAATGTATTGCGAGGCTTTCTGTAACTATGTTGCGTTTTTCCACCCAGGTTGTGTGGATACCCACCCTTCTTCAGTGACGGGGGTCAGCCCATCTCTCCGGGCATGAGGAGCAGGATCAAGGCTGGCTCATACAGCTTCCCCAACCCGGAGTGGGCGAACGTGTCCCAGGATGCCAAGGAACTCATCCAGGGAATGCTGCGGGTGGATCCCGGTCAGCGACTGAACATCAACCAAGTGATGAACAACAAGTGGATTGCGGTGAGTCTCGGTTCAGTCTGTGAGCATACATTACAATTCCGTAGACTGTACCACTTTACTAAAATTAAAAATTGTCCGTTATTTATACAGTCAAAACTTGACGTAACGAAACTCACAATAACAAATTCCTTGATTAAACAATTTTTTTTAGTCTCCTTGAACTAGCTATAACACACAATGCAAATAACCTCTGCATTACGAATAAATTATGATTAAAACCTTAATGTAACAAATTTGTAATAACCCTAGCAAAATTATATTTACCTCTATATAACAAATGTAGACCCTCTACATAGCAAATTTCCCCTTAGTATAACAATTTTTCCACGTCTCAACCCCAGTGTAACAAACGTAAACAAACATAAATTCCAGAAATCAATCATATCTCAACTTGAATCCTCAGTCAGTGTGTCAGTTTTCGTGGGAAGTGCGTACACGAAATAACAAGTTGTGCTATACCGATGGTGGACAAATGAAAATGGGGTTTAAGCGTTGAGATAAAACGCAGATATTCCAAACTAAGTACAGTTAATCACAGCGTTACAACAAGGTTAAATTCAATTTAGTTGGTTGACAAATAAGTTTGTGAACCTCTATAAATCAAAATCTTTGTTAACCTGACCTCATTTTAACAAACCACAGTGTAACAGATTCCTCGATATAACCAATTTTGTATTCAGTCCCTTTTATATTTGTTTTTTTAAGGTTTGACTGTTTGATTTATTTTTCGGCCAATGAAGTACGTAAATGGCCTGAATCGTAGTTTATTCCTGATAAAACATGGTAAATTTTGGGTTTTGCCCGATGAATCACAATCTAGTCAACGTTTTTACCAATAACATGCATTCCGCTGTCTCTTTGGGTTGATAAAATGCGCTTGGATTGTTATTTACGGTCAGTAAAACACATTCCTTTTGTCTTTTCGGGGTGTAAAATCAAATCAAAACCCAGTTTTTAAAACAACTAAAACTACAATACAACTAACAACTAAAATATTGTTGTATAACAACTGTACATAACGGGGTACAATATTTACTGGCAAGAAAATTGATAATTACCAAGGCGGAAAAATCCTAAAATATATGGAAATAAAAAAAAACTATTTTTGTGTTCACCCCAAATTAGAGGTAAATTATGCTTTTTATGGCAACTATGCAATTATTCTCTTGCACCGATTGATAATATAAAAGAACTAAAATATTGCAATCAACATTTTTAGAGTCGATCCTGTATATTCGTGCAAGTCATGTACTTACGTCTTGACTCTATTTGTAGCATTTACTGTAGAAATGAGTGAGATGGTTCACACTTTCTGGACAGTCAGGGAAAAAGTTGGACAATGCCGAAAGTCTGGGAAAAATTTTGAATTACCTAATCGTAAATGAAAAGCACTACTGTTCAAAAATCAAAACTAATTAGATTTTTGTTAAATCGGTTTTTATGGTGCAAAGAAGAGGAATTAAAAAAATTATTATTTATTGTAAAAAGTGTGCATTTTGAGTCACGAGTCAGGGAAAACGATTTTTTTTTTTGTTAGAGAAAGTCAGGGAAAATAACTTTTTGGCGAGGGAAAGTCAGGGAAATCATTAATCAAATAAAAGTGTGAACCATGGTGAAGATTTTTTGATTCAGTTTATGTGAACACAAATAATCTGTTCCACATTTTACCCACCTGTCTTCCCTCACCTCTAATAATACCTCGGTAACACGCCAGGTTCCTCGTTGAGGTCAAATACTAACTATCCCGGTGACATTCTTTTCCGATGGCCTGTTCAAATAGTTTTTCCTCAGTTTCCTAATTCCTCCAACGTGTCAATCCATTGTGTTTCCTATTCCGAGGTCTCATAATGTTTGTTTGACAGCAATACACGAGTGTGCCGCAAACACCGTTGCACACGGGACGTATGCTGCGTGAGGGTGAGGACCTTTGGCCCGAGGTGCAGGAGGAAATGACAAGGTCTTTGGCCACCATGCGGGTAGATTATGATCAGGTGCATATCAAAGCCCTCAACAACTCAAACAATCCTCTCCTCAACAAAAGACGCAAGAAAACTGTGCCTGATGCTTCCTCATAACTGACTGACAAAGGTACTTACTTCCAGGAGAGTTGGTCTTGTTCTTCACTGCATCTCCTAGTTGTTCTCCTCAGTGCCTCTCCTTAGTCCTCTCACTCAAGCATGCCTTTCCCTTACTTCCACGAGAGTCACACTTGTTCTTCACTGCATCTCCTAGTTGTTCTCCTCAGTGCCTCTCCTTAGTCCTCTCACTCAAGCATGCCTTTCCCTTACTTCCACGAGAGTCACACTTGTTCTTCACTGCATCCCCTAGTTGTTCTCCTCAGTGCCTCTCCTTAGTCCTCTCACTCAAGAATGCCTCCTTACTTCCGCGAGTCAAACTTGTTCTTCACTGCATCCTCTAGTTTTCTCCTCAGTGCCTCTCCTCTTCATAGTCCTATCATTCAAGCATGCCTCTACCTTACTTACTTTTTCTATTCATCCAGCAGCTTCCATACATCCTACTTTTCAGTCTTCTATTTCTGTTGGGGTTTTTCTTTTGAATATCATTGAATTAACAATATGTCAAAAGTGTTATTCGGGCAGCCTATCTGTTTACTAAAATTGTACTGTTACTGTTTTTACTAAAACCTATATATCTTATAAACCTATATATATCTTCTGATGTCATTTGTGTTACTAGTTTACAATTCAATGTCAACAGTGTTATTAGTTTACAATTCAATGTCAACTGTTAGTTTTGGTTATAGTTCCCTATTCTTTATTTAGTATCACATTCACAAAAAAATTGTATATTAATAGATAAGGGAAATCTAAATTAGAAATTAACTGGAATCAAGTCCATTTATCTATAGCCGAATATGATTGAAAAGACGTCATGAATGCAGATAGTATCGAACCTTGTGTCAAAAATTTTATTTCCAATGAACAAACATTTTCAATAATGCCACTTTTGTAAGAAGTCCAAGTGGTTAAAAATCTGTAAAACATGGCAGACGAGGTAGAGGCGCTGTTACAGCCTCAATGTATCTAGCTGTGCACACAAGATTATTGTTGATGGTTCTAGATAATTATTTATGTGTTTTTTCCTTCTGTTTTTTGGTAAGAAATGTCTAAAATTGTGTAGCTGCAGGGGTTCACTCTTGGGAATATAATTTTAAAATACAAAAATAGATTTTTAATGTATTAAAAAGGGTTTTAATTAACTGTTCTGTTAGTTTACAAAAAATATTTCAAATTCATTTCAATAAGGTTTAGTGCTTTCGAGAGTAGTTTATAAGTGCAGTGCATCTAGAAGTGTAGCGGGTCACATATATATATATGGCCTAATAAAAAGGATTTCATATAAAATATAAATAAAATGGTCAAAATAGGCTATAGGCCTATTTAGTGAAATTAAAAGATTAGCCTATTAAAAACTTTTTACATACCGGTAAGTCCAAATTGTAGTAAAGAAATGATTTAGTTTAGGAAATATAGGTAGGAAGAGAAGAAATGGATAAAATTTACAATGTAATTGCAAACCTATTGAGCAACAATTGATCAATAACAAATGACGTGATTAAGGATAAACTAACGGATAAAATCAAAATTGTTAAAGGATAAAAGAATCTCAAAATTACATCTATAATAATAAAATATACTGTTGACGAGTAAATTGTAAATAATTTAATAAATTAAATTACATAACCTTAAATTGTTAAATGCAAGAATTGAAGTTTAGATG
Organism: Allygus modestus; assembly: GCA_963675035.1. Classification (NCBI taxonomy): domain Eukaryota; kingdom Metazoa; phylum Arthropoda; class Insecta; order Hemiptera; family Cicadellidae; genus Allygus; species Allygus modestus. The sequence goes on along the minus strand of OY776113.1, from coordinate 33,050,720 downwards.
AGTGTCAGATGAGTGAAGGAGGTTATAAGTTGAAAATAGGGATACAGAAATTATAGTTTCGGACAAAATATAGATGAGTGAAGGAGGTTATTAGTTGGAAATAAGGATAAAAATAAGAGAAATCTTGAAATATAGTGGTAAAAATCATAGTAACTCGAGTCTCTGTGCATTCCAAAAAGGTGAGTCTCTTTGGAGTCAAGTGACAGACTCAACCAATGGGATTGCGAGGATTCATTAGATGCCTAGAGGGGTCTTATTTATTAATACAAATCACGAGGCAAGGGGACATTTCTTTGATGACGAAGGCTTTTAGACAAAGGATTTAGTAGTTTCGTCATTTTTCTTGATACGAGACTCATGAGCGTGAAGGAAGCTTTGTCTTGCTTCCACTGCCATGAAGTGAGGACGTACGTCCTAGCTTTTGAGCAGGCTGAATTGTTTCACAACATAATGTGACTTTTTAATTATTGGTTTTCTTAAAACATATCAACCAGTGAGTTAGTGATGAATAATATTAAATAAAGAAAAGAAGAAAAATTGGCGTAAGTAGGAAACCGGATCAGGAGACTTATTGCGCAATGTCTCAATAATCATTATGAACCGATAAACGTTTAGTAACATTCTAAATTGAATTAAAAATAAAAGGATAAACTTCAAAGTAAGAACTAATATTGATTTGTATCAAAATAACATTTTCTGATAGTTACGACATAACTTCTTTGTTTCCTTTCCTATAGCCTAAAAATAGGAGTAGGATAATTTCCATGTTCCTTTCCCTCTTTTTTAATAAGTAAGTTTGTATTTTATTATTTTCTAACTTGAAATCATTATAGAATTTTGATTATTGAAATGACTTTCATTCATCTTACATAGCTCCCACCACGCACCCATAAAAAACGACCCTGAGATAAGAAGAAAATAGGCCTATCAAATTTTTAATTGTAGAATAAGATATGAATTAAAAAATATTAATTAATAAAAAGAGGTACAAGTTACAAATTGGCGGCCAGCAACGTGGGGCTATGTGAGTTGAGTTGAAATAGGCCTAGGACTAAAATAAGAGATGGCAGCTGTGGCAGAAAATAAAAGGGGGACAGAGTCCAATCAAGATGAGGATAGCTTGTTAGGAACTGAGAGTTTTCGAGGTTGGGGTTCCTCACCTTTGCCAAGTTTGAATGATCAGGGAAATAACAGCCTAGTAAATGGTAGTCAGGAAGTTGTAGATGTAGTGAGTGAAAGTGAGTCGAGTGTAGAGGGGAGTAGGACTAGTTCGCCAACAGTAGAGCACATACACGCACACATAAATTCTAACACTGACACAAACATGATGGATATGTTCAGCGCCATAATGAAACAAATAAAAGAAAGTAACACTGCTATAACACAACAAATAACACAAGTAAATGACAAGTTGGATCAACTTAGTGTGGAAATGAGAGAACGAACTGAAAAAGTGGAGGTTAAGTTGGACAAGGTTAGTAACAAGGTTGAGGAATTAGAGATAGAGGTTCAGAGTAAACATGAGTTAAGCGTAAAGCTAGTAAACGACAAATGTAGCGTAATAACTAATGAAGTTAAGAAGAATAGGGACAAGACAGGTGAGTTGCAAGAAAGGGTTGAAGGTATTGAGAGTAACTTGAGAGTAATAGATAGTGAAAGTAGGGAGAGTGTAGTAATGAACAGGAAGTTGATTGATAAATGTATGTCGAAGGGAAAACAGTTTGAGGAGAGGTACGATAATGAGGCTATAGTGGTAACTAACAGAATTGAGTCGCTAGAAAAGGATAGGCCTAACATAGCTAAGCAAATTGAACAATTGTCTAAAAAATTTGAAGGTAAGATAACGAACATGGGGATAGTTAATTATGAAGCAAAATCTTTGAGCACCATAAGTGCAAATGCTGAACTTTTCTTAGTGAAGTTTGAAAATGAACAATCGGGAATTCATCCCATGACATTTTTGAAGTTTACTGAAAAGTTTGTAGAAGTGTCAGGGGACAATTGGGAAATACAGTTGTTGAACATCATTAAATACCTTAAAGGGGAACCAGAAAGCTGGGCTAGGCAACATTTAGATAAGTTAAAAAACTTTGACAGTTTCAAGGGAGAATTTAAGAAGAAATATTGGGGGGTGATAAGACAACGTCAGTTTGAGCATGAGCTAATGGGGCAGGGAGATTTCAACAATGGAAGGTTAGATTTGGCGACATATGTTCTCAAGTACTATGAGATCAATAAGATGTTGGATAAGCCAATGCCTATTGACATGTTCTTAAACTACATCTGTAAGCATGTGCCTGAGAGCTTAGGGGCGTCGATTCAGTCGGTAATGACAGTAAAAGATATTACAAATGAACAGGAAATGGAGGTTATGTGTAGGAATATTGGTTTAGTAAGAGAAAAAGAAAGTTTGCCAAGCAATGCTAACCGGTATAACTACAATAAAGGAGGTAAGGAACCGTACAGTAGATATAACAATGACCAGTCTTACAAAAAAGAAACTTTCAAAACAAACCAAGGTATTGAGAGGGAAGTAAAAGCGCAGGTGGTAGATGTGGTAGAGTCAAATGAAGATGAGGGTGGTAAAGATCAGGAAAGACGGAATGAAGATAGGGAACGGGGTAACCAGAACTTTCGGGGAAACTCAAGGGGAAGAGGTAGTTTTAGGGGTCAGAATAACTATTTCAGAAGGAATCAGTACTGACAAAACGCGCCACATACTGAGACTAGCCAGGGAGAGAATAATGAGTTGAGGAAATTGGGGGGTTATGAGTTATTGGGGGATTCACAAATGGTGAGGTTTTATAGACAAATATTAAATGTAGAAGCAAAATCAGTATGTGGACGTTGGTGTGTTGGCCTATGTGTAGGAGGTCAAACAGTTAGGGACTTAAAAGGTTTAGTACAAGATAATAAGTTGACACTGGGCAAAAAAGTAATAGTATTAATAGGTACCAATGATCTTTTGAGAAAAAAGGGGGTAGAGGAAATAGTTAAAGATTTAAATGAGTTAACTGAAATCTTAGAAGAGAATAGTGAGGAGATAGTAGTTTGTACTCTGCCACCTATACCTAAACTAGCCTTGAATGACCCGTACCATTTTGACAAGTTAGAATCAATTAACAATTCTATTAAAAGATTGAGTGAAAAAGAAAAAGTTGAGATTCTAGACATAAGTAGTGATTTCATAGATAAGAATGAAAAGACGGGAAGTAAGATGGAGTATTATGAAAGAACTATTTATAGTAAGGGAAATAGGAGAGATGATTTTGTCCATTTAAATATCGAGGGATTTAAAGTGATTAAAGGGAAAGTAGAAGCGTTAATAAAAGAAAGAAAAGAAAAGAATCTAAAAAGTATGGTAGGGCTTAAACAAACAAATAACATATTTTGTGAAGAAGATCTAAGTGAAGAACTGTTGAACGAAAATAATTTCAGTACTGGACCTAGGGAAGAAATTAATCAATTTTTGCCGGAAGTAGAAATGAAAATAGGATCACTGACAGGTGGCGGGATAGTCGATACTGGGTCACAGGCCACTATCCTGTCAGAGGAATTTTATTTTCAAGTAAAAAAGAGTGTAGATTATGAAATACCGGAATTGAGAGTATCAAATACTTCGATAGTGGGAATAACCGGAGCTAGGAGTCGAAAGGTGGAGAAACAGGTTCAAGTAGAAGTACAGTTTGGAAATTTAATCGTACCAGTAGACTGTCTAGTAGTAAAAGGAATACATGTTAATTTCTTGATAGGTTGTGACTTTTTAATGAAGCACAATGCTGTCATTGACTTTAAAGAAAGAAAACTAAACATGGTATATGAAAGCAAATACTACAGAATTAACCTAAGAGGAAGTAATGATAGTCAAGTTGTAGGGAGTATAAACATTGTTAGGGTAAATTTCCTAAACCAGATAGCCTATGATAGGGAAGATGAGTTTCAGAATCAGTTAAATGAAGTAGAGTCAGTAATTTCTTATGAAAATAAGATAAATACACTTAATAGGGACCCAGTAGATTTTACTATTGAACAAAAAATAGAGCAAAAAATCAAGGAAATGGGACAACAATGTGAAAATCTAGATAGGTTACGAGAAGTATTATTAAAAAATAAAAAAGTTTTTTCTGATAAGCCTGGGTGTATTAAAGATTATGTAGCAAAATTAAATTTGAAAGTTGAGACGCCATTCATAGGTAAATCATATCCAGTACCATTTCATAAGAGAAAAGCAGTTGAAGAAGAATTAAAACTATTAAAAGAAATGGATATAATAGAAACATCTAATAGTATCTTTTCAAATCCATTAGTTTGTGTAGTAAAAAAGGACTTAACAATACGGACTTGTTTAGATTCAAGAAAATTAAATGCATTTCTTACTCCTGATAGGCAATCAACAGAGACAACAGAGGAAATATTGCAAAAGTTTATGAATGTAAAATATTTTACTGCTCTTGACTTAACAATGGGTTTTCACCAAGTATTACTTGATGAAGAATCCAGAAAATACGTAGCTTTCACATTTGCGGGAAAAAATTATCAGTATAAGCGACTCCCTTTTGGATTAAATGTTAGTACAGCTCTTTTCACTAAAGCCATGGATAGTATTTTTGGATCTGAGTTTTCTGATTTTTTAACTTGCTATGTAGATGATATATTAATTACCTCAGATACATTTGAAGAACATTTAGGTCATATTGATAAAGTTTTGACTAGGCTGGCGGAATATGGTGCAACAGTAAAGTTAAAGAAAACAGAGTTTTTCAAGGACGAAGTAAATTTTTTGGGTTTTGTGTTAAGTAGGGAAGGAGTTAGAATGGATCCTGAAAAGATAAAAAAAATCCAGAATTTTCCGGAACCAGATTGTCTAAAGAAGTTGCAAGGGTTTCTAGGCCTATGTAACTACTACAGAATCTTTCAAAACAATTACTCGTTTCTTACAGCTCAGTTTAACCATATTTTAGGCAGTAAAAGTAAGTGGGTCTGGGGTGATAAGGAAAGAAACATTTTTCAACAGATTAAAGATAAATTCATAGAATCAGTAATTCTACAACATCCTAATTGGAATAAAGCTTTTTATATCAATACAGATGCATCAGATATAAATGTAGCAGCGATCTTGTATCAGTACAATGAAAAGGGAGAAGAAGAAGTAGTTTGTTTTGCTAGTAGGGCGCTAATGAATGCAGAAAAAGGTTATACAACTACGGAAAAAGAACTGTTAGCTGTAGTTTTTGCATGTAAAAAATTTAGATCATATATCATAGGGCATTTTAAGGTTGTAGTAAGGTCAGACCACAGAAGTTTATCTTTTTTAAAGACGTGTCGATTAACTCATGCAAGACTTTTGAGATGGAGCTTAGTGCTACAAGAGTATAACCTTGAAATTGAATATGTGAAGGGAAAAGAAAATGTTCCGGCTGATGTGTTATCTAGAGTTACCGATGGTGAATTTGTTAGCAAAGCAGACATGAATACAGTTCATATATACAAGACCAATCTGAAGTTAGGAGTAGAAAACAGGGAAGTAAATAAGTTGTTAAAAAACATAGCCGAGAAACAAAAACAAGATGAAAAAATGAGAGATATAATTGATAAACTAGATGCTAATGATAATGATAAAATTAAACAGAATTTTGTAATTCACAATGGTATTTTGTTTCAAAAAAGTAAGAATAAAGAACAATATAGAGTTTGTATACCAGAGAACTTAAGGTCAAAATTAGTAGAGTTAGCGCACATTAAGTATGGCCATTTGGGGGGTGGGAAAATATATCTATGTTTGAAGGAATTTTGCGTGTTTCCAGCAATGGAAAAGAGCATTAAAAAACAGTTACAAACATGTATACTATGTCAAAAAGCAAAGCAAGTTAATGTAAAGCAAATAGGGAGCCTAAAGCCTATAATCCCGGAAAGACCAAAGCAGTTAATAGCAGTAGATTTAATAGGAGAATTGCCCACTGGTCCAGGTGGAGTGAAGTACATTTTTGTATTAATAGATGTATTTTCAAAATATGTTAAGATGTACGCTATAAAACGAGCAAATAGTAGAACTTTGTTGACTAAGATTTTTAACAAATATATCCCTGAAGTAGGAGAGATAGAGTCAATTTTGAGTGATCACGGTAGTCAATTCACGAGTGAACTATGGTATACAACTTTACAAAATGCTAGAATAAAACCACTACATACATCAGTATATCATCCTCAATCAAATCCGACGGAAAGAATTAATAAAGAAATAAACAAGATGATCCGTATTTATTGTTATAATAAGCATACTAATTGGCCGAATGTACTAGAATTTATAGAAGGTTGTCTAAATCACTCAGTTCATGGAGTTACGGAACATGTACCTGCAGAGGTCATGTTAGGTAAAGCTAACACCCATTTTCTTGAAGAAATAATAGAATTTCCTAGTGAGAGGAACTTTAGTCATGTACAGTGTGTGACATTAGTAAGGGAAAAGTTGTTGAATAAAGCACAAAAGAGAAAGGCAAAGTTTGATAGGAAAATCAGGGCAGTAAAATTTGCAATAGGTGATAAAGTATTAGTTAAAACTCATAATTTATCAAATAAGTTTAATAAAAAGATAAAGAAGTTTTTTCTGCTTTTTACCGGACCATATGTAATAGTTGAGATTAAAATGGAAAATGCCTATAGATTGAAGGAGATAGATTCAGATAAGATAATAGGAACTTATAATGTCACACAGCTAAAAAAGTTTTTTGAGTAATTTAACGGTAGGCCAATATAATTCAACATCAGTAAGGGGTTTTGTCGCTGGTGGTACGAGCCTGTCCGTCCCCACTAAAACGGAACAGTGGTCAAGTTACAAGCCTATTCTGAGTACTTAATATCCAGGTAGGAGGACACAAAACACCGGACTAGATATTAAAAGTATGTGACATGGATGATGGTGAATGAGATGACGCGTGCATTGATCACTCAACGAAAGGCTTAGCATGAATGCATTTTTTATATATTTTAAGTTAGGTATCCGCCATGTTCTTATGCATACAGCATGTATAAGACATGAGCAAACAACAATTGTTGACAATGATGATTAATGATAATTAATGAAAAGTGAAGCGCAGGGGCTGGTGATGCAACGGTGGTATTAGGGCCTCATAAAGGTGACCTATTGCTTGCCAGCAGGAGTGATCAATGAGTCCCCAAAATTAAGCATGTCTCATGTCCCGTCCCCAATGTAAATTTCAAAAGCCGAGGCATGGAAAGGTTTTGAAATTATTCATACCAAATATTAATAGAGTCACAACTTCACCTCTGAGTCTGTTAGGAAAGTGGGGGCTCATGTTAAAAAATTAGCCACAACCCCTTAGATAATAAGTGTTTTTAAATAAAGTAGAGAAGAATTTTGAGACACTGTTAGTATTCGGGTAGAAAAATTGAATGATTAACAAAATATAAATAACATGATATCAGGATTTTTTTAAATTTAACACACACACGCTGCCACTCTCTTACCAACCTGCCTCTCTAAATATGATCTGTCATATTAATATAAAAAAAATGAGTATTTTGTATTTAATTATAGTTAACATTTTGAATTGTATAATGTATTTTTAGAGGGTCAAAGTCTTGAATTGTAAAGTAGGTAGTGTCAAATGTGCGCGAAGAAGGAGTGCTGTGATAAATTAGTACAAAGTAAGGAGTAAAAAGTGAGCAATAAGAAGAATAATGATGAATACAAAAATACTGATCAGATCAAATATGAGAAGATGAAAAATGCTGGCGCAAATACTACACCTGGGAGAAGAAAGGAGAGCTTAATGAGATTCCAAATGAATGAACAATAATAAAGTAAGGAGACACCAACTATGAAGGTATGTTTTCTATCACCTAAGTTACTACATATGAATATGTCTTCAAAAAACTTCAAAAAATTTGGTCTCTATTTTAATAATGTGCTCTCTAAAAATATTTGAACAATAACTTTAAAGTGCAGTATTCAAATGCCAGTAAATCTGTAAAATGTTTATTCTCCTAATAAATTAATCAGTAACATCATTATAAAGACATTGCAAAATCACTTTCATAGTAACTGGAGTAAGTGAAACTATAATCCTGAAAAGCACCAAAACATTGAACACTCAAGTGAAAAAGTGAGCGTGAAGTGAGATGGACAAGAGGACTTAATTTAAAATTAAGAATTTCATTTTGTTAAATTATAAGATTCATGATGTGCTTTGTAAATCTAAGAGTGTGTAAAATTTATGATTGTGTGTAAATTGATATACAATGTATTGGTTATAAGTTTTTTATATATAATACAAGGGTTTAGTGTTAGGCAGGATGTTTAGATGAGAAATGTATAAATAAGGAGGGAAAATCCTTTTAAAATGTATAATTTATAAAAAATTGAAAAAATTGTGTATAATATTTTAAAATTTGTTTACAAATTATGGGGGGTATTGTAGCGGGTCACATATATATATATGGCCTAATAAAAAGGATTTCATATAAAATATAAATAAAATGGTCAAAATAGGCTATAGGCCTATTTAGTGAAATTAAAAGATTAGCCTATTAAAAACTTTTTACATACCGGTAAGTCCAAATTGTAGTAAAGAAATGATTTAGTTTAGGAAATATAGGTAGGAAGAGAAGAAATGGATAAAATTTACAATGTAATTGCAAACCTATTGAGCAACAATTGATCAATAACAAATGACGTGATTAAGGATAAACTAACGGATAAAATCAAAATTGTTAAAGGATAAAAGAATCTCAAAATTACATCTATAATAATAAAATATACTGTTGACGAGTAAATTGTAAATAATTTAATAAATTAAATTACATAACCTTAAATTGTTAAATGCAAGAATTGAAGTTTAGATGAGTGTCAGATGAGTGAAGGAGGTTATAAGTTGAAAATAGGGATACAGAAATTATAGTTTCGGACAAAATATAGATGAGTGAAGGAGGTTATTAGTTGGAAATAAGGATAAAAATAAGAGAAATCTTGAAATATAGTGGTAAAAATCATAGTAACTCGAGTCTCTGTGCATTCCAAAAAGGTGAGTCTCTTTGGAGTCAAGTGACAGACTCAACCAATGGGATTGCGAGGATTCATTAGATGCCTAGAGGGGTCTTATTTATTAATACAAATCACGAGGCAAGGGGACATTTCTTTGATGACGAAGGCTTTTAGACAAAGGATTTAGTAGTTTCGTCATTTTTCTTGATACGAGACTCATGAGCGTGAAGGAAGCTTTGTCTTGCTTCCACTGCCATGAAGTGAGGACGTACGTCCTAGCTTTTGAGCAGGCTGAATTGTTTCACAACATAATGTGACTTTTTAATTATTGGTTTTCTTAAAACATATCAACCAGTGAGTTAGTGATGAATAATATTAAATAAAGAAAAGAAGAAAAATTGGCGTAAGTAGGAAACCGGATCAGGAGACTTATTGCGCAATGTCTCAATAATCATTATGAACCGATAACGACATAACTTCTTTGTTTCCTTTCCTATAGCCTAAAAATAGGAGTAGGATAATTTCCATGTTCCTTTCCCTCTTTTTTAATAAGTAAGTTTGTATTTTATTATTTTCTAACTTGAAATCATTATAGAATTTTGATTATTGAAATGACTTTCATTCATCTTACATAGCTCCCACCACGCACCCATAAAAAACGACCCTGAGATAAGAAGAAAATAGGCCTATCAAATTTTTAATTGTAGAATAAGATATGAATTAAAAAATATTAATTAATAAAAAGAGGTACAAGTTACAGAAGACTCTGACGTCCCCACACAGATGTAAAGTCTACGTGGGAATTGTTTCCAATAATTTTAACTGTACTGTTTATTGTAAATATTGTTAACAGTCTTTGTTTGGGCTTAATTTTTTGTTTTGTTTGTTAGTAAGTTTATTTTATATTGTATTACTGACGATGCAACTATTCTGTATGTCCTCACATGAAGGAATCATTTGTGTAAATAAACTATGTCTATATCTATGTAAACCTTAGAAAATAAAGAATTTGATTTGATTTGGCATTATTTTTTTAAATCGTACTCAGTTTTGCTACTGAGGAGAGTATTACAGTAGTTGTGAATCTTTTAGAAAAATACATTGTAAACCGTCAATAACCAAAGAACAACATCACATTACACAATAACATTTCACAACATAATATTTCATTTCATAACATTTCTTATCAACAGACCACTGAAAGACAGAAGAATTTTTACTTATCTTTAGAACATTGATCAAATGGAATGAGTTTGTAAGTTAGTTTTGAGGTAAAAATTATGTTTTGGTTATTTGGGTAGTTGTTTATAGGTACTGTATTACTGTATATTGTTGACGCCATTCTGTACCATTATGTGCATTTTTGGAATAAAGTTATTTTGATTGATTGATTGATTGGCATTGTTGGAAATTAGGGGTGTGCGAGTACTCGAAACTTTGAGTTTTTGGCCGAGTATTTTAATACTCGAACTCGACTTGGAAGTTTTGAAAACTACTCGAAAGTTCGAGCGAGTATTTCCCGCCGATTTCCGGACGATCGCTAACGATTGCGACCGGCCAAAACGCGTAGTAATGGCCGCAAAAGGCAATCGCATCACGTAAAATCGGCCGAAAATGACGACCGCAAACGACTGCGACCGGCCAAAACGCGCAGTAACGGCCGCAAAAGGCGATCGCATCTCGTAAAATCGGCCGAAAATGACGACCGTGAACGATTGCGACCGGCGAAAACGCGTAGTAACGGCCGCAAAAGGTGATCGCATCATGTAAAATCGGCCGAAAATGACGATCCAACCGCGTAATTTCGGCCGTGACTAACGTTTTCGTCATTTAATATTGATTTCAAGCGATGTCTGGACCAGGTGAAATTGGCCAAATGACAACCGGGCCCTGTTTCATCGGCCGGAAACGAATGTCAAACCGTGTTTTGTTTGTCAATACGTAATCCAGTTTGATTGTACTAGCCAAAACTTTGTATTGCTACTCATGTATTAGTTAGAAACCATGTTTAGATTATCAAATTTGGTGGTATCCAAATCCCATTACACTATTTTAAACTACCAACTGATGGCAAATACTCGCTCGAAAATACTTTAAACTCAAAAATAATTGGCACTACTCGACTCGACTCGATTAAAAAAATCACTACTCGCACACCCCTATTGGAAATGTTATGAAAGCTTATGTTTGAACAAGTAAATTGGGTGTGAACGAGAGGTTATATGGAGCCATATCCCCAAAGCAAAAAACATAAACATTGTAGACTGTACTGTAATTTAATATATGGCTCATGAATCTAATAGGTAATGTTTGTTTGCAGAAGTATCGGCCAAGTCCCACAGGCTCCAGAACCACGAATCTGGCAAGGTAGGACACTAGTTTTGCATTCAGTGAAGTTAAACTTCTCTTCTTTGTTTAAACTTCATTGTTGGTGATGGTTATTTTGTGGTATTTCAGGAATTATTGCGGACATTTTCCATCACTGATTGGTAAGAAACAGATTCACGACGTTTCAGGATCTAGAATCTGATCCCATCTTCAGGAGGAAAGAATACCTAGAACATAAAAAAATTTCAGTTTGATTTTGTTTTGACTGCTGTGCTGTTACAATTCTCTGTTTGAGCTTTTCTGTGATTTTTTCCAGCATTGCCTGGACTGTGCCACTAATTTTGCTATGTTCCAGGTATTCTTACCACCTGTTTATATTTTGTTGTTGCATTTTGATAGAGTATTATTTTATAGAATTTTCATAGTTATTTATAATAATATTTGTAAGTTTTTCTCAGTCAACATTACATCGGATGCTCGAGACTATGCCAGCATATTATTTGCTTTTTTCAATTTGATTTAATTTAATGAGAAACAAAGTGTTTCAATTGTAGTATGATCTTAACCATGTATAATTAGTATGGTATTAAATTATGGCAATTTGTTATGTATTTACTTTAAATTTTAGAATAATTATTAGAATAAGAATGATTTATTTCCTCCAATTTTACATGATAGAAAGTATTTCCAATATGCACACATTTTCCTGTTTATTGATTTTTTTTCTTAAAATAAAAATAAGATAACCTACACATATTATAGAACATAACAAAATTAAAAAAACTAATACAGCTTGACAATTTCACAAAAAAAGTATTTATACACAATTTTAATTTAAAACAACTATATTCAATAAGTACAACAAATTAAACAAAGAAATGACTTTTGAATCTTCTAAATAAATCGGGATAATTTAATTGAGCCAATGTTATACTACAGTAACATTTGGGGTCTTAACCAAACCCCTCTCACCTTTAACGCGGTTTATTGAATAATAAAAATGTCAAAATCCACAAAGTTGAATAAAGTTGAACATTGTTTGTTATAAGCATAACAGTATATTTTAATAATGGGAAAAAACAGTGTACCATAGTTATATCAAGTAAAATTTAATCAATCAATATCTAAAAAGAACTTTATATATTAAATGTGTAGTAATAATATACATTTTTTTTCAGCAAAAAAGAAAGCATTGCGATGGAGACATCACCATTGCCGGAGGAATAGAGGAAGACTTGAGATCCGCATTTGCCTTCAGACAAGTGGTGGTTATCTGTAATACAAACCTCAAAACTGCAGATTAAAGTGAAAAAAGAACAACCGATTCTGATAACTAGTTTATTGTATAAGTACGTAAAACAAAAATTAGTTTTATATTTGTGTTATGGTGGATGTATATTCAGTTTAAATTAGTTTTTGAGGGTAGCGATACTGTGATTATCTACTGTAACTTAATGTGCGGAGCATGAAATAGTAGCCTAGAACAAATATTCAAAGGATGTATTATTAATAATGTTTCTTCTGTCTTGTGTTAATGAATTGTTAATTGTATAAGCTACAGGGAATGTTTTAGATGTAATGTTTAACTCGAGCTTACTTAAATAGGGATCTCACTGATTTGGAACAGTTTTAAAGATTGTATTGCCAAGTTAATAGAAGGATCTATTTTAAAATGTTGTAGAGAAAGACTCTTGTCACTAAGACCGATACTGTCTCATTTCTTTCTTGCTGTAAGAAAAGGTCCTTTAATCTGCTTCTATTATCATGCTTGTATAAACAATAATTGTAAAAGTAAAAGAAAAGGTAATTGCCTGTTAGAATTGAATTACTCGAAGAACTGAAAAGTACCCTAGACTTCATAATACCAAACCCGACTTCTATATTATTACCTAAAACTCATACTAATACATCAAACAGAGAACAACATTCATACCCATTTGTTGTGCTTTTACAAAATTGTATTCCTAATTTATTACATATTTTTTCAAGTTTATGTATAAATTCTAAGGAACTAATAGTATAAAGTCTAGTAAATTAAGATGGGCTACCAATTAGTGGAACCAAAATTGAAGGAGACTTATTGGAATTTTTAAGATATTTTTCCTTAGGCAAAAAGTATTTCTTTGCAACTAAAAAATCTTCTTTGTTACTTAAGAATAATTTAAAAATCGGTTTCGCAATTGAAGAAGTTTGGCTCATTGTTTTTTGTTTCTTTTTATACTTAAACTCTACAAGGGCTTTTCCTTCTTCAGCAAGGGCAATTTATCTTTTCTTCTATTACAGATTTGCAGATAAGGCAAATAGACAAAACTACTAAGGCACTAAGCTGAGTTATATAGTTTTATCTTATTACCCAATCAATACCAAACAGCATGATAAGTTTAAATTGTATAGGTTAGGTAGTTCTTAGTAAAAAAGCATTAGTCTTAATTTTAAAAGTTGGTTCTAAACCGGGTTTTGTATAGGCTGTTATGTACATGAAGTATTTCAAAACAGTTTTGTACCAAACAAAAAATTGTAAACCCCTTGATTTGAATGTTAATAAGTAATTTGCAATTATAAAATTCTTTACTTGAAAAGATGTTCTTTATTTTTATGCTGATCTTCTCAGATTGGCTTTTAATGTAGTATTTTTTAAGCAGTCACCCAGTGAATATTAAATTTGTTCAACCAATTTATTAGTAATAGTATTATTTCTTTACTTAATTATTTTGACTTAACTGAAAACATACATTTTCTTAAATAAATTAGCACAACACTGGAAGTAAAACTTAAAAAAAATAAACAGGTCTTCCAAAATTGAAGTTACATTCTTAAATAATTAATATCCTAAACATTAAAATATATTTCATGTTTTGAATAATGAATACATTTATGTAAATTTTATTAACAATCATACTGGTTGTTATTGCAACAGCACTACATTCGGAGACTGAAATTATAATAAATAACCTGTAATAAAATTGTAATAAGACACTGGAATTTAGACAAAATAAAGCTTATTACTGAAGGACATGGCAAGATCAGGTGTCCAACTAACTGAATCTTCTTTCATTTAGAAGGAAATCTGAAGTAAAAAAAAAAAAAATACCTTCACAGAGGTTGTTTTAAATTATGTCATTTATACATCGGTTGCACTTGCCTTTGGCAAATCAAAAATTTAATTCTATCAACCAACCAAATCTCTGCATAACTATTTTTATAACAAATTAAAACTCTTCGCATCGGGTTTCCATTATTTTGCATAAACCCTGATAGAGCTTAACAGTTTATTTTGAAGTAAATTGATAAACATTTTGGGGAATGTTTCATAAAACTGGTTTATTAATTGTTTTACGAGTGTCACTAGTCTGTCTGCTTAAAAACCAATAATAATAATACTTTGATAACTACCAGGCTAATTTAGATTTCATATCACAAACATAAGCAGAGCGTCAAGGAAGTGCGTACTGATTTTCGAGGAGCTCCAATCATCATTTACGTCCTGTATGACGTGGTTTGTTCAATGTTATGTGGTTAAAAGGCCAGATCATTGGCAGCTCAGTATTTGATTGTTAGCAGTTTACTGCAAATTGGCAGGAAACACTTGCTCGATTTTAATTGAGCTTTCTAAAACTTGCAGTGGAATTTTCTGGTATTCGCACATTCATCGCTATCCACACAAGTACTGTAATTAGCAAGAAACCCATTTCTATGCTTTCTCTGTGCTATTATGCTGATATAATAATCTAACATGGTTCACACTTTCTGGAAAATCAGGTAAAAAGTTAGAAAAATGCCGAAAGTCAGGGAAAATGCTTGATATTTATACAAGTTGGGGAAAGTTTGAAATTGAATTATAAATGTAATGCAGTACTGTGCAAAACTCAAAACTTATTAGATTTGCATTAAATTGGTTTTAATAGTGCTATGAGGAGGGAGTGAAAAAGGTAAGGCAATAAATGTTTTGGACAAACTGTAAAAATTAAAATAGTATAATAAACAGGGGAGCGCTAGTCTGCTATGGGGAAGATGGAGGCCAATAAAAAAAAATAATTTTGTTAAATATAATCTATTTATAACAAAATGTGAAAATGTGTAATTTATAACAAAATGTGAAAGTGCACATTTCGAGTCAAGAGTCAGGTAAAATTAACTTTTTTGGTAGGGAAGGTCGGAGAATTTAACTATTTTGGTCAGGGAAATCATTGACCAAATAAAAGTGTGAACCACGTATAAGCTTCTTCAAATGAACAGTTTGTATAACCAGACTTCTATTGTTTGCCGTAGAAAAGACAATTTCAAAGTATGATTAAAAGTAATAGTAACTTAATAACTGTTTCTCATAATTATTTTTAAAATTTGTTTTCCAATGTAAATGAAAGTTTACAATTTTGATGAACCGACAATTCTCTTTCCTTTTATTAAGGACACCAGAACCTTGGATAAAGAGCTAATTTAATATGACCCCCAAACAAATTTGGGTCATACTAAGTATATGATCACAAATGGTTTATAACTTGTGGCAACACATTTTCTTGTTTACATTGAGAACTTTCAAAAGACGCACTATTTTCATTTTCACGGCAGAGGTTTTGAACGTTTAATGAACCATTATGCAGAGCTAGTGAAGGCAACGGGGGGAAAATACTGTTTTGGTTGTTATCCATGAGTATATCATCCTAAATTGTATATTTACAGCCTATTAAATAAAATTCCTTTCAACGTAAGCTCTTGTGATGATTTTGTTGCATATAAAATAGGGATGTGCGAGTAGTGAATTTTTTAAATTGTATCGTGTTTTGCCAATTATTTTTGAATTTCAAGTATTTTTGACCAAATAAGTTGCCACCAGTATTTATTACTGTCAAGAAGTATTTTAAATAGTGTAACGCTATTTCGCAATTACCACAGATAGAATATCAAAGTCTTTAACTAATATTATGAGTAGTAGTACACACTTTTGGCCAGTATTAATCAAAGAGGTTTATGGTTTTTACTAAGATAACGTGGTTCGGTCATCGTTTCCAGGCAATAAAATGATGCCTGGTTACCATTTGTCAAATACCACTTAGTCCGGTCGATATCACATAGTTAAATCGTAATTTATGATCAATATTACATGGTGCAGTCCACATTTACCCCCACAATTACACGGTCTGATCGTCATTTGTTGCCGATTTTACACAGCCCAATTGTAATTTTTCATCCTATGTTATATGGTCTGGTGGTGATTTGCACCCAATGTTCGTCCGGTCATCATTTTTGTTTGATTTTACTTAGTCCAGTTGTATTTTATTGCTGTTACTCCGAAAATCTGTAGTTTCCAATTGTTAGTGATCCTTCACTAATCAGTGGGAAAAACTCGCCATGATTACGAGTATTGAGATACTGTACTGAAATGCTCAATTTTCAAGTATTCACACGCTCCTAATGTAGAATTATACTATCAGTCACACTGCCCCTAAATTGTTATGAGTATAGAGTTAAGTTCCTAAAACAAATCTTTAATTAAGAAAGGTAGGGAACTGTGGAAGATCATTCCTTACAAACCTTAGTGTCTTTAAAAAAATGTTTAATGTAATCGTAAAATTAGTGTAGATCCTTTTTTTAAAATAAATATAAATTATATACCTCAACATGAGGTAATGGGATAAGTTGGTGTTTCTGTTGTAATGTAAATAAATGTAAATTTAAAAAGATTGATTTATATAAGCCAACTGGTTTTGGCTTTTATTTATTATCAAATAAATGTAAACATGGTACCTTTACTTATAAATATCTAACAGATTAAGTGTAATTATACTTCGGTTGTGAACATATAGTATCAGTCACCTGTAATTCACAAATGTTATGACATATAAGTAATGCAATTGCTCACACATTTTCATGCTTGATTGTTGACAATTAAAATGTTAACAATTAATATTTGCAGTTGATTAATATTTTCTAACCTGTTATTTCCTTAAGTTTTCTTTTCTAATTATAAATTAAAATAGAAGGGTTTTGTTACTCCTTGCCCCATATTGATTTGTAGAGTACCAATCCAAATTTACTGGTTTTGAACCTCTTACCCTTATCAAAACCGAAGTAAATAGTCCAAGAGCATCTTTGACTGACTTTTAGTTCCATGCACTGAGGGATTATAAGGGTTCTAAGGGTCTATTGTTTGGTGCCTTCTATTGCTCTGCACTCTCCGAGGCATCTACTCACAAGAGCTAGAAAATCGCTTTATCTATTTGGGGTGTGGTAACATGCACGAGGTTATTTTTTTTCTCAAGTATTTTACAACTAAACAGGACAGGACAGGTATTAGCTACTAAAGAAATTAAGTATTTACAACTGTAATATTTTTAAAGTGCCCTTACAACGAGAAAGTGAATTTAACATTTAATCTGTCAGTATTTATATTCTAAACAACTTTTTTATTAGCATATTACGTGTTTTTATTACTTACGGGATGTAATAAAATAGTCTTACAACACTTAAGATATATTTACACTTGTACTGATTCACATACAGACGGTAAACATATATAAAAGATGGTACTAGGCTACAGGGGCGGATCCAAGGGGGGGGCGGTAGGGGCGGTCGCCCCCCCAAACCTAAAAATTATTCTGTTTTATTTTATTATTCAGGCATACAATGAAAGTTTGAATAAATCGGAATGAAAATGTAAGCAGCAAAAGCCTCCCGAAACCCTGTTTTTCGGTTCCGAGAGTCAAATTTTGCCGCTCCCGTCTACATTGTTACATTAAAATTCAAACTAATGCACCTAATCGTTCGATAAATGGAATAAAATATATACCATTATAGACAGGTGAAATTTTAAACTTCCATTTTAGTATTTAAAACATTACTTAGATCCACGTATTTCACCAAAAAGCGTCTTACAAAAACATGGATATTCTTGAGTATCGCGAAGTTGTTGCAGTTTTGCCAATTGGCAGACCAAAAATTCATTGTTTTCAACATGGTCTTGGAGGTCTATTTTAGCCACATACAGCAAAGGTTGCTACCATTGTCATTGTATTCGGTGATTAGTTTTTACTGGATTTCGCCCGCCTACCGTAGTTTGCTGTCAGCTGTGTTTTGTTTACAGGTTAGGTTTGATTTTTGTGTAAAACCGCGTAATCCGTTGCTAGGCAATAAATATCCAGTGGCTAGGCTAGAAGCCAAAAGTGCCTCGAATTATATGTAATAAAAAAGAGGAAACAAAGATTAAATTGTGTGCAAACGAAAGATCATTCACCAAGGATTTTATGTTGTAAAAATGTGGTACGACATTTTCATTTTTGAAAATAAACTAATTAAAAACTAATGAAAAATAATTTGAAAATAAACAAAATAAAATTGGGTTTATAGAGTTCCCACGGTAGTGTGTTTATACCGTCCGGAAGGATGTAACGCTTGTCGTTGACCTTGACTGTCAGTCTCAATCCTCATTGTATCTTCGCGTAGCATTGTTCAGTGTTGCAAATACGTTTTGTAAATAGTTTTCCGCGTGGGTAACGACTAAAATAAATTGTTTATTTAGGCATCTCACTTGTTCATAGACGCCTACAGATGACGTAGAAAAGTGTAAAGCCTAAATATTTGTTATTTTTATTCACGGTCGGGCGCAGTAGAACTAAAGTTAATTTTTGTTTAGCTTGTTTATAAATTTATGTTTGCTTTTTTCTTGAGTACAAGGTTAGTGATACATTATGGTAACTTACTTTCATTCGTTGTATAATTTCATTTAGTTAAAGAAAATTATGGGGGTACCACCCAGTTTGGGGTGAGGGGTAACTTTCAGTGACCCCCCCCCCCCAAACATGACCTCTGGATCCGCCCCTGCTAGGCTATCGATTTCGACCAGTCACACCAGTCAGTTCTCTCATTGGCCTGATGATGACTGGTGTGACTGGTCGAAATCGATAGCCTAGTACCATCTTTTATATATGTTTACCGTCTGTATGTGAATCAGTATAAGTGTAAATATATCTTAAGTGTTGTAAGACGTCTTTTATTACATCCCGTATTTATATTCTTGCACTTATTCTGCCTTGTCTGTTATTTATTTTTTTACAATCATTACAAATGCTATAATTTGAAGGTTTTTTTTGCCTAGTATGAAAAGGCTTAGGATCATTTTTATGGTCTAGCTATGATTTCAAGCCAATATCATTTAGTCTTGGAACAATTGTCAATCAGAATCACGTGCATTGTTCAATCTTCTCAGCTGTTTATAACTAGTTTGGCCCGACTCAGAAAACCACTCAGATTATTACTCCCTTTGGCAGTTTATATCCTCGTTTTTCACAAGTGTTGTTTTACCTGCAAGCCAAATTAAAACACAAAGGAATGTCAACAGAAATTCTAATTTTAAAATTGTAGCCATGCTTTTTTCTGAATGTTGTATAAATTACAGTTATAAAATGAAAATCATTTCATGTATTCAATTAATTAAGAATAAAATGACAAATTTAGCTTTAAACCGTAGAAAAAACAAAGCAAAACTAAACAGATTTGTTGCAATATTTCATATAACATGAGGGTAAATAGGAAAACACAAGTAAGTGGCCAATATATGTACATGTTTATTCAAAAATAAAACCTACAATATTGCAAAATAAAAAGGAAAAATGATTAAAAAAACAGATAATTAACTTAAGTAATATATTTGATTACTGTAAGACAAATAAGAAAATAGATACTTCAAATTTGTATAAATACACTTTTTAAAGCCTCTTTTACGATAAAATAAACATGCTTAAGATCCACTTGCATGAGATAAGCATATTCTCTTAGGCAAGTAAGATTGCTAGAGTCGGAAACATTGTATGTTAAGGCACGTGGGTGGTAATATCAAAGCCAACTCATAACGAGATTAACGATGAGTAAGATCTGAGCATCATCCAGTCTCAGAGAATCTCACAATATGATAGGGAAACTGGCTTCATTTTTCTCTTCATAAGATCTAAGCTTAAGTTCTAAATTAAATCAAAAGTAAAGCTGACGTGTCTTGGGGTGAATTCGACATGATTTAAAGTAATGATAGCCAAATTATATAGTTTAAAAACAGACATGGACTACTAGATCTAACGTACAAACAATATTTAAGTAAAAATAAAACTATAGACTGAAAAGTCAAGACAGTTTTTACACAGAAGTACTTGTTTTCAGTACAGCTGGTAGTATTCGTACAACCTATATTCTTAACATAATGTTTTTCCAAATTAAAATGACATACATATTCGATTCATTAAAAGTAATATATGACAATGATCGTAAGCAGCAAAACTTACTTAACATACACTCGCATATAAAATAACACAAATAAGTGATTTATTCACATTGTCTTCATCGAGTTAGGCAAAGTCTGTCTTCTTTAACTTAACACAATGTGCTTTCTTAATATTTGACTCTAAGATTTACTATGACAACATGATATAACAAGTAGTTCAAAAACCAGTATAACATGGCTGTACAACTAAATCATTTCAGATTCACAAGTAGATATGGCTATGGCTATCACACGTTTACAGTTTATTTATAAATTATTTAAAAATATACCGTATTCAACAAAATTAGACTTACTGGGGAATTTCTTATGGATGGCTTCATAATTTAATATCTTAGTTTCTATCAGTATGTTTCGAGTCTGCTTCAAAAATTCTGTTTAAATACAGACTATTTCAGTTGATATTTATTTCTAAATTGTTTAACTATCTTCACCCAGTGAGTCAAGTTTAAAATTACTCACTTCAACTTTTGTCATTTTAAAAGTAATGTGAACTCAAACTAAGGCAGAGTCGACTTATCGTACTCCAAAAAGCTCTGATAACGACATCCAACCAAACATTAATTTAATGTTTTACAAAATAATGACTAGTAAAAAAGCTCAAATTTATAAAACCGACAATACAAAATTATTGTATTTTTTTCTAAAAATGGTCTATGAAATAAGTTAAAACATTTAAAGCAACAACAATATTAAATAATAAAAAAATAAACGAACAAAATATTTTCAACAACAAAAACTAAAAAAATATATAAATAGTTTGATAAAAATGAAGGTAAAATGGCAATCGATGAGTATATGATGGAAGGATTTAGACGTCGACCTTGAAGGGGGATCCCGGGATATGATCGTCTCCCCACCTGACGATGACTATGTAGTCTCCCCGCTCCCTCACCACGTAGTTGACGGTGAAGTTGTTGCGGCCCATGTGCTTCACATACACTTCATCACAGGGCCCCTTGGGTCCGTAAATTCCAACGTACAGAATGTTGTTTCCTACAAAAGTGGTAAAAATATCAGCAAAAGCTCTCAGAAGAATGTATAGCTTTCGAGGCCTTGCCAAATTTGTGTGCAGCCCTGGAGGAAACTTTGAACGAAATTTGTGTGCAGCCCTGGAGAAAACTTTGAACGAAATTTGTGTGCAGCCCTGGAGAAAACTTTGAATGAAATCACTGTTGAGGAATTACAAAGGTTTTTCATGTTAATATTAGAATTTTCTTTTAGCGAATTTCCCCTATAGGGAAGAAGCTATTACCGTAGGTCTCATGGTAAGACTTAAGCCCGAGACCATGATAACTTTTTGTTTTGAAGTCCCCAGTTTTGAGGCCAAAAACACTATTCGTTCAAATTTATATATATATCTATATCTCTATATATATGTGTGTCCGTGCATGCGATAACTTGAGTAAAAAACATCCGATTTCGATGAAATTTGGCTCAAATATGTAAAGTGACAATCATGGCAGGTTGAAAACCAGAAAAATTGGACCATGGGAAGGGGGGATTTATGGGAGTTTTAAATTTTCCAAAAATTAGTTTTTTGCATTTTTCACACTAAAATTTTTAAAAAACTTAATTTTGGTTTTGACCATGTTATAGAGCTTAAAAAACAAATAATATAGTATTTTGAATTATTAACCTAGGTTAAGTGGTTGCGGAGAAAATCCAAAGAACCTCCTCATAAAATCTCCCATGTTAATCTTATGGGAAAAAGGTTTTTGACTTTTCCTCAGTTAATTTTAATGTTAACTTCATATTTGCTTTTACCAGTCAGTTTAGCTCCAATCATTTTGGTGTTAAAATTCATTAAATTGTGATTCTACGTCCAACCGTTGCAGAGATATTCAAAGTGCTAAACACAGTACGTTGTCCAATGTTATCCTTATGGAGAATAAATAAAATTTGATATCTCGATTATTTATGAATGTATATTGATGAAACTTGGTATGTGGCTTCACGTAGTACTGGTATAATGATATTTGCCCAAAAAATTGATTTTTTGTTGATTATCCCCATAGCAGCAAACCTGCGTTTTCAGACGTCATGTTATTCTTATGGAGAATAAGTAAAATGTAATGACTCCCTTAATTATGAACATAAATTAATAAAACTTGGTATGTGGCTTCACTTTGTTGAGTTATATTGATATTTGCATAAAAACCCATTTTTTTGTTCCTTGATGCAGCAAACCTGCTTGCTCAGCCCCCATGTTATTCTTATGGAGAACAATTAAAATGTTATATAGTACTTATTTATGATTGAATATTGATAAAACTTGGTATGTGGCTTCGCCTAGTTAAATTCTATTTATATTTGCATAAAAAGTAATTGTTTGTGTTCCTTGTTTCAGCAAACCTACGTACTCATCACCAATGTTATTCTTATGGAGAATAATTAAAATTGTATTTATCGCTTTTATTTATTAGCGATTATTTTTGTATCAAACTTGGTATGTGGTATTAAGACATATATTATGCATTGGAAATTCGCTGAGTACGCAGGTTTGTTGCGACGGGAATATTTAAAATTTATATCACAAAGCTCTTAACTTCACTGATACTCTTGTCTCATTTAATTAGCTAAGGACAAAACTTGATATCGGACAATTAATCAAATTGGTGAATAGACTTTGCATTAACACAAGATAAAAAGAA
This sequence comes from Allygus modestus, assembly GCA_963675035.1. Taxonomy (NCBI): domain Eukaryota; kingdom Metazoa; phylum Arthropoda; class Insecta; order Hemiptera; family Cicadellidae; genus Allygus; species Allygus modestus. Next base: position 33,027,472 of record OY776113.1, on the reverse strand, counting down.
ATATAAATCACAAGAGAACATACATGTGTAGTATTCTAAGAAATAAACTATTTTGAGTAGAATGACACGTGTTGTTACAGTTAAACAGGATACAATAAATTAGTTCTCTCAATGTGGGACGTAATTTATTGTATCCTGTTCTAAGGAATACTCATTTTGCCAGGAAGCTGCTCTGATAACTCATTTGGTAACAATGAGGATTAGTTCAGATTAAAGCTAATTATTTCCTGAAATTTCAAGCTAAGTGCTTAGGAATAAATCACCTGACTATTCAAGGTAATTAAGATATTTACTAAGATTCCACTTAAGCACTGTACTTTTATATGCTCAGGAATATTTGCATTCCCTCCTCTCTCGATCATAAAATCAGCTACACATGTAATAATATAAATATACATCTTCTGACATGCGTTTGCACATCCTCTACTTGAGCACATATTAGTACGCTGTGGCTGACGATTAACTGACAATTCAATTTGCAAATTCAAATACGATTTTCTTGATAAGCTAAAACTGGAAAGCTGGATACAAGAGATACTGTAATAATTAAACTTCGCTGCAGTTATTTACCTGCGTCTGCGCAACTAACAGTGAACATGTTCTGCTTCTGGAGGTAAGCCTTCTTGAGACCCATGCCTTTGCATGTTACTTTGCTGGCATCAGACTTGAACAGTGGCAGCACTACTCCCTGCCCCGCTTTGTTCTTGGAGACCTTCTGCACTGTTTCGACCACCACTGAGGATGTTTCTTGTGCTCCTCGCTCTGCCAGATCTTCACCTGCACCGGTGAGTTCAGATTAATAAACTGAGTTTGTAAAACAATATTTTGATCTAAATATTTGATTGACAAGTTTAGTTATAAATATAGTACAAGTGTAAATATATTTGGAAGTGTTACAAGAAGTTTTAATTACATCCCATAAAATAACTGTCCATAAATCCTGCAATAAGTCCATAAATATCGGTAAATAAATATGTCAAAATCAAGAACAGCATCAGTAATTCCCAAAACCTCATATTTTCCAACAGATGAGATGAAAACTAGAAAATAATTGCAGGGTCAAGGGACTGAGTTTATTGCATCGATTGAAATTAGTTTAAATATTTTCTTATTGGAAAACTATCTTCTAAAATATCTAAAAAATTACATGAAATGGTGTATTGAGAGACACTAGAATATTTCGTAACGATGAAAATTAGATTATGATCGTGATTAAATGCTCCAAAACGCTAGGAATTTCTGGAGGTCAGCGGCACAGGAAAACTAGTAGGCCAATGGGTTAAGAGCCAAATGTGATGACAGATTTCTTACCCGTGCATGTGACTTTGAAGGGAGATCCAACGATGTGGTAGCTATTGTACTTAAGACTGATGTAGTAGTCGCCGGGGACAAGAGGCGTGTAACGGACCTTGTATCCCTCTTCTACCTCCGTACAGTCCATCGATACTTTGCTGGGCCCGTCGATAGTCACTGCAAGGGTGCCAGCACCCGCATTGCATGTGTCCACTATGAAGTCTGTCTTCGCACCTATCACAGATAGGTCAAACACACAAAGTAATTATTTACATACTTCTTCTTTCCTTGAGTACTTAGTACTCAGGAATCTTTAACATGCTGATACTCTAATTATTCTGTAATCCGGAACATTTTGCAATCTTATAAAATTCTAGTCCTGAAAGTAGTTTGGGAGGAATTAATGTGATTCCATTTCCAGAACTAGTTGGTCATTAAGGTACCTCCACAAGTTATCAATTCCATCCAGTAGACTTTACAACATATTTTACATTGTGTGATTGGAATTAATTAGAAACTTCCTTCCTGTAGCTCTCTTGAAGAAATAAAGCAATTCAAAACTCTTTGTTATGACACCTCGAATACATAACAATAATCAACGGTGATCTGCTTCCTTAAGGATTTGGACTGCTTTCTCTGAAAAGCGTTTGAATGATTCTCTCTCAAACAAAATGCCTCTGGTGAGGATTTACAAAAAAAGTTATAATTAAAGAGCAGTTACCAGTCTTGATTTCGTTGAGGCCGGCGCCACTGGCATGGACAGCAGCTGGATCACCGTCTTCCTTGCCAACCTTGATCCGGAACGGTGATCCAGGGATGTGGACACTGTTGAACTTGACATGGATGTTATGGATACCGTTCTCTCGTGGCATGAAACGGATGGAGTATGTGTCCGGGTCTATCGACTGAATAAAACAGTCATCTTCGGCACCGGAGGGAGAGACAATCTGAAATTAAGGACATATTTTTCAAAATTGAAGGATTTAGACAGTATTAAAAAAAGGAACTATAGATGTTAAAATTATGCTTTTCATGAAATTATTTCCAAATTTAATCCAGTGATTATCTTCAAATGGACTCTTATTAAGTAAAAAAAAAACATATTCAATTGATTTTCATTCAAACTATCAAGCAAAGGGGGATTATTTAAACTATCAAGCACAGGAAGTTGTTGGCATCGACTTAAGGGAGTGAGGGAAGGGGTAAAATGTTTTAGGCCCTTGCCCCCAACCCTTCAGTCGTCCGTCTTGCATCAACCGCGTGTCACCGCGAAGTCTCATAATTCGATTAGATTTTTGACTAGATTCATTCCTTTTCAGACTATATACATTACAACAAGAATTGATTAATGAATTTAAGTTCAGTTTACACATTCATTAATTTGTGTTATTGTTTAATTTAATTTTTTTTTATACAATAAACTCGGTGTTTTTTACAATCTATTGTATTTATTTACATACTAAATACTAATACGCATATAATTTGCGTAATATGCGATAAACGTTACAAAAGTTATCTAAGGGTACAAAATTTAACGTAGAGACCTTATAAATCATGCCAATAAAAAAATAAACCCAACCCTATTATATGATTTTATTTTATCAAAAATTGTATAAATATAAGAGTTGTAACAGTTTATAATGTATATGATATTATTTTTGGGGGTAACTCATTTGAATACAAAATTATATTTAAAACACAAAAGAAAATTCTGAGAGTAATGTCAAGAATACCACCAAACCCTCTATGACATGAAATATTCAAAAATCTCGACAGTCTTCCATTTTCTTGTATTTATGTCTTAAAACTGTTACTGTATGTTAAATCAAATATGTCAAGATTTACTGTATTAGTTATTTTTCATAATTATAACACAAGAGATAGTTTGATGATTTAATGTCCACAACACAGATCAACATTTTTTTGAAAATACACCCTTATACATGGAAATTACAATTTTTAATAAATTGCCCTAGGAAATTAAATTAATAAATTATAAAAAAGTTGATTTTTGAAAATAATACTTGCAAATTTTACAAAACATTTTATTATTTTAAAATTGTTCTATCATATATATAAATATATATATAATTTGTTATCTGTTATATTTTTTAGAGATTGCATATAGGATATTGTAGGTTAGTAGAAATTCTTATGTAAATGTATAAATCAAATTTATGATTTAGATTTTTATTTAATGAGGAAACTACTGAATCATAGTTTCACAATGTTTTAAGTTGTCCCACATTTTGTTACTATATACTCTCAGAAATCTGGACTATTGTGGCAGCCAGCTGGTCCGGACATAGAAAAATCCGGATTTCCTGGAGGTGAGCATGAATCATCAATTCCGCCTTTATAGTTAACAGCTATGACAATATGGGTTTAAGTTTACATGCTAATACAAGAGTGAGCTTCCAGATCAAAGTGATGAGTCATCGACAGGTGAATACCTGAACAGAGTAGCGCACCGGACATGTAAACAATATCAAACACAAGCGAGGACTCGGACCATCCGAGGTTGGGTTAGTACACCTAAACATGCAAACTACATGGCATTTGTGTAGGGTGGGATAATCACGTGAAAACTGAAGGCGCTAAACGTGAGATTCCGTTTTTTTTTTTTTTTGTATTATTTGCAACGAATAATTAAAAAAAAATCAAGACCATCGCTCCGGAAAACCCTGAGTCCGGATTTGTGCGATTTGGATTTCTGAGAGTCTACTGTATCTACAATTTTATGTTTATTTAACTTAATGTATATACAAATTGTAAATATAATTAGAATTAAAAATAATCCCTGCCTATTTAGGTGTATGTCTTAGAAAATTATATAGAAGTTGTAAAGGTAATTTTGTCATGTCGAAACCTGGAAGCTGGCTAGTATTTAAATTTGAAAAATTAATTGATTTCACAACAATTGTTGACCGGCTTGCTTGTGTTATTTGAATTTACTGAGAACTTTGTCACTTTAACTCGTTAGTAATAGTTTTGTTATACCCCGATAACCTACATTTTATTAATTGACTGTAAAACATTTGCCCTGATTTCAGTACATTCAGAAATACTTTCAGCATTAGACAACTAACCTTTGCATCAAGTTGACCCTTGGCTCCATTTTTCCTGACGAGGAATTGAGCAGGTTTGTCAGGAAGAACACCGGTCGTTGGAAACTGAGCGACCTCGAGCTTGTGAGCATCTCCTTGAGCCGGAGAGATGAACAGCTTGTATGGTGAGTCCGGAATATGCTGGTCGTTGAACTTGATACCCACTCGATACTCCCCTGGAAACCGAGCGTTGGATACACAAGTGTTTCTGGGATCTTTCACTCGACACAGGAGTACAAGTAGGGCCGGATTTAAGCATAGGCTACCACACATAACCGCATTGAAAAACCTCATACAAGCAAAAAAAAGGTCACCAACTTGGACCTGGACTGCAACAAGGGTCCGCACCAAGGGTTAAGCCTAGGGGCATCAGCTCCTAAATCCGGCCCTGAGTACACGTAGGGCAGTTAAATGATTTCCACCTCATTCAAGTAATTAAATGTAAGTGATTCTTCATACACTTTTAGAGAAACAGTTGTTATATAACATACAAGTGATAAATATTGTATTTATAAATGAACGGGGAAATTAATGTAACTGACATGAAAAGAGGAACAGAAAGGGCAAAACGCTTGTGATGAAGTGAACAGTGACCTTATATCACTTACCGTAAGATAATTTTCCCAAATTTCTGGTGATGAGGGATTTTAAATTTATGAAATTAATTATTTATATACTGAACAACCAAAGAATTTACTGCCCGTAAGAGAAAGGCAGCTGATAATTCAAATCGGCCACTTCAGTCTAGTGACTGAAGTTCTTTTGTTGCTGTGCTCCTTTTATCTATGCCTTGCTTGAGCTAGTAAACTTTTCAGGTCTTTTGTGAGCATTTCAACTGTTCAAGTCAACCAATACATACCATTGGATTACAATTTTGTATTAAGCTTACGTACACTTTTTGCCAACTTATCAAAAAGATATGACATACTGCTAACAGATGAATCTGTAGAGGTGTCAACAAGAAACTAACGAGGGCCAGATGTTGTTTCTTAAATTTACAAACTGGAAAAATAGATCTCCTCTAAACACCCCAAGAAGACATAGCTTAGTGGTTTCCTTGAATAACAGATGTTTTGGTTTTCAAATGTTTTTGTCTATGCAACCTATTTATGCTGCTGCGACATTTATTATTCTGAAATGTTTGTTGTTGTGTTGGAAACACTGCTGTGTCAGTCTCGATTGTAGACCTCTAATTATACCTGTTTTGATTAAAACTCAAAGTTAATTAAATATAAAATACATACTCCATAATTATATGTGTTAAATAAAGAAATTGGGAGATTTTACTCATCTGTCACTTAAAATGTGACTGGGAGACACAAGTAATTTTTAAAATGCAATATTAAGGTTTGCAAAATGCATTGGAATACAATTTTGATTTAATATGGTATACGTTTACATTAGATCACGATAAAATCTATTCCTGATGCATCAGGAATATACTGACGAATTATTAAAAAAGATATACTGAAAGGTGGGATGAGGGGGTGTTCAGAAACCCCTCACAAAGATAAAGCTACAGCTTGTGGTGGGAACTGTGATATGTTGAATGATGGTTCTCTGCGAAACCGAGTTCACTTATTACTTTTGGCAGAGCTTCAAAGTATGACTCAACAAGTTCCAAAAATAAATTCCGCAGATCATCCACAAGTTTGGTGAATTCTTCTGCAGCTGTCTTTGAGCATCTTAAAGTGTATAAAAATATTTTGTTTGTGGTATTGTACTTTTTAAAATAATATGTATATTTACCTCTGTTTAAATTATTATGTTATAATGAGGTTTGCTGGATACATTTGACAACAAATATAACATAAAATTCATGTTTAGGTTTTTCATCATCTATCAATTCTCAATACATATTCTACCTAAACTTAATTTTAAACTAAATCTTATAGTTCCATTAAAACACTCTACCACAGTTTTAAATTAAGTTAAAATAAGGTTAAAGTACCGATAAACGAATCATTTGATCTTTGAAAGTCTGTAGTTCATCGGGTATTACTAATTTAATTTTAAAAGTGTTCGGTTGTAGTTTTAAAGAAATAACACACTAATCCTTTTCAACGTATCAAATTTCAAAATAAATGGATCCATATGTCTAAAAGGACATATTATTTCAAAGGGTAAATCTGTCAAGTTTAATACTACTCTATCAAAAATACATAAAGTTTACAAGCTAATATCAATCGCTACTCAAATGATTGTTTTAATTACAAGAGCTGAAACCCAACAAGCCATTATAAATATTACTCTTTAAATGAATGGAAATACAGTGAGTAGACGAGGAGTGGGGTTACCTTTGTCATGGTCGTCTACCAGAATGGACTGACTGCTGGTGAACATTCCGCCGCGCCTCCCATTCATTCCCAACTGACATGTACCATCTTGTGTTATGGTCTAATTTTAGTTCACTCCCACCACTGCTAGTATTTACCTGCTTTAAAAATTCTCCGTGAAGTTGGCATGGAGCCAGGACTGTACTATTCCTCGTTATTTAAAGCCTTGTGATTTCAGTAATGGTATATTAAACATTTAACACCAAACTTCTCCCGTAAATATATCCCTTAACAAATTTATGGATTAAGAAAGTGCTTTCAGTGTGTTTAAATTTATTATTATCTTTAAAGCTTAAATGTCAGATGTGTATTACTTAAGAAGATATTAAATTAACTTTATTCGATTTTATTAACATATGATAACTAGATTGAAGTTGTTACTAATTAAGAAAGGCATTCTGCAACACTACTTTTACAATTCTACAAGAACTTTAAGATTGCATATTATAATACGGTAATACTTAAGGGTACATGTAATATAGCATATTTCTCTTAATTAAATTTATTCATAGAAAATAAATATTTTGAATCGTGAGTTTATTTGAATTTAAGTGATATCCCAGACAGAATTTGTCTACCTTATTATGTTTATATTACAGGCTATTTAGAGGTTTTAAGGTTAATCCTGATACATGGTGGCTGAAAAGTAGTTACCCAATTTGGTTTAGTTAGTATTTGAGGCATTTACATTGTGTACAGTATAACTTAAATTTGTTGAAAGAGAGTTACGACAATAAGGAGCAGATTAGTGTTTACAACAATATGAATTTAGGGTGATTTGGAATCTACTTATACTTAAAAACTCAAAGGCCTTATAATAAAAAGAAAAGTTTCCGTAACTTAGACCTTAATTTAAAAAGTTAGCCCCTCAACAACGTTAAGAGGAGTGAATAACGTTGGTAATAGTGAGTTTAAGGTTTTTAACACGTTCGGTGCGGTGCGCCGGATATCCGGCGGTTGCCGAACAAGGAAACAAATGCAATTATCCTGAATATACACGATTAACACAGTGAATGTGTTAAGAAGTTTATGTGGACATTTGCCATCACTGATAAAAAAAACTAAATATGACAATTTTTTATTTTGATTATTCATACTCTGAAGACAAAATTAGATTCCAGATCGTAAAGTGTTGTGAAACTTGTTTTTCTATAATCAGTATGACCAATATCTTCTTTTACTTCTTGATTAAAAATGAAGTCAACGTTCACTCTCAGGATTTTGGAGTGAATGATTCTAATCATGAATGAAAAGATTTACTAATGGCTAAGGATTACCCAGAAGCAAGAGATCAATGCGACTTTGAAAAAAAAACCTGTGACGGGGCTCTAACCATTTTGTGGTGTTAAATTAGAACCAACACACTCTAGTGTCATATCTAAGTGTGTGCTTCAAAATCGGAATCTATAAATACTAGGCTAATGACTGAGGGTGTGCTTCATTAATTAAAACTCTAGCTTGACTATTATGGGAGTTCAATTTCCTACATTATTTGTTTTGTAACCCGATATCTTACAATATTTTTATTTGATTTATTCAGTTGACTCTCAAGATAATTGGGTGAAATAAACATTTTATCACTTTAGGTTGTATATAACAAAACAAATAGCGATATAGTCCTTATAAAAAGCTTTAAAAATTATTATCTAGGGGTGTGCAATTAGTGATTTTTAAAGTCGAGTCGAGTTTAAAAAAAAAATCGCAAGTTTCAAGCTTTTTTCAAGTTGAGTTTTTTTTCAAGAAGAGGAGATACTAGTTTCAAAAGTTACCTATACATAATCAGCATTATGTCAAAAATTATATCTGATAAAATGAAATGATGATAGAATAATTATTTTAATTTGTTATTCATAGATTCATAGTATATACATTTCAAGACTGGTTTCTTAAAAAATTCATAAATGCGGAGCGCAAAAGTAGATCTGAATGTGTGTACTAAGACTGGTTTCTTAAAAAATTCATAATTGCGGAGCGCAAAAGTAGATCTGAATGTGTGTGCTAAGACTGGTTTCTTAAAAAATTCATAATTGCGGAGCGCAAAAGTAGATCTGAATGTGTGTACTAAGACTGGTTTCTTAAAAAATTCATAATTGCGGAGCGCAAAAGTAGATCTGAATGTGTTTACTTACATTGGTAATTCAAATTGAATATCACTGCTTTTTCTTAGACAAAGCCAACGTGATACGATGTTAAGATTTCTTTTGTAAAACGTACAGAGAACAATCTAATTAGTTTTCACCTCGACTCCTCGGGCGCATTTATTGCTTTTGTAACTGTCATTTGAGTCGGTTTAAGTGTTTAATCAACTGTATAAAAAACTCGGCTGGAACTCACAAGTTTTTTACAATATCTCGAGTCGAGTCGAGTAGTGCAAACTCGGCCTGAAAAAAACTCGCTATACGAGTACTCGCACACCCCTATTATTAACTATCAGTATATTGTTTCCTTTTTGTTTTTACCTTTATAAGAAAAATAATATCCTTTATATTTAGGTTTAATAAACATAAAAAACGCTTAGAAATTAATTTACTTAAATTTTGATTGGTTTCTTTGGATGAAATGACAGATAACTAAGATTATTCACAAATAACATTTATCATTATTCTGTGAATAAAACAAGTAGTCTTAAATAAATAAATAATGCAATAAAATATATGTTTATATGATTTGATAATTTTAAATTATAATATTAAAACTATTTGGAATGCAAAATTTAATATTTATACCAAGAGATTTTTACTAAGAATCAATGTAAAGTTCTCTTATGACAGTTAGATTTACTAAGATTTAAAACTATGACAGGTATTAAAAGAACATTTTTTAAATTATCCAGATTCAAAACTGACAATGTACAGTGGATGCTAGATACCTATTGTTTTGGGGAAGACTTTGAAACTGAAAGAGATTACTTAACCAGTAAAAGAGATGAAAATACATATCTGAAATCCCACAGTTCAATCTGGAATAAATATAGTGAAGAATACTGCTTACAAGACCTCTGCTCTGAAGATTATGCAATAGGCAGAACTAGAAAAATAATTTGGGGAGCCTGTGCGCTAGACATCTACCGATTGACTGTTTTTTTACTTCCCCCCCCCCATACATAGTACAGTAGAAGATCTAATCCGGCACGATCGGGACTTTGGCAGTGCCGGATTACCGAAAGCACCGTCTAAAGAAAGTCGTTATACCGTTAAAATAGAGAGTAGTGAAGGAAAATGTAAAAAAAGAACATTTAAACCATAAAATAGATTAACGGGATTTTATTTTAATACAAACAGTACATTTACGTCTGCCGATTACCCGTGAACTCTACCGAATGCGCCTGAAAGGCTTATATAGTGGACCAAAAACATTTTTCTAGAACCCTTAGAATGATGCCAGATTATTTAAAGTGCCGGCCAATCGGATTAGCGGGTATTTACTGTAATGGAGAAAGTATTGTTTTTGTCAACATTTTAAAATTTGAGTTATTGGTGAAATATTCATTTTGGTGCTCCTTGAATAAAAAAAAAAAACTGTCTTTGATGTGATGTCTGTCTGTCTGTATGGATGTGTACAGATCTAGAGCCTATACCAATGGGTCAATTTTGATCAAATTTGGTATGTAGAAACTAATCCATGGTACTTCCAGGCGGTTTTTTAAACTTTTGATTTTGAAGGGTAATTTTTTCCCAAAATCCGCTAAAAATATAAAAAAATCCAAATTTCTCAAAAAAGGCTCCAAAGATTTTAATTAAAATTTTGTAGTTCATAGTGCTTTAAGTCTCCAACAAAATGACACCACCTGCATTTCTGGGAAAAGTCGGGTTGAGAAATTATAGGACTTAAAGGTTCCAGAATTCAGTTTTGTTAGATTTTTCATAGAACCATCCTACTCTTGAAACAACATTTTCTTATCACAAATAAAACAAGTTAAAAAAACTAAATAATATAGTATTTTGAATTATTATTCTACGACCATTGGTTGATGAGAAAAGTGCAATTTTCATTTAGCGGTAAACGCAGTACGTTGTACAATGCTATTCATATGGGGGATAAAAAATTACCATTTTTTAAAAATTTACTTATCAATTTCATTAAAACTTGATACGTAGGTCAACAGACCATCAGAGGATATTCAGAATATGTTGTAACCTAACCCTAGGGGGAATGGGGGCATTTCTCCTCTTAAAACCATTGTGTGTGGCAAATGATTTTGTAGTGCCTCCAAAAAAAGGATTTGGATAGATATCTCTGAAAATTTTCATTAGAAGATTTTCTGTACATGCTACCGTACTTTATATATTCTATATTTAGTAAATATCAAGTAACTCATTAATTAAAATTGGACTAAAAGAGAGAGAGTTTGAGTCAGTTTCTTGATACCGTTTATTTGAATTACATTCATTTTCTATCATTATCAATAGGGTTTTCATGAAAAAAATGGTGCGGTTTTAACATGAAATAAAATAACTGTATCAGTTTTACGACAATATTTGTTTAACTACAACCCTTATCTAAAACAGTTTAATATGGTTGTCAAATACTTTTCAATGTGTCCACCATTGGTAGGCCTGCAGACATCTAAACGATGGTCTGTCTCAGCCCACACACTGTGCACAATGTCTCTTGTCACTGAGGATACTGCCTCATCAATTCTTTCCCTTAAATGAGCAACATTACACATTGTTTCGTGAGTATACTTTGTTTTTCATTTATCCCCACAGGAAAAATTCACATGGAGTCAAGTCTGGACTTCTAGGAGGCCATGAAATAGGGCACCTCTGCCTACCCACATTTGTTTAAACTTTTCATTCAAGACATCACGAATAAAGTCCTTGTAATGGTTACTCCTGGTAATGCTCTATCCTGTTGAAAACTATATTCTCATTTTCTAGCTCGTCAATTCGAGGAAAACAATAATTCTCTTGCACATATCCATAAACAATACCATTAACATTTTTTCAGCAAAAAAGATCCAATTACTTGATCTTTAGTCAGTCCATATCTTTTGTTTACTTTTGGTGTGAGAACCCCAAATTTGTACATTGTGTTGATTGACACATTCATTAATGTGAAAAGTTGCTTCATCTGTAAAGATTACATCATTTAAAAACAATTTATTCTCGGCAATCTGATTTAAGATACAAGTTCCAAACTCTACTTGTTTGTCGTTTATTACGACTTGATCAGTCGGCTTGATTCCCTGCTATGAAAGTTGAATTTTATATGTATGCAAAGTAGCCTTTCATGTAAAGTTTTATGAAGAGTTGTTACTGGGATTCCAAGCTCCAGACTCTTGACGAGGAAGAGATTTTTTTTACTTTTAAGGCAAGATTGCCTAATGTTTTGAGCTGTTTCCTTTGATACCGGCGGTCTAGCAGAACCTTTCCATTTCAGTACCAATCCAGTTTCTTCTAATTTTTTACTCCAACAAGAAACAATGTATAAGACTAAAAAACATAAAATAAACCATGTCATTGCCATGATCGTTATGCAACCATACATACAGAAGCATAATTGCAGCTTTGTGTTTTTATATAAGTGGAGCTGTAACTTGGTGTGTCTGTGGGTGGGTTTTTATGTAGTTCCTGATGGATTTATATGAGGTGGAACTTTGTTAAATATTCTCCTAAAAGCCCGTTGCACTAAAATCACCGACTTTAATTCACTCAACAACAGCATACACTTGGCTTGATTTGATCTGAAAACATGACTTGAAAATGTTAACCATCAAACTGTTTAGATCGTTAACAACTAACAAATTTAAATGTTAACAATGAAACAGCTGTTTTATAATACTGGAAACGAAACTATTTGAACTGTAGAGGCCAGTGTTTACCAACCTGTATTTTCTACCCTGCCTAGTAATTTGTTATTAGCATTCCGAACCGCACCATTCTCTTATGAATACCCTGTATTTATTCTGCAAATAATACACTAGTTTTCTACATAAACATTATATTTTATACTGTCACAATAAGTATAACAAATATATTGAGTTAAAACTAAATTTGAAAATAATCTCTGGAAAGGCAGACGGTTCTGCGGCGGCCGAGTTGACGGTTTTTACCTCTTGGACGTATTTAAAAACAAATGTGTTTAGGTTACTTTGTAACAAAAAATAAATAAACAGAAAAATTCCACTGTATATTCATTCTTAAACATTGTAAAAATAACCACTCAGCGAGAAGAAGTCATTTAATGATGAGAGATGATAGCACCTCAGTGATCCAGCATGGATAGACTATTCCAATGTCAAAGACTTAAGGTACCTATATACTCTCGCCCGAGTCGTTCTTCCAAGTGACTCGTGCTTGTGTGACCATCAACACTGCAGCGAGTCGAGATCGCGAGTGGCACTAAGTATGGAGAACCTGCTGCTCGTCTCCTTTGACACAGTCACAAAAACCGACAAGAAACAGAGCGTCGGCGAGGCGAGCACAATCATCCCAAGCTCTGGCGAACTAGCCCTCCACATTCTTGCATTCACCATCGCACTGCTAGACTCGGCGAGAGTGTAGAGTTGGCTTAAAATCCCTCCTCTCACAATTTCCACATACAAAAAGTTGATAGAATTAACAAATTTCTTAACAAATTTTTGAAATTCAGTTTTCATAAACCATACTTAAAAGTGCTGAAATTTTATTGCTAGTTATTTAAAATCCAGATTTGAATAAAAAAAATGAAGTTCAATATTTTCCCCAATTTAATTTAAAACACAAATTAAATATAAAGTTAATTAATGCCTTTGATTATTAAAACTCAGTCATAGATTTTGGCATTAAGGCGGTCCCACACTTCTCGCGAACACGCTCGAACTCCGAATGTTCGGAGTATTCGCGAGAAGTGTGGGAGCTGCGCAAACTTTGAATACGGGACGAAAGTTCGGCTGAACATTCCGACGAATATTCGGGAGGCTCCCACACTGTTCGCGAACATGCATCATTGCATCACTGCATAATTGATAGTCAACGATCTTGTTCAACTGAGACAGTACTATAAAACATGCGTATTTATTTGCATGCGTACTGCATTTATTTTTTCTCCTTTCAAGTAAGTATTGAATAACACTTAAGTGGTCATTGATTATGAAAAATCTATAATTAAATGTCAATTTCTAGTTGTACTGACACACTATGCGTACGTCAGTTAAATAATGATAGCCATAAATAAGTTATTTTACTGTTATTTGTGTAAATTGGAGTTTTATTTTAAGGCGTAGGGGGTTAACATTTATTAGTATAATTTCAACGGATTCTGCTGGATCCAGGGCTTGCGTCCCTGCTTCAACTCAGCTGCACTAATGAGTCAGTGTGTCTAGGCAGTGTGTTGTTTCGAATCATTCAGTTCATAAAAACACTTGTGTTTTCGTGGCAGCATATTTATGCGAACCTCAATAATGGACAAATTAAATGAATTATTTATAGAAGAGATAGAAGTAAATCCTGCAATATGGAACCCTTAATTATTGTCCCTATATATTCTTTATTTAAATAGTAGTTGATTTCAGTGCCGGTCACAGTGGTGAAGGGGGGACAAACTACTCGGGGAAAAAAACATTGTTTTGCGGTCACAACACCCAAACGTATCTGTTTTACCAAATTAATATAAATGTGTCACCTCACTATCTCAGTTGAATAGTGGAATCGATTTAATTTTACAATATTATCAATATTATTATCATATCAATATTATTATAATTATTTTTACAATAGATAAGAAGCTTCCAAGAATTACAAACGTATCGCATCGGCGGCGTGGTGCAGGTGCACAACCAATCTGTCATTCCCACCGTGACATTTTACCCGAAAAGAATAGTTTTTGAGCTATCTCTTTACTAATATTATTGTTCAGTATATTCCTTATTGTAAGGTAATTTTAAAAACTTGACTGTTAATAAACTTAATATTTAAATTTGTATGCCAAATAATAAAACAATTTCTAATGTTTGTTAACAGTTTTTGTAATTATTAACTATCCTATCCTATACATGTGTAAAAGAAAGGTGGTGACTGTCTGTCGACTTGTCTGTTCCGTTTCAACGTCCCATCTTGGCAATCCCTTAGGGCTCCGTCCCAGTCGCCCTTAAAGTTACAATGTTACTCTTATGGGCAATAGGTTTATTGAATCAGGTAAATACATAAACAGATGTAGTTGCAGTAGGAATTTTAATCAGCTGTGCGAAATGCCGGTATCAGCTAGTATATCTAGTTTATATCAGCTAGTATAGCTGATCCAACAGCTGAAAATTTGTTTATTTTATTTTATTGATAAATGTTTTTTTCCTTGTAATATGTAATATTACATTTGATGGTTGTTATAATGTAATTTAGCTACATTTTAGCATAGTAAAAGTGTTGACACAATTCTTGTACCGTGTACAATTCATGAATAAAGTTGATTTGATTTGATATATGATAAATTTATATTTCATTTTTTTTCTTTGTAAAAAAATAGGATTCTCATAATTTTGTTGGTTTCTTCTACACGACTAAATTTTAAACCTTTTATAATTAATTACATCACGACTGTATATGCAACTTCAGCAACATTATCTGTAAAGTCATCTATTTTGTCATGACAATGCTCGTTGGACACGGCGGACAATGCGCCAACAGTCCGCATAAAATTTATTTAATATTTTTGAGGAAATGTTCGCCCGAACATTCGTCCGAATGTTCGGTGGGTGTTCGCGAGAAGCGTGGGAGCTTCAAACAGGGCGAACGTTCAGTGAACGTTCGGTAGAATGTTTGGCCAAATGTTCTGGAGAATGTTCGGCCAAATGTTGGGACTGCCGTTACATTTTATTATAGGCCTATATATGTCCCTTTCAAAGAAAACCCTGTGATTAGAATTTTGGTTCAGAAAGAAGCTGCTAGCGTAAAATTAAAATAAATCAAATATATCTTTATTCGTCAAACTGTATGATTGTTACAGATGAATATTGTCAGGATTCATAGTTTACAAATAAACAATACTTATCAACGAGATCTTTAATTGACATGTACATTTACTATAGGTAATTCTTCAAAGGAATATAGGAGATGCTTACTTATAAACTACTATAGCCTTGTTGTACACTCTAGAAGATTTTGGAGAGTCTTCATGTCATCAGGAATGTACTAAAGACATTGTATACCTCTATAAGTTACCCTTTTTTTAACAACTCAAATGTGTGGGAATCTACAGTTAATTAACTTCTTGTGCTGTAATACCGGTTTCTGGCCTCCATCTGAGGGATGTTGTGTTCTTTCACATATTTCACAGTATTAAACACATGCTGGGAAAAAAAAATTCCTTAAATTTGGGTGTAACCGAGCCTTTATTTCTTAGTACAAGAATAATTCTGATTTTCTTTTGCATTTTTAAAATGGATTTCAAGTTATTTTTTCAGTAGCTCCATACAAAAGTTATGCGAAAGTATATGAGAGAAAATTATAACACCTTTAAAGTTTTTAAATTACAAATTTTGGACATTCTTCAAAGTGCATATACTCCAGATGATATTTTATCTAGAATTTTCTCGGTATGCCTATCCCAATTTAAATTTTCATCCATAATCAAACTCAAAAATTTAGTACTGCTTTCTTGTAGTATCTCATCTTCATCTATTTTAATAAGTGGACTAATTTTAGTTTTTGATTGGTAGAAAATTATAAAAATATGGTTCTACTTTACTAGGAGGTTTTAGTTTCAAAGATCTAATCGACTAATGTTAGGTTGGTGTATGATGTAATTTCGACAGATTCTTTTCTTTTCTCTGAAATGATTAAATTTGTATCATCAGCATTCTAACATACTGAGCCATCAGTTCCCCATACTATTCCAGAAAGTCCTTTGATGTAACAAAGGAACAGCAAGGGCCCCTGAATGGAACTCTGGGGGACCCCATACTTCACTGTTCACGGTGCTGATGTAACATATTTATTTATGTATTTGTACTTTTTTCTATTTATTTTGTTAGTTATACACACTGTTTGCTTTGATGGAGGTAGGACTGAAATCAAGCGAGTTCTTTACCTTTTATATGGTGGGTTTTTAATGATTTAATCAGCATTTTGTGAGATACACTGTCAAAGGCTGAAGTTTACACAGCTTCAAGAGACAAGCTACCAAAGCTGATGAACTTTGGCTTCTCGATAAAAAACACAGGTTGAAAATTGTACACTTGTAATTTATTTTCAGATATGGTAGTAGACTGATATGATTCTATTTAAAGCCATTACATTTTATTTTATAAAGGTTGAAAACTTTCAGATTACTAGAGAAGATTGTAATTTCCAAGGTTCATAGTACATTAGACCTCTTCTTAACTGACTGCCCATAAGCAGAAAGTACAGCTCACTTTAACCGTCCCAGATTTGACATCAGGTCTGTTCAACTGTTCCATACCTTGCTTTAGGAGTTGTCTCAATTCAGTTTTCATGCTGTTTTTTTTTTTTTTTTTTTTTTTTTTTTTTTTTTTTTTTAATAAACGTGTCCGTACAGCTTAAGTATTACTTTATTAATACAGGATATTTTAAACCAGTCACTTATGTTCATTGAGTAAGGAACTTTCCATTTTAGTGCTTTGTGTGTGAGTTATCTTTTGTATTATTATGAGCTGGTCTTTAAGTACTTTAATCAGAAATAATATTCTTTTATAAGTGGATTTTGTTTTATAATATCATTTCCCTCCTAACTAAAATTAATTACTGTACTTCAAAAAACTAAACACGTAATGGAAAAAAATCAAATGCATTAGGAAGTGTAGACTATCACTTAAAAATGATAGTGATGACCTCAGTGTCGGGATATGTTAACTTTTGTTTATGTAATATATAAGTGTTTTTAAAAGTAAAGCATGTTGTTTCTATAAATTAACCCTACCACATGTGCATGCAACAGTAAAGAAGGAGATTGAATTTGTAATTGGTAAATACATTATTCATCCCATCTGAATTACTTATAGTGATTACTGATTATACTGAATACTTTTTATTAACAAGTTGCTGCATTAGCTTACTTTTTAGTGAGTATCCTATAGAAAAGTCAACTATAGCATGTCCTGCAAGGTGAAACTTAAGCCCGGGACCACCATAGAAGTTCGTAACGTGACCCCCTATCTTGAGGGGTCGCTAACAACTTTATATATATATATATAAAGTCTCTCTCTCTCTCTATATATATATATATATTTATATATGTGTGTTCACACTCTAGCGGTCATAATTTGTGTCCGATTTACTTAAAATTTGGTAGGAACTTTCCCTTCTGTGAACAGTTGGACAAGTTCGTTGGGCAAAACAAACGGACACCTCTAACCCCCTTTTTAGGATTTTAATTTTTCAAATTTTGAGTTTTTGGGCCCAAAAAGGGTCACAAAAGGCTCAAATGTAGAATTATTCATATTAAATTATTGTATGTAAAAAGCCAACAATTTTGAGTCCTCCCTCATCATTCTAGCACAAGTTTTACCGACTTATTAAAGAAAATGTTAATTGTGTAAACACAGTACAGTAGAACTCCGATTATCCGAATTAATTGGGGATCGGGCCGATTTGGATATGCAGAAATTCGGATAGTCAGGTATACCTTGGGAATTAAGCAAAAAACATCACCATACATTAAAGAACGGTGAAAGAACAGTAGCAACTGATGATGAGCAGGGCGGGAAGGGGGTATGACTCATTGTTCCCTGCAAAAATACCGTGCCGGAAGGTAACAGCGCGGGCTTTTATTTTAGCGCTCACGTTGCCATAGTAATGGAACAGCGCATTATCGCTACACGTGCTCCCGCGTATTACTATTATTTCACTCAAAATCGATTCGGATAATTGGAGATTCGGATAATTGGATTTATACTGTACGTTGTCTTATGGGGATTTTACACTGTAAAAGGCTGTTTTTCATATCTTGATGTAGTTTTATCGATTCCATTACCCCTATTCCAATTTGTTATCCTGTCTATATCTCCTCGTAACCTTGTACAACATTGTCATCCTAATAGTGAATTTAAATGCAACCAGGAGCATCAGATCAGCCCTTTTTAAACCCTTTATTTGTTTTTCAAGGTTTTAATGCAGAAATTCACATCAGAATGCATGAAATCATGATGAAATAAAATGAACTGGGCTACTGCACATAAACTAAAGTAATTAAGGCACCAAAATAATGGTGTATAGAACTAATAACTCCTTTAGAGGGCGTTGTTTATTTAGTTTCTACTCATAGCTGTTAACCTGCTTGAACAATTTCAGGACTATTAAAATATTGTCCATTGTAACTTAAGGTATTAAGCAGTGGATCCAAATGTTGTGAAGGGGTGCTGTTAGAAAAGGGAATATGCAGTCAAAAGACAGTTCTATTATATCATCAGGGGAGCAAATTTATGATAAATTGTTTAATGGTATTTAAACATGCTACAAAATCATTTGTATTAAAACCTATTTCCGAAATATCCAAAAATTATTTGTTATTCTATTTCAAAGTGACAAAATTAATGGAAGGTTCAATAAGCTTTTTCAAGTCAAATTCAGCTTAATTTAGATCCACAGAAACAAAGTTGAACACAAGGAAATATAAAAGAAGTAGAGCAAGGCTGCCACAAGGCAATTGGGGGCCTTGGGAAATAATCTTTGGGGGGGCCAGAAACCCCTATTTTACTATCTTGATAATTTTTTTCTTTTGGCCGGAGGCCTAGGACAATGTGCCCCGGTTGCCCCCCCTTGTGGCATCCCTGAAGTAGAGTTAGCAATATTGAGGTACACAGAATATTCTCCTGCTGCTAGTAATACTGAAGTACACGAGTAGTTGTATCAATATTGAATTACACAAGTAGAGATATTAATATTGAAGTGCACAGAATATCTTCCTGTTTCACAAATTTGTGTAAATGTTCTTCTTCTGAACTAATAAAACCCCTCAAAACCTGCTATACATATTGTTTTGTCATTCCAGTAGTAATATTAATTAGATAATAAATGTAAAACATGTGTTCTTGCTAATTTGCAGTGTTTTCAACGGCTGTTAAGAATGCAATGTAATTGATCGCTTTTCTTCTATAAAAATATAAAAGTTACATATAAGATAAAAGGACATAAGATAAGACTACATATAAGATAAATTAACCCTAGGAGTGCCGATCCGCCGGTTTCCGGCGGATTTTTGTGTCGCCTATTGTGCCGACCGCCGGTTTCCGGCGGATTTTGACCGAAAATTTTGCAACGTAAATAAACCTCTATTAATCAACTCAAAAGTGAATAATATATATATCATGCGAAAGATAATATTCTGAACTTTCATTTTATTACATAAACAAACCCTGTAGCAGGTATATAACAATGTCACCGCGATTAGAAATCAAATGAATTTTAGGCGCGACACGATACTTGCAGCCGACACTTGGGAAATGTCAAAACATGACTTTTTTGAAATTACCCACCTCGGGTAATTTTCGTCGCACGATGTTGCGGGTAGTACCAATGCACAGCCAAGGAGTTATATTTCATTTTGGTATGGAGTTTTAGATCGATATATTGATTTGACAGATAATATGATTTTATAAACACAGATGATTTTTGTTCTTCTGTAAAATGCTGATCCGCCGGAAACCGGCGGATTGCAAAATCGAATATATATCCAGTGTAATGTTATATTTGCATGACATATAATATCTTATTTGAAAGAAGAAAGAATGGCGAATAATTTGGTGTTGCGCGATGGCAGCACTGAATGTAGCCGCACTCGATAGAGTAAACGTTCCATTGTGTTATATTTGTTCTGTCAACAGCTTGTATCAGCCATTTTGAGTTTCGTTTTATGTGCGTTGTGATATTTCTATCCGTGAGTTATTACTAAATAATTTAGTATTTCGGAGTTTTAGTGTTAGTGAAGTGTTTGTGTGTATATAACAGAAATCTTTATGCATTATATTATGCATAAATATTACTGAAGTTTGACAAATAGTGTTTATAAAGTGTTGTGTTTACTCCTACATAGGCCTAGTGAAATTTGCCAAATCCGCGACTGTTTAGTGCTACATAACACATATAAAAACAATAATTTACCCTAAGTGTTATACATTTTTATGTAGGTAATTGAATGTACTACAGCATGGTTATATTGGTTTGGGGGTAAAATATTTGGTAAAAAATTTATATACTAAAAAATGTGAAATTTTTTTTTCCAAATACGCAAAAATTCCAAAACATTATTTTATTTACATGTATTTATAAGTGACAATAATTTTTTACCATAAACCTATGACTTTTTTGGATTCCTTACTTCATTAGCTATACAAATATATATATATCATTATTAGTATACATATATATTACATTACTTATTTACATCACAAACTAACACTCTACAGTTTACGCATTTTTCGGGTTTCCGTTTATTATTACATTATGCCCCAAAAAACTTATAAAAAAAATTCTTTCCCCAACATGTTATATATTTCTATGTAGGGAATTAGATTGTCTACAAAATGTATATAATGAATTTTCCATAAAAAATCTGTGGAAAAAATTGTACCCTGGCTGCTTTTGAAATTTCAAAAAAAAATATCAAAATTTTCTTATTCTTTTCACTTTACCGGAAAAAAATGTCTAGATCTTTATTATTTTAATATTTCTAGAATCTCCTGTTCTTTCTGAACAAAATGAATATAAAGTTAACTTGTTTACTCTAACGGTTGAATTTATATGGATTTTTAAAAAAAGGTCTGCAAAATCGCCAAATTTAGCTCGCCACACTACGCGTTAACATGGCGCCACTCCTAGGGTTATAAGTAGTTTTGTCAACTGCACACCTAGATCTTTTTCAACTGATCTGACCTAAGGTCAGTAGTTCCCTAGATGTCACCCTTCAAAACCTGCTTGCCTGCAGATATTAAGATAAAAACCTCTGTTTATCTTAAGATATAAAAGGCAAAGCCCTCACTCACTCATCACTAACTCTCCAACTTCCCAGCATGCTAGAGTGGTGAAATTTGGCACATTGATTCTTTATATTGTCTAAATAGGAAAGTTAAAGTGTTTTCATACCTATTCATCCATAGGGATTTGCCCCACGGGGCTTCAAAGTTAACATGTATTCCTTATAGACATTCCAAAATTCAAACAGCTGAACTTGATTCATAGTAGTTCCACGGGCTAACCACAGAATGCAGCACACACAACTGTTATAGTTTACACGGGCGAAGCCGCAACAGGTCTACTAGTTTATAAATAAATATAAATCGACTCGGGATGATGAAGTGACATACCTGGTTCTGCGACGGTGTAGCTAACATAGCACGAGCCGTCCTTACGGTCCTTGAATCCTATCTCAGCCTTGCTCGGGCCCTCGACAGAGATGGCCAAGGAGCCAGCCCCCGCCTCTCGGGTCCAGACATTGAACTCGCATGGCTCCCCCTGTGTGCCCCGCTCCAGCCCCGGACCCCCGGCGTGCACTCTGTGGGCGCCCCCGTCGCGCAGCGGACCTACCGTGAACTGGAATGGAGATCCTGCCAACATGACAGACAGAATTATTATTGGATGAACAAAGTGAATCCGATTACTAAGAGAAAGGGATTCAAAGTGGAGAGTTAGTGGGTGAGGAATGCTATAGCATCAAAATAGCTGCAGTGATTATCTTCAAATTTTTCAATGTTCTCCAACACAATCGAAATAGTAAGTATGAATATTTAAAAAATTGGTTTGACAGTTTATGAGTAAGATATTTTTATAAATGTTCTATATTATAAATTGGATGAAAAAAAGACTTAAATTACATTGTAAAACATTCACAAAAATAAGAAAATAATTTGTTGTTTCTCATTCCATTTCCATTTGATAAATTATATTGAAAAGAAACAGCTTTGTTCTATACACAGCTTTGTAATGTTATAATCTAAGAGAGAATTTGAAATCAAGGTTAGATTATGGTAGAAAGTTTTACCACAAAAATAAAATTGAATGGAATGTGACATGCAAGATTCATGCAATTATTAATAGTCTGTGATATATGTACGTCAATTAAAAATGAGAACAGGCTGCAGGCAAAACTAAACTTTAATAAGCCAGGATTTGGCGTATATCAAACACGTTTCAGGAATAGACCATGTGAGAAGGCTTTATTCACAGGAGGCACAATAAACAATGTTCCCATTTATTTCATTCAGATATCGAATATATTATGTTGCAACAAAAATATATTACCTACTTTTCCTACATTTAGACCGATTTAATGAGGCAAGTACACACCATTCGAGTGAGTTCCATATAACGCTCACTCGGATTAGTTGTTGCCGCAAGAACAACATATATCTAAACAGTAAAATCTGCGGTACCTATGCAGACATTCATATCGGTATAGCCAGGAATGGAAATATGATTCTTTTCAAACTAACATCACTATCATCACTATTTCACAATTAAATCCAATTTGTCTTTTTTGTTAAAAAAAAAAAAATTGGCCTGTGCGTCAATCTAAAAACAGCGAAGTACCAAAACGGCATTAGTCACATGGGCTAGCCAGTGGTGCCCGCTTGTGAAAAAGTATCACTGCAATCAGCTGGGATCGAACCTACACTTGACCACGTCTGACTTGTGAGGCCAGTGGCCACTGAGCTAAAGAAATATTAAATTTTAAAACACTATAAGTGACTGACCGGGAATGTGGATGTCCTTGTATTTGACAGACACGGTGTGGACACCAAGCTCCTTGGGTACGAAGTGGACCGCGTATAGACCGTCCTCTACCTCATTAATCTCCGCGTCTTCCGTCACTCCGCCCGGCGAAGTCACAGTGGCAGTCAGGTCGAACGAGGTGATCCCTGAAGAAAAAGAGAACATTTAAAAATCAGCTAAAATATTGTAAATCCAATATACGTACATTCAGTGAGATACCTATGTTTATAACGCTAATTTGGAAATGCATGTGCGACGACCATCTTTATGTTTTGGGAATTGGTAGAACTGATTGCTAGTCCTATATTTTATTTAGGACATAACTAGGACCTATCTGATTGGTCAGTTTGAATCTGTCAGTTGAAAAGTGTTATTTAGTTCATCTGTAAGGCGGACTCACACTATTTTAGCAATCTGTAGGACTAGGGACCAGTCATCTCCTCTGCTAAATCTTAATGCTCATCAAAATGGATTGGCTGGGCTCTGTCTGAGGATCGACCTTTCCCTGGACCTCCGGTAACTTCGTAATAAAATTCAGAGTAATTGCACATGTAATCAAGTAAGAAATCCACCGTGCCAAATTTGAAGGTGTTATTGTGACAAAAACCCATTATGTAGCACATTAAAATGTTCACCGTGATACTTATGTGTGTGAACATTTAGAAAATATTAGAAAATCCCTTTGGGCGTAAAAGTTCATCTGTTCCTCCACAGATGCAGCACAAACAAATGATTTTAATTCTCCATAAGCATAAATCTTCCTAGTATAACTGGGATTGTCAGGTCTTAAGCATGACCATCACAGTATAATAATTAAAATAGAATTCATATGGCTTTCAAAACTTAAATGTTTTTTATTGAAGGTCAGGGTTGCTGGATGGGGTGGGGGTGCTGTCTTGGGAGGTCCGTGCTATTACCGTGATTACCAAGCTTTGCTGGGTATGTTTTCTTTTACGGAAATTGAGAACCTGTTTTTCTTTGAAGGTTCAGATGTTGACTTATTTTGTTATTTTCCACATCTTCTCTATGGCAATATTTTGTGGAGGAACAGTGCTGGTACTGCCCGCATAATCTTATGACAGAAGAAGGCCTTTCAGATTATTGCAGGTATCCCTAGTAGGGAAGTTGCAGACTGCCTTGCATTTTCCTCTTTAAAAATCGGATGTATGTGAAACAGAATTTGGTACAATTCTTAGAGAGAACTAGAGTTAACAGTTACCAAACGAGACATTGTAACGATCCTGAGGTACCATACGTTAGGCTCCAAAAGCGTTAAAAAGCCATAAAGTGTTGCAGGTCAAGATGTTTAATAGATTACCCTTGACTTAATTTATAATCCTTTTAAGTCCAAAATTTAAAAGTGGTTATTGGCTAGTGCACTTCACTCTGTAGATGAGTATTCAAGGTTAAAAGGAAATATTTGTTAACAAGGTTTAAATCTGTGTTATGTATTTTCTTGTTTAAGTTTAGATTACGAAAGTTACTTTGGGCTCAAGTTAAGACTTTGTCTATTTCATTTTGTGTCTGTGTTCAATGAAAATAAACACATTCTATTATAAAGACTAAAGAGCTCAAATAAGTAAAATTATTAAGGAACTAAGCTCTAACATGATTTTGTCTACATTAGTCACATTTTCTCATTTTCGCTGCCTATATGGCTTTGTTGTTGACCAACCTGGCATTTTGAAGGTGAGTTTGCACTCGCTGCCGACCTCTGTGATGGGCACAGCCTCTCTCTGCCTCTGGATCTTCTCTCGCTGGCGATTGCTGCCCTCACCAGTCACCTTCACTGTGAAGGGAGAGCCCTCAACATGGTGGTCAGCAAACTTAAGGTTCACAATGTAGTAGCCGGGTTCAGTGGGCTTGTACGAAATGTTGAGGGTCCCGTCTTCATTGTCTTTGCATTGAATTTCTGCTTTGCTCGGGCCCTCAATGGACAGCGAGAGACCTCCATAGCCTGGAAGAGTGAAGATTTAATCTTCCGTTCGATGACAAATACCAAAAGCAATAACATTTTTAACAAAACAGGCTGCATCTATTAGACCATTAATGCTCATTGTATAGATATGATCGCCTGACGCATGAATTAGCAATATATTTTGTGACTATTAATAATGTGAAGCAGAACCTCTAATATTTTTTCTTTCAGGCTTACGACAAAAATGCTTCACAAACATACTGTACCAATTTTACAAGTTTCAAACCATTTATTAAACATTTGATCAAATAATAACAAAAAAGTATAGTTTTAATGAAGAGATTTTGAGTGAAAACTGACAGTGAAATTGTCATTAAAAGAAATAATTTGTTAAGTCTAAGATTTTAACTCATTTACTATACTCTGTTTATTACTTTGTCATGAAAAGTTATAAAGGTAATAGAATACTTTTTAACAGGTGTTTTTTAAAGTAATTAAACTATAAATTTACTAACTTTGAGTTTATTGATAGTTTTTCAATGGCTAATAATTAATTATCAAATTTGTTATAATTGGGGTGTGCACATTTTTAAAGATCACGTTAAAAATCCTTACCAAAAGAATTAAAAATCCTGTCATGTCCCGAACTGAAATTTGGGAGGAATAAAAAATGTAAAATCAGCTTTAGAGGCTATTCAACTATAATTAAAAAGGGAATACAAAACTCCATTCCCCACCATATAATCCAATTCCATTTATCCGTACAATACATTTATAAATGAACGAGGTAACTTTATCTGTCTCTGGCGGCAAACATAAGAACTTGCTTCCAGGACTTCGGGAGTCAATAGGGATGCAATTTTCATTCTCTCATTCCCTCATTAAGTGTGATGAGAGAATCAAATTGTGGATTGCTCTTTACCATAAAATATACAGTATGTGAGTTCAGTGTAAATGTAAATACATACTGATGTGTTGTAAAACATATTTATTTCATCCTGTGTAACAAAATTAACAATAAAAAAAACAAAAAACTGTCAATGGTATACACAAGAAAAAAAACTCATGGTAAATTTTAGCCTGATCAACAATTTTTGGTGTAATACTCTCAAATATATCCTGAATAATTTATTACACCAATCAAATGTTATATTATAGGCCTACAGGGTGAGTTTTAAATGAGTACCCCCATAATCTTTTCTACATTTCTTAAAATATCAACTCCAGACCACCCCTGAACATTGTTGACCAACTTACACTTCATTTTGACTTAGTTAATATTTTTGGCCGCCTTCTTGGATCCCTCATATTGGATTCAACTATTTATTTTTAAATTTAAAGGTAAGGTTGTGACCCATCATATAGAAGTACTTTTTTACGGTGAACACAATGCCGCAATCTGTTTTTGAAAATCATTATTCTTTCTCAAGATATTGGCGAATTAAAAAAAATAATTTTGGAGAGATTTTTAAAGGTAACAACCTTAAAACATGCTCATATTCTCATAATTACATCAAATAATGACAAAGAACTACCTCCAATCATCGTTGAGTGGCATTTGTTTCATTTTGACAAAATTAAAAATTTCGGCCGCCATCTTGGTTCCACTATTTTGGAATAAGACTTTTTTCAAATGTAAAGGTAGGATTGTGACCCATAATTTCCAACTGAAATAAAAAGCTGCAATCTGTTTTCAAATATCACATTTTGTTTTCATGATGTTGTCACTTTTTGAAATGTTAAACAGGAATCTTGTAATATCATGAAAACGAAAGGTGATATTTGAAAAAGGATTGTGGCATTGATTTCAGCGTGGAAAACGAGTTGGAAGTGATGGGTCACAACCCTACTTTTGAAAAAAAATCTTATTCCAAAATGGCAGATCCAAGATGGCGGCCGAAGTTTTTAATTTTGTCAAAATAAAGCAAATGCCACTCAACAATGGTAGTAGTTCATGGTCATCATTTTATGTAATGATCAGAATATGGGCATATTTTAAGGTTGGGACCTTTAAAACTCTCTTAAAAATTAATTTTTTTAATTCGCCAATATCTTGAGAACAAATAATGATTTTTTAAAAACTGATTGCGGGATTGTGTTTACCACAAAAAAATACTTCTATATGATGGGTCACAGCCCCATCTTTACATTTAAAAATAAATAGTTTAATCCAACATGGCGGATCCAAGATGGCGGTCAAAAATATTAACTAAGTAAAATTGAAGTATAAGTTGGTCAACAATGATCGGGGGTGGTCCGGAGTCGATATCTTAAGAAATGTAGACAAAATTATGGGGGGACTCATTTAAAACTCTAGAATTAGTTACCAACATAATTATACGTAATAACAAAAATATAAAAGACTCACCCTGTATATACAACATATAAGATACAAGACAACCCTTATTAATATTTGAAAGTAGAGGGCACTGAATTGAATGAAACTAAAAATAACATTTTACATCAAATTAAAAAAATACCCCCGTAGCAGCAAACCTGCATACTCAGCGAATTTCCAGTGCATATTAATTTATCTTAATACCACATAAAGCCACATACCAAGTTTCATCAATATACATTCATAAATAAACGATTTATGACATTTTAATTATTCTCCATAAGAATAACATGGCGGCTGAGTATGCAGGTTTGCTGAAATAAGGAACACTAAAAATGGGCTTTTATACAAATATCATTATAACTCAACTAGGTAAAGCCACATACCAAGTTCTATTAATTTATGTTCATAATTAAAGGAGATAACACGTTAATTATTCTCCATAAGAATAACATGGGGCTGAGTATGCAGGTTTGCTGCTACGGGAACTATCGGGCAAAAAATGGATTTTTGTGCAAATATCAATAGACCACAACCAAATAAAGCCATATACCAAATTTTGCCAGTTTACATTCATAAATAAGCGAGATATACAATTTTTCTTTTTCTCCATAAGAATAACATTAGACAACGTACTGTGTTTAGCACTTTCAATATCTCGGTAACCAATTGACGTAGAGAAATGATCAAAATACCAAATTGTGTGTTTTTTAAGCTGAATCCAATGGGAAGAAATAAAATTTGACTATTTCCAAAATTATATGTAAAAAATTCAAAAAACCCATTTTTGGGGTACAAAACCCCCCCAAAATACCCCTTCGGATAGAGCGATCTGGCTGGTTTTCGAACTTAAAGTCATAAATGTTGCTTTACACGTTTATACCAAATTTCATCGAAATCGGATAAATTTTACGAGAGTTATCGTGCTCACGGACACATATATATATATATATATATATATATATACAGTTTCGAACGAATGGTGTTTTTGGGGTCTGGGGACCTCAAAACGAAAAGTTATCATGGTCCCGGGCCTAGGTCTTACCATGCCGACTACGGTAATAGCTTCTTCCCTATAGGGGAAATTCGCTAATAAGAAAAAGTGAGTAAAGTAAGTACGGAAAGTAGGCCCTCGATGGCTCTCTGACTAGTCTATATTATTACAGAAGTCGACCTTGGGTACAACAAAATGCAGCTGTATTTTGGTAATTGGTAAGTCTTTTGGCTATTCAGTGTGACCAAGTTCCCTTCCTTGGTTCCTCTTTGACTCTTTTGGGGGCTTGACGCCCAGTTGAGCCTGGATACCCAGTCTAGGCTGATTCCTTGGAGGGAGAAGTGGATCTTCCTTGTAGCCTGGGACAGGTGCCTGGGAGGAAGGGCCCTTACCCGACGGTCTCCGGTCTGCCAGGTTGGGGGACGAACCATCCTGGGGCCCTCCGACCTCTGAGAGGCTCTGTACGATGGGGTCCCTGTCTGGTGAACTTGGGGGGAAGGTAGGGTTCTCTCTCCCTTTCTGGAGCGAGGCAAACTGACCTTTCCTGTCCCTGAAAATCCCCTCTTTCTGGTGGCTGCATAATATCCCAAAAAAGGGATATGTGCCTAGCCGGCTATGCCGGGGCCTCATAATCCTCTCAAACAAACAAAAAGTATGGAAAGTAAGTACTAATACTAACCAGCATTTTTTGTGTCGACAGTGAAGGTGTTGTCCTGATGCGTCTTGCCCTCTATCAGAGCTGTTCCTGTCACCTTCACCTTCTTGGCATCCCCCACCTCCTTATCCCCCACCTTGATCTTGAAGGGAGAGTTGGTGATGTGCTTTCCCATTTTCTTAACCGAAACTGTGTGCTCACCGACCTCTCTTGGAGTGAAGGAGATTCCTGTTATGAAAAGTAGGTTTTAATTTTAAAAACTAATTGCCTCTTTAACTTTAAAGTTAAGTTTTCCAAACATATCTGTTAAATATTTTGATCATATTAAAAAAGTTTAGAAACATAAAGTGTCTATTCGGTGAAATTTGAGTGAAATTACCAATATTTCAAGAAAATAGATACAGAAATTATTATAAACATTAGATATGTAGAGCTTGAATTTTAGGTTAGGAAACACCAGTATTTTGGTGGGTAGGTCTTCTCTACAACACAAAATGTGTACAGACAACAAGAGGAGAAGGAACTGGTATCGATGGAAAGATATACCTTTTGGAATGATTTTCAGACTGGTTTATATCAGTTGTGAGGTTGACTTTGGGTGCGGTACAGCAAATTAAGATGTCAAAACATGTGGTTTAGTCCTTTGGCTATCCATTATGACAAGCTTTCTTTTCACCTTGGTCCCTCCATGTGTGTACACAGCAGGGGACGGGGACGTCTTACCTAGGATGTGGTCCCTAGCTGATAAACATGGATACCTTATCAGTCAGCCTAGAAGGCCGGAGCAGACCACCTGCTTGAGAGCTGATGAGCAGCTGTCACAGGAGTCACGTGTGTGTGCTACAAAAGGTTGATTGGCAATTCCAACTCATTCCACCTTTTCCATCCCAGCTAGTTCCTCTCCTTCCGGTGACCTGCGCAATATTCCCATGTGGAAGACATGCCTAGCGGCTCTGCCGAGGTTTCCTAATCCAGCAATCTAACATCTAACATACCTAACAAATTATGGATAGAAAAGGTAGGGGAAAGTACCAAGGTTTCCTTGAGGAAGTCTCTTGAGGAAGCATGGCTCCTCGAGGCCACTGGGAGCCTGGATGGAGGCATTCAGAGCTCGGATGTCGGACTCCGTAACCTTGCCTGGGAGAGAGACTTCGCTGCAAGACCCAACAGAGATCTGATTTCTCTTGCGACCCTCTCCTGCAATCATTTAGGTTTTCCATTATCAAAAATTAACAACATTATTTTCAATTTGCAAGCAATATTATCTCAAGTATAATATTCTAACATGTCACCTGTTGTGTATCTCATTAGCCTTAGTTTTAAGTATATTTGTTAACCCATTATTTTTTCCATGTGTAGAACATCCTATTATTTTGTCCTGTTAGCGGACTTTAACAAGGTCCTTTTCCACAGCAATTCCTTCAACATCTTCAAAATTATCGTAATAATAGATAAATTGTTTTATCATATGTTGAAGCATCGGTAAAGTCTCAATTACAGCATCTAGCTAAGTCAAAAATGTATCGACACTAACTATAACTACAAATTTGTCGTTAATAAGATACCACTAAGTGCAATACATTCATAATCTACCTACCTTATTGCACAAAGTTACTTCAGAACAAACACCGCTGAGATGAAAACATTGTTTCAAATTTATTATAATTGGATCACAGGTGGTGCATATTTACAAAGTGAAATCCACAAATTTGTGAACCATGCAAAAAGCTATTATCAAAGTTTAGTCAGCTAATGCTTCCGTCTGTTGGGAAACCAGTGAATTAATAAAAGGCGAGACAACTTCATCAAAATATTTTACAACACCCAGTGGCTGTGGCAAGAAGAACTTGTTAACTATGAATTTTAGAGTTTACATCTGACAAAAATAACACTAATAATATTAAATAATATGGACATTCAATAAGGATATTTTTTTCTGGAATGGATAACCATACTTTAAAAAAAAAATAAAATAAAAGAAACCAAATCCAATAACCAATAACCAATAATAACCAATAACCAATAACCAATAACCAATAACCAATAATTTTGTCTTTTTTATTGTCAAAATTTTCTTGATGACAACCTTTACTGAGCACTTTTTTGAAAAATATGTACTTATTGGCAGTCAAGACAGCTTCTCCTCCTACATTGCTTGGAAGAAAAGTTAACCCTATCATAGTCCTTGCTTACTGGTCACTGGATAAAGATATCGGTTTAAAAAAAATTTTGTTATCTTTTTGATATTTGGTTTTAATTATAGCTGATAATTACTATGCATCATCATTACGTTTGTTATGATGGCTGCATATTATGCCTGTTATTAGTGTTATTATATTACTTGTAACTATGTTGTTTAAAAATAATTGCACAGAATTAACCGAAACCTATCATTAGAAACTGTGTGTGATATAGACAAATTTAGTTAACAGTAATGGTTATTAACTGTTATCTGAAAAAAATAGATTTTGCCCTTAACTATGTTTGCAGCATCAACAGTTGTCATTGTACATATCCCCAATTAAATCCAGTTAGATATGTCTTAATGCTGCTATTATACTTAAGACATATTTTAACTGTGCATCTAGGAAAACACGTTTAACAAAATAAATGTATAGTATTTTTCCCCGCACTACAAAATTTCCCAATTCTTTTAGTTATGTTTAAACCCGATGGTTTTATTTTTCAACATAACAAAGGTTATATGATATTTGTCATTTAATGATTATTCTTTAACCAGGAAGAAAGTACCATGAGATTGTAGCCTGTGATATTCTAACCTCATATGCCGAGCGTCATGAGATAAATAAATTCATTTATAAATTTAATACAATAAGTTTTTAAAAGTCAGCCACAGGATTCTCTTATAAAAGAGCTTTCAATCTACTGAGCATATTTATCAGCATGTATTTTTATAGAAATGGAAATCAAATTTTTATGATTGACGAACAATCAACAAATTATTGACTAAAAAATACACAATATAAATCATACAGTCATAAAAATGAACAGTTTAAAATATATAACCTATAAGAGGATTTGAAAATAGCTATAAATTACCTGTTACTTTGGAGACGAAAGGACTGCCCTTGATATGCTTTTCACCAAACTTAACAGCAATCTTATACTCTCCTGGGGCCGTGGGAAGGTATGAGACAGCAACTGTGCCATCCTTGTTGTCGTGGCAGCTGATCTCAGCCTTGCTAGGCCCTTCCACAGCCATCGACAAACCTCCTACAACATACAATCACATGCTCGATATATTGCCAAATAAAAACCGCTCTCTTCACAATAGACACAGTTCTTCTAACGTATAATTTTTTGCATGGAGTGAGAGGAAAACCTAAATTAGGAAACAAAGTTTTGAATTCCACAGGGTGGTAAATATCAGGCACTGTTTGAAAGTGATGTTGATGGGTAGTCAAAAGAACTTAAACAGTATCTTAGTGTTTTCGGTCTGTACCATACGGAATTCAAGTAACATGATACAAATTTGAAGACCACCGTCTGACCAAACTAACGATAAACATAGTTCTAATTCTATTTTAATGAATAACACATCAACTGTTCTGAAGAAAGATCAGTTAGACAACTATAACAGTAAAAGCTGAATGGGAGAAAGGCATTTGTAGCGTAGTGGTGAATGGCTTCGGGAGGCATATCGAGTACAGTGAACTACAGTTGGACCCTGTATACCTGAGGATAGGTTCTATTATAACGGATGAGCTAATAAGAGACGAAAGAGAAGCCTTAGACTGGTTTCAGTCAAACTTTTTCAACTATCAAAAGACAGAACATATAGTTTTTTCACTGAATTATGACATTTATAAAGACATGAAGCCTGTTAAGTTATTAGTTATACATCTAGATAGTAGGTTAAGTTGTGACAACCATGTAGAACAACTGTGTAAAAAATTAAGTAGAGTTATCTTTTTGTTAAGAAAACTATGAAATTGTGTAACTGAGAATATGTTATTTATATGTTGTTTTTTTATGAGATAAATGCCTACTATGCTTTTTTTTCATTCACATTTAAGGTATAAGTGGCATACCTCTGTGGGGCCACTCTTGCAGAGCACAGATTGCTTTTAGATGACAAAAAAAAAACATTGAGAGTAATCAAAAATGCAGCAGACAGAGAATCATGTGTACCTTTCTTTAAAGATCTTAAAACAATGACTCTTCCAAATCTATATATATTCTGATGCTTAATGGATGTAAAGGAGTCTTTGTGTAAATATCCTGTTAGAAAGGCACCCATAGCTATTCAACCAGAAAAAATTACCTTCTTGACTTAGTTTCAGTTAGACTGGAAAAAACTAGGAATAGTCATCTCTACATGAAAATCAAACTATTTAATAAACTGGCAGAAAGTATGTGGTATGTACCCTTAAAAAAGTTTGAAAATATAATCAAAATTTGGTTGAGGGAGAACGTATTTTATGTTGTAGACGAATATTTGGCCTGTGATACTAGTATGTTAAAGATTTAGATTTGTGTTTTTTTAAGTTTGATCAGTTTGTTTATTTATTTATATCTATTGTACCAATAATTTATTACTTATATTGTTATTAACTTTTATAGTTACCATTATTGTTGGGTTTTGAATGATTGAAATTAACTTAATAACATCCTTTGTATTTATGTACAATTTATAACAGTAAAATTGTAGATTAATTTATAACTTTGTCAACTGCACAAATTTGTGTTTAAAGGAAATAAAAAGTTCTTGATTCTAGTGATGCACACATCCGACAATCCAGAGGCTTGGCTTCCCCCATGTAACACAGTGTTATAATATGTCATATCCCCCCCATCATAACCCCCATATATTACGTTGAGGCAGCCTAAGCCTCAAGTGACGAGGCTAGAAATGTTCCCGAATCCGTCCCCTGGGCAATCTCATTAGTGATGTTCAGGTTCAGTTTTAATCAAAAAAATTATGATTATATAAAAAACCAAACCACACCACATTTATATTATTAGTAACAACATAACAAAACATTTCTGTTTTGGCCCAAGTAAATTTGGCCCGACTTCTTCGGTTTTGTTACTTATCATTACCATAAGCGGAGTTAGAGGGGAGGCAGGGTTGGTAATGCCCCCACAACTGCGACGCGACGAGCTGAATCACAACATTACCCGAGGTCCGATGAAGGGATCGTTTCCAGACAGAGCCCCAAGCCAGGCCATTTTGATGAGCATAAATATGATTTTAATGGAGATCAGTTGTCCCTAGCCCTATAAGTTGCCAAAAGAGAGCGAATCTGCCTTGTACCTCAACTAAATAATACTTCATAACTGACAGTTTCAAACCGACCAATCACATAACTCCGAGCTATTCCCTAAATGAAGTACAGACTATCAGCAATCAGTGCTACTAATTCCCAAAAGGTACAAATGCTCGTCACATCCTCTCCCCCTAACCACTTCCTCTCCTTTTTCTTCTTTTAAACCTTACCAATAATTTTATTAACTAGGCTAACAAAATTTTTCATTTTTTAAATATTTTTGTATTTATTTATTTTGTTGTGGTTAATTATGGGGGAAGGGAAAAGGGACGAAGGATACCTCACTGGCAACAAAGACTCTGGCACCACAGAGTAAAACAACAGGGACTAATGCAGCGTGGTGGTAAGTACCACCTGCCCTTACCATCTACTGGCAATGCCCTCCCTATCCACCATGACAAAGTTCGGCAATATTTGGAACAATCAACTATCACCCGGACCACTATCTAAATTGAACGTTTATTCTGCACTTTTACTTAGGTTTTCTTTAAGGATGGGTATTTCAGTGGTAACAATATAATCATTTTGTATCATCCCTTAAACTGCAAAGACGTGGTAAAACATGAGAGCTCACTTTTTTTAACATGTTGTTGGAGTAGGGGAGGGTAAGGTAAAGGTATATTTTAAATTTATTTTGGAAACTTTGCGTATCCAAGATTCCTAAACCTATCGTGGGCATCTTTAAATTCCTTGTCCCACTGCAAAACTGTTGTCTGGGGCCAACCAGACTCCAGATCTGCCAGTTGTGAGGTCCCTCTGACCCCATACCGGATGAAATCCTTTTCCTTTCAGAGTTTGTTCGAACCCAAACGAACCCAAAAGCTGTTCCAGGCTCATCTCCTCCCCCGCGACGGTGAGAGGGCCCGAAACCTAAACCGCATTGTGAGTCAGGGGTGTGATTTGCTTTCCCTACAGGGCATGCCAGTAGAGGATCTTTGGGCAAAATCCTTAGAAACTGAGACTGCCAGGAGGTTTTAACAGGATGGGCATTATTTTGTGTTAGTAGAGTTTGGGAAGGTAGTTTAAATATGTTCTAAACCAAACAAATTATTTAAATATAATTTAATATGCTCATTTTATGTTTTATAGTTATACAGGGACTGCACCCTATTGATTAATTAAAGACAAAAATCAAAGTCTTTATATAATACACTAAAGTTAGTATTATTTTTTGTTTTATTTGCTATAATTTTTTGTTTAAAAACATGTTTCCTTTGCCTTGGCATCACTCTAGCCAGCTTACGCGGCAATCGGATTTTGAAACTTAAGACTAGCTAACTGAATATCAAACTTCAGCATATAGGCTTCACTGTAGCCTACAGACAATCTCAAATTACTTTGAGGAGGCTTCACTGTAGCCTATTAATAAAAATGAAGGTAACTGCATAAGGCTTCAATGTAGCCTATTATTGCAAATCGTACTCTAATTATAAATCTATCAACAAAACAACAACAATAATAATATATATATATATATATATAGACTTTGTAGAATCCTAACAAAATATAGACTTTATCGAAACCTATCAAAATATAGACTATATAACAACAACAAACATAAGTTAACAGTTTATTCTACAGAAAGAAACAGGCAGACTATAGGATAGAATTGAAAATGAGGAAAAAGATAAAAAAAGGGTAAAGTGTGAGTGTAATGAGGTTGCGCAGGTCAAAACCAGTGACGGGTGATCCACCAAGATCTGTGACCTAGGTAAAAAAATAAACAAAAAGGTTGGTTCACAGAATCCAGGTGAAAAAGAACAAAAAAATCTCTAAAAATCACCCATCAAGGGACTAACCATCCTCGGTGCAAATGTAAGAAGGGAGTCGGAGCCAACATCCGAAATCAAAATAAATGTGAAGAGGAGAGCACCGACGGCACACTCCTTAGCCAACCCACACCAAATTGGCGTATGGCATGTTCACCAGACTCATGTGGAAAGTGTTATTGTAAGTGTATGTAATTAAGAAGAAGGAAAAGAAAATACCTTACTTGCTAAACATCACTGCTGGCTTTACTGGCTCCGTCTGGAAAGATCGCCTAGCAGTAATTATGGGACTGGTACATACAATTTTTTTAGTTGGGACACATGTGCTGTTCTGTTTTTTCCCAGTCCTAGGACATTTGAGAGATACAACACCCAACCTATGCACCAGACCAAACCAACACAGGACCATCGTAACATTTTACAGGGGATGAAATGAGTCATTGTCATGGACCACAATGGTTGGAGTTCTTTTTATATCTTTTGGGCAGTGTTGCTAATATTTACTTTCCTAGACATAACCTTGTCTCCAGGTTGAAATTTGACCTGCTTCCTGCCTTTGTTGTAATTTGCTTCGACACATTGCCTAGCCACTTGCAATTTAGTGAGGGCGTTAGACCATCGCTGATGCATATCTCGGTGGTCCTGAGTTTGCAATAAATCATCTAGGTTCCACTGATTCTCAAGAGGGGTTGGCAGTTTGTAACCAAGAAATAGCTCAGATGGAGAGGTGCCAGTACTATCATGCTTTGCTGAGTTGAAAGCAACCTGGAAAAAGTGCAGATTGGTATCCCACTCATTATTGTTTTGAGAATGAAAATTACGGAGGGCAACACCAATATTTTTGTTAACTCTTTCCGCTTGCGACGGCTTAGGATAATATGGGCTTGTATGAACATGTTTTATTGCTAACTCATGACACATCTTAGTAAACAAATTAGATTTAAAACATGACCCAGAGTCAGTCACAATACTTTTAGGATAACCAAAATATGAAAACAACCCTTTTTGAAATAGATTGATAGTTGTTACGGCAGTGGAATGTCATGCAGGAAGCATTACTGTAAATTTTGAAAACCCATCAACAATGACTAATAACCATTTATTTCCTTTCTTTGTTCTAGGCAAGGGACCTATATAATCACAAAAAACTCTTTCAAAAGGTCTAGAGGGGATATTCGATGCAAGATGTCCTACTTTAGTTTGGGGAGCTTGATTACATCGCTGACAAGAGGGGCAGGCTCTAATTTTATCCAGAATGAATTGTTTAAGTGTTGGGGAGTAAAAATACCTCAAAGTTTTGTCCCAGGTTTTCTTCATACCTAAATGTGCTCCTAGTGCCGAATTGTGGTAAAAAGAAAACAAAAGATCCTTCAATTTCTCAGGGATGACTATTCTAGGCCTAATATGATTTTTCGTTTGACAAACTAACAGACCGTCAAGTAATTTGAATTTCTGGGGGGGATTCTGACCTCAGAGACCTTATAGTCTTCTGTTTTCCTGTCTGACTCTTGATGACTTCTAATGTCCTTAAATACCTCTGGGATACCGTAAAGCAGGAGACATTGATTGGGCACACTTACTGGGGGGTGTTTCGTTGTTGATACACAGATCTGGGCCTGCTGTATCGTACAACCTGGACAGACAATCTGCCACCACATTTTCACTACCTTTGATATGTGAAATAGTGAACTGAAAAGAATTTATCAGGGCTATCCAGCGAGCTATCTTCCCTATCTGTCGTGGATGTTTCAACAACCAAGAAAAGGCACTATTGTCTGTGTTCAAAAAGAAATGACGGTGTTCTAGATATTGGCGGAATTTGCTCAAACCAGAAACTACTGCCAAAGCTTCCAACTCGAAAATTGAATAATTTCTTTCGTGTGAATTTAGCTGGCGACTCGCATAAGCAACTGGGAGTAATTGGCCATTTACAGATTGAGCCAACAAAGCTCCTACCGGGATTTCGGAAGAATCAGTTGGAACCGTAAAAGGAATGTCGAAATTTGGCTAGCGCAAAACTGAATGAGATACGAGAGCAGCCTTCAATGTTTCAAAGGCTTGTTGTTGCTCAGGTTCCCAAGTGAAATGTACATTTTTACGCTTTAAAGTATTAAGTGGTTCACAAACCTAAGCAAAATTCGGTATGAACTTTGAGTAGTAAGCACACATTCCTAGGAACCTTGATAACTGCTTGATATGTTTTGGGGTGGGAAAATTGTTAATTGGTTTCACCCTGTCGGGATTCATGGAAACTTTCCCACTCTCAAAAACATGCCCTAAAAACTCAATGCGCTGTGAGGCAACTATAATTTTGTCAGGACTAACTGTTAGCCCCGCTTCTTTTAACCGTTTAAGAACTGTGTCTAAATGAGACTTGTGGCTTTCAAGATCCACACTGAATATTACCAAATCATGAAAGTATGAAAACAAAAAATCGTACTTAACATCCCCAAATATTTTATCAATGAGTCTAGTTAGGACCATGCTGCCAGATGCCAATCCAAAAGGGAGATAGTTAAATTCCCATTGGCCATTGCCTGTCACAAATGAAGAGTACTTCTTTGAAGACTCATCTAAGGGAATTTGGTTGTACGCACTGACCAGATCAACCATAGAAAACCATCTGGCCTTACCTAAATATTAGAAGGCAGCTTCAACAGTTTCATCTGGCCAGGAATCCAACTCCATAACCCGATTGATGGGATGATAATCAACTACCAACCTAGTTTGACCATTTTTCTTCGGAACCAAAAAGCTTGCGCACGAAAAAGAAGAGCTAGAGAGCCTGATGACCCCGTTCTTGAGAAGGTCCTGAATATGATTGCGCATTAAAGCCATCTTAGGTGGTGTATAATGATAAGGCCGGCATTTGATCGGTTGCTCCGTTTTGAGCTTGATGGTGTAAGTCAAAAGATTAGTTCTACCAAGGGTATTTGTAATAGTCTCGGGGTATCGGTTGAGAATGTCCAGAAAAGCTTGCACTTGGTCGGCAGCTAAAGCATCTCCGAATACAGGTCCTTTTTTATCACTATTCAGTCCTAAACTCCTGCTAACCTCAACATTTGCTAATACCAACTCTTTATCAAAGGGAAAAGTTACTTATTGTTGGGCAACATTAATAATCATCTGGGAGAATTTAATAAAATATTGGCCTACTGTAACATAAAGCAGCAAATTTTCACTAACCAATTCCCAAAAGGTAAAGATGCTCGTCGCACTACTTTAAGGAAAAAAAATTAAATAGTCCCTTCTTAATAAATAATTTATTTGTTTTGAGTTCCCAACGAGGACCTCAGGTATAAAAATGTGAAAAATGTAAAAGAATTGTAAAATAATGCTAACAGTAAGCATTAAATTACAATTCAAAGTGTGTAATGCACTTTGATACTTAATTATATTATACAATACTTTTTATATAGGATAAGTGACTTTGCGCCCACCGCGCCGTCATAGTCGCCAAGCTCACCGCCGCGCCATCAACACCTCACTGGGAGCTGCGCGTATGCAAAAAATCTATCGATCGACACACACCCGATAATCGTATAACTTGTACTTTTGTTTTCAGAATCCGACATAGTAAAGAATATAAACTTTGAAGCACTAACAGACAAATTTTCAATAAAACAGGAAATTAATTCTTGTGTAGTTTATAACAATGCAGGTGATAAGCTCCGGTAGATTTACAACTAACCGTAATTTTAAAATATGTGTTTATGAAAACCTAGGTTACCATATTGACAAAGTGATAAGGAAATCTTGAAAAGTTGCCCCCAACAAACAACCTCTAACTCCACCCATGATCATTACTTTAAAGCACATAGGCATTTTGTAGCTATAAACTATATATCAAGTGAAATTGAAATGGGAGGAAAATAAAAATCCTTGTTATATCATTAATAAGAAAGTTTGTGACGTGGTTTGTTGTATATTTTTTTTATTAAAAATTGTACTTGAGCGTTAGGGGAAGTGTCACTAATGGAATCAAACATGAGGCAGATGCGGCCTGGCATCTGAAAAATACAGGCCAATTGAGCTGGCAAGGAGGGGGGGGCTTATACAAAATATGTGTATGTCTCTGAAGGAATCAAGAGTGTTCCAATTACTGGAATGGTCTTGATAAGAAACTCAAATTTCACTTTATTTTTCCTGACTTTAATTATTGTGTGTTTAAGACAGCTGGTAGTGAAGACGTTTAATCAAATTTACCAGAGAAACTGTGTTTGACAAATTGTCAATCTTATGTTAATAATCATATAGTATAAACGTGACTGAATTTATTTGGGCGGTTACTAAAATACACGTATTGATGGTGGTTATTTACCATAATGCGATATTATCATAAGTGTATGTCTGATCAATTCAGGACTCAAAACACATGACATGACAGGGCAACATGAAATGTTACAAAATTAATTCATCCATTAGAATAAATTGATTTGCATAGGTAACATACAGACATCAACATTTAATCTAACATTAAAAAATCCCCACTGTCCTCAATTCTTAATTTTTATATTGTTCAGCATGACATAACATAAAAAGCAGTAAGTGCTTAGTTAATATTCTGATGCGCATAAGCATCAGAATATTAATTACTGTAAGTCAAATGGAGTTCATAGGAAAGATGAAATAAAAATCTCTCATTTTTCTATAGCATGTAAAACAGTGAGCTTTAGAGTTGTATAGAGTTATAGAGTTGTTCTCTATACAATTATAATAAAACCTATGTAATACTTTAAAAAAAATTCTGATGCCAACAAATATTCAGCTTGGGGTACTTTTTACTTTTATTTTGATATATTAAATTTTAAGAAGATAAGAATTACAGATATCGCTATCTAGGATGAAGCGTGGAGAGCAGCCAGGAGGGAGTCTCTTATCCGCATGCCACTGCTCTCCTCTCCACTGGCCTGGGGGAGTGGCTTGTCTACTCTCCAAGCTTCATCGCAGTCTGTACTATCTGTACTCACCTGATCCAGCACCCTTGGTTGAGATGGTGAAATTGCTAGGCTCGCCGCTGACTCCATGTGACAGGCCTGGACCGTACGCTGTCACATAACCGCTGCTGATGGAGTCTACGTGGAACTTGAATGGTGAGCCTGCAACATAAACGTACATAAACATCATACACTGCATCTTGAAACGCACATTTCAGGGTTTACTAAGCGAGCATAAATAAGTTATGTCATAGAAAAATAGATAAGCAGGGATGGGGTGGATAAAAGAAATATAGTGAGTTAATATAAAGGGGGCATCATCGTGACTTAATTTTCAATACTGATTGTTTTTCAAACTTATTCACCATTAATAGGCTAGTAAAAATAGAAAATTAAAAGGAAATACCCAGTGACAGAACATATGTTCCAAGATACCTATGTAATTTTTCAAATGGAGGGAAGGGGGTTACCAAATTATGACATTAGAATAATTGTAAGGGTGGGTCTGAAAATTGTCAAAAACTGACGATGTATTTATGAACAGCCCAAGTTTATAGTACTGTATCACCAATTTATAAAAAAATAGGTCACATTTTTTATATTAACACACTACGACGAGTCTGTACAGTATCTGGTCATCTGAGATAGGTATTTTCTCAAATAATATAAACATTTTTACAATTTATTGTCTCAAAATTTTACTTTGATTGCTAATGAGTCCAACGGCTCTTGGATCTTCTTAATTGTAATTTCTAATGCGTTTGACTGCTACGTTAGTTTATCAGAACATAGATTACTTGAATGCAAGGCCACCACATGGGGAGGCTACCGGGACTACAGTCCCTGGGCCCGTAAATATAGTAAAATATTACCAACTTTTATTGATTTAAATGGTAAAAGTTGTTCAAGTTATTTGCTATTTGTTTTTTTGGTATTGTAGGACCAATGAAAAAAAAATTCATGTATCACTTAACACTATAAAATCTATATGAAGACTGATTATTTAGCAAGGTTTGCCGCTGTTTTGTCTATTGCATCACAGAGTAAGCACTCTGCTACTGAATTCAATGGTGAGGATGTCGCCTGCCGCGATGTCGCGGAGGGCCCCAATCTTCTCTCCCTGTCCCGCAAATGAGTCATATGCGAGCACATGCACACATCACCGACAGCAACGCCGCATCGGTCGTCTTCACCCTACATCGCGCATGCACCAGACTCGCCCCTCACCCTCTCCGCAGCCTCCACACCACTCCTGTCACTACTAGTCAGTTTGTTTACTTCCACTATTGCATCACTGTCGATTCTGTCATTTTAAAAAGAACGGTTTGGTTGTGATTTTTTAAATATATCGTGTGTGGCGATCTGTTCTTTGTTTTGTGGTTTTTTAAATAATATTTTAA
Organism: Allygus modestus; assembly: GCA_963675035.1. Lineage (NCBI taxonomy): Eukaryota > Metazoa > Arthropoda > Insecta > Hemiptera > Cicadellidae > Allygus > Allygus modestus. The sequence goes on along the minus strand of OY776113.1, from coordinate 32,984,794 downwards.
ATGGATTAGAATAGTAATTTTTCAAAAACTAACATGTAATATAAACACAAATCTGTAGCAACAAAAAGGAAAGAGAAGTCAGAGCGAGAAGCTGAGACAAAACGTAAACAAATTACAAAGTTTTTTAAAAAGCAGAAAGTAGATAAAAGAGAGATTGGCAGTTCCGTTAACCTCTGCTGAACAAAATTTTCCTTGACCTGACCACTGATTACTCTCACCGGCTTTTCCCCTACCGAACTTGTCCAGCTAATATGAAACTTTCTTAAATCGCGCACTGCCACCATTAAATAAAAAGCTCAGTAAGAATTAATCTAACTACTCCAAATTTATTTTAAAAACATTTCTATCTTTTTCTTTTCTCCCGTTAGTTTTTTGAACATGTTTTAAAACAAAATTATTCCAAATTTAATGAATTACTAATTTAAACAATAATTACCACAACGTCAATAATTAAGGTCAATAATTTATTATTTCACAGCAACGCAGCAGACGCACAGGCCTCTGTTGCCGATGTCTGCTGATTCCCATGACCATTTTTTTTATATATTTGCGAATTTCCCCTATAGGGAAGAAGCTATTACCGTAGTCGGCATGGTAAGACCTAGGCCCGGGACCATGATAACTTTTCGTTTTGAGGTCCCCAGACCCCAAAAACACCATTCGTTCGAAACTGTATATATATATATATATATATATATATCTGTCCGTGAACACGATAACTCTCGTAAAAATTATCCGATTTTGATGAAATTTGGTATAAACCTGTAAAGCAACATTTATGACTTTAAGTTCGAAAACCAGCCAGATCGCTCTATCCGAAGGGGTATTTTGGGGGGGTTTTGTACCCCAAAATGGGTTTTTCGAATTTTTTACTCATAATTTTGGAAATAGTAAAATTTTTGTTTTTCCCATTGGATTCAGCTTAAAAAAAACACACAATTTGGTATTTTGATCATTTCTCTACGTCAATTGGTTACCGAGATATTGAAAGTGCTAAACACAGTACGTTATCTAATGTTATTCTTATGGAGGAAAATAAAAATAAAAATTGTACGCTTATTTATGAACGTATACTGATGAAACTTGGTATACAGCTTCATCTGGTTGTGGACCATTGATATTTGCTCGAAAAAACAATTTTTTATCAAAGGCTCCCGTAGCAGCAAACCTGCGTACTCAGCCCCATGTTATTCTTATGGAGAATAAGTAACGTGTTATCTGCCTTCATTATGAAAATAAATTAATGAAATTTGGTATGTGGCTTTATCTACATGAGTTATATTGATATTTGTATAAAACCCCATATTTGTGTTCCTTGCTTCAGCAAACCTGCATACTCAGCCGCCATGTTATTCTTGTGGATAATAATTAAAATGTCATAAATCGTTTATTTATGAATGTATATTGATGAAACTTGGTATGTGGCTTTATGTGGTATTAAGATACATATATATATGCATTGGAAATTCGCTGAGTACGCAGGTTTGCTGCTACGGGGGTATTTCTATTATGACAGCTTATTGTAAATTGTATACTATTTTGTCTACAGTAGTACAGATTTTAGTAATAATTGTATTATGTAAGTGTAATTGTACAAGCTGTAACTTTGTTGGAGTAAATGTTTTGTTCATTCATGTTGTATGCAGTGAAGATATTAAAATTTGTTTATCCATCTGTCTGTTTATGAGCCAGATTTGGTCTGCGATGGGTTACTGGTGTATTTTTATTCAGTTAAATTAATTTTACTTGTTAAAATAGGCAATTGTATGGCGTGTATATTAGTTAGGGGTGGGGTCATTGAATGCTGTTTTGATAAGTTAGGGGAGGGGGCCCCGTAGTCAGAATGTGGCCCTGGGCCCGACGTTGAGATGTGGCGGCCCTGCTTGAATGTAGTTAATATAAATTTAAAGAATGTTACATGTGTACCTATTGTTAAAGTCATAATAGTTTTTATATGGTGTTTTGTTATAGTTGTGCTCTACAAAGTTGATTAAAGATTAAATATTTGTGTGCACACAGAACGTCATTTGGTTTCACACAATTGTGCTGGTTTATCGATATTCACTAATGGTTGTTTTGTACTGAGTTTATACGTGGTGTCAAGTACTTGTTAAATGTTGAAGGAAAATGGAAATTGATAGATTTGAATCCACTCTAAAAAAATAAATATGTTTAAGGTTTTATGAACTTCTATGATTAATTAAGTTTTAACCTGCTCTGGCATGTAAGGAGACAAATAAACACAACATAGTTTGTTAAAGTACACGGTGTTAGAATGTATGTTAGCTCAGTGGCGGATCCAAGGGGGGGGGCGAGGGGGCGATTGCCCCCCCCTCAAGCTCAGATTTGTTTGTGATACACTGTATAAAAATAGTGCAATTATTTTATTTGCATCTGGTTAAATGTGTTGCAAATAATTCTTTATCGCCAATTTAATTTAGGCATTGCCTACCATGGGTTATTTTTCTAGACGGTCTGTATGCATACTAAAGTTGTGGAATCAAGCTTAAACAGTTAGTGGGAGTGATCATTTCGTTCTAATGAAGCCTGACAGTTGGCTGCACTGACACGACGATGTGACTGCCCTTATCCTTATCCTGCCTCCTGCCTCCTTTTTTACCCACGAAATTACCGTCGCGTTACTTGGGTGTGGGAGCTGGCAAACGTCAAGATTAATGTTGTGTAGCGTTGATTCTGTTGTGAGTGTCAATGTGTCGATCAGATCTCAGATACAACAGCGGTAGCTCGAGTGAGCGGGGCGGCATGGTGCAGGCAGAGTGGTGTGTACGTGACGTTACCATGGGAACGGGGTTTGACCGCGCATCCACTGTGTCCATGTAATATTAGTAGTCATCACACACTTACACTGCGCATGAACGCTGTTCTGCCTTTTCTAAGTTAGTTTACTTTAGTACATGTTGGGTTTAACTGTTATTTTTAGCATTTAGTTATTTTTTGATTTTACAATTATTATCCGTAACAATAAAAATGGGGGGTATTCAACCACTAAGTTCACCCCTCCTGACTCTAATGCTGGATCCGCCACTGTGTTAGCTAGCTAAGCATCAATTTAGAGTATTTGCTGTATTGCCAATGTCTTGCTGATTTATGTCGTTTTGTTTATAATTTTACGATAAAGGTGATTATGATGACTTAAAAAATAAATAAATAAATAGGGAGTGGAGAAATATATTGGAATGACCAGTTTGATAGGAATCTACTTTGGTGGTATTTCCTTGGAAAAAACTACTGCCGACCTGGTAAGACCTAAATGGAAGTTTGACTGTTCTTCACCTACTTCACTTTACTTGGTTGGCAACAATGATAATTTTCCATAAAAGTGGTCAGAAGGGGGAAAGTGTGGTCGCCTTTAGTTTGGTGTATCTACACTAGAGGTATTTTGTTATGCTGCCTCCACACCCTGGTCGGCATGGTCAAATGTTTTGTCGAGCCCTCGGGCAAGCGTTTGCGAGTTGTTTTACAATGTAAATAATCAGCTGGAATAGCAAGAGAGGAGGCAAAATACCCATCCACACTATCTTTGTCTATGGAGGTGGCATTAGAGATATCACAAAACGGTCTTTAGAGAAAGATGTTCAAATCCATAAAGGTTTACCACCCCCTCTCAAGAACCTCTCGACTCAAGAATTCTTATCATATTCCCGTCCTTTGTATCCCCCCTCTACTAGCCTATTACTCCATCAGTTTTTTTTGGCATAATATTTTTCTGATTGTCTCTCAAAGTCAATGTTTGTCACTATGCAACATTGCTCCATACATGTTTTACATTTGTCTAGAGAGTTTTATAGGCAATCTTGATGAAGTCAAACAATATGGAGAGCTGTTTTGCCTCCATAATAAGTGGAGTTGACTGAGGAAATTTAGTGTCGGTTGATAAGATGGACAAGCTTTAAATATGATTCTTGAACAATAATAATTTATAGTGGAAGAATCACATTGTAATAAAGCAATAAATAAATATAAAACCTATCAAGTTTTCTTCTCTCATAACAGCATTCAAGAGATTTTTATTATTTAAAAAATAATTTTAATAAATGAATAACGATTTTCATTCTATTATTGTATTGGTTATTTATAATATTATTTTAATTTATTTTATGACTATTGTGAATTAGCAATATATTTATTCCATCTGGTTCAGTAATAAAATAAGTAAATATAGTTCATTGTATTAATTGCTATATAGCAACAAAAAGATTGTTTCAGAAAAAACAAGTTTTAATGAACGGTATTTTTGGCAAATATATCAAAACCTATCATAATTTTGGGCATGGTTCTCGTTATATTAGCGAAAGAGGAATACCCGACGACCTACACACAATAATAATGAGCCCAGGTCTCTTCAGCAATACTAATTGATCCCTATGAGAAATTATATGATGTTGACCAGAATAAAGCTTCAACCAGCAACTAGCAGAAACAAGATGGGAAGATTAGCGTTGGTTAGCTGAACTGTTGGGTCAATGCCACATCTCTCTCAGTAGTGTTACTTTGTTGCCTCGTTTATTTATTATAGTGGAGTTTGCTTTGTTGAAATGTTTGCAGGTGAACAAACTCTTACCAAGTGTTTATTTGGAGAATACAGTAAACCTAATACTCTCTAATACCCTGAAACCTAGTACCGATTGACCCATAACCAATTTTGATACAAGTTTTTCATCTCAGTTTGTTTACAAATTCAAACTTAAAGTACAATTTTTAACTTAAGACATAGACGTAGGTTGAAGGAGGTAGAGGTCAATGGTCAAACACAGGGTAAAATTGAAGAAAATACAACTTAAAATTGGCCCGACCCATTTTGGGATACACACAATCAATCAACAACACCAGCACCTACATCAATCAAGTGTTCAAGTGCTATTTCGGATCTGAGGACAATCCTACCATAATATTCGCATGGAAATTTTAAAAGTCAAGTCTGTTAATATCAGCCTGTTTTAATTTTATATCACTGCAGATTACTAGAATGCGATGATAAAATATCATCAGATTTAACTCCTTTTTGGGTCAGAAACTAGGGAGGCCTGAATAGCTTTAAATATGAAAAAGGCAAAATTACCAGTCCATCCAAATTATACTGATTTGAGTCACATCTGACAAAAAAGATCCTTGATCATCATACGGGCTGTGATAACACAAAATATGCAATCCGAACCCATGTAAAATATAAACATCGCAGATCACGCCTTGAAATAGGGGGGAGCACATCATGCCTCCCTAGGTTCTGACCCAAAATTAAATCTGACCCCAGTCGCGTTCTAGTAATCTGCAGTGATATAAAATGAAAACAGCTGATATTAACAGACTTAACTTTTAAATTTCCATACGGATGTTATAGCAGGATCGCGTTTAGATCCGAAATAGTACTTAAACACTCAATTGATGTAGGTTCTGGTGTTGATGTGTTGTTGGCTCAGGCCAATTTACACTTTGGTTTTTTATAAATTCATCAACAACATGTATTAAATCATTGGGTCTCAAGCGTGGTAAATGGTTTATTGATTGAGGTTCGAATGACGAGAATTGACAATGGTTGTTCTACTGTGAATAGCGTGGATGACGTTTGTACAACGAGCATTAAAAATGATCGTTCTGCCGTGACTAGCGTGGATGATGTTCAAACGAACATTGACATTGGTTTTTCTGCCATAAATGACATCCGTTGACAATGTCTAAAGTCAAAATGTCTACGACAGTGTTCTGTGAACCCTACATACACAGCAAATTTAATGAAATTCCACCAAAAAAAACCAAACACTAAATCACTTTGAAAAATTTGAATTATTGCATGGATTGTGTGGTCTCTCTGCCAATCCGGGATTTTGTTAACTAATGTAAACTATATCCTACTACGATATCAAATACCAAATTTCAAACCAGTATCTTAAATAATAATGGAGATATAAAACATCGGGCAAAGATCAACGTTAAGTCCTACACAGGACGCATCCCAAAGGTATGAAAGTTACCTCATCAGGTAGGTTTTAGTATATGAAAACAGTTCTTCATTTTGATGATTGAACAGTTGTTAGTTATTTTTCCGATATCTCTTACTGTTTCCAAGATACAAATGTTTAAAGTTTGTATTTTGAACATCAAATTTCTGAATATAAATCAACACATTTAGTAGAGTAAGGGGCACCCCAGTTGGCGGGACGCTCTACTACTCATTCCGCCTGCCAACTGGGTTCTGTGCTGTTTGAAGACATCGGTTCACTTTAATTTATTTAAGCAATTGGATTTATATAAAAGAGCAACTCCTACTTTGATCACTATTTTAGGGTCAGAAATTGAACAACCTAAACAAAATTTATACAATTTTATATTTGCATAGTATTATTTAAAAACTAGAAACCAAAAGATAAGCAATAAGAAATGTTTTAGCGAATTTCCCCTATAGGAAAGAAGCTATTACCGTAGGGCATGGTAAGACTTAAGCCCGAGACCATGATAACTTTTCGTTTTGAGGTCCCCAGATACCAAAAACACTATTCGTTCAAATTGATATATATGTCCGTTACCGCGATAACTTTTGAAAGAAACACCCGATTTTGATAAAATTTGGCACAAATGTGGAGAGTAGCATTTATGACTTTAAGTTCGAAAACCAGATCGATCGCACTATGGGAAGGGGGTTTTATGGGGGTTTACAATTTTCCAAAAATCAGTTTTTTGCAAATTTGACCCCAAAATGTTAAAAACACTCAATTTTGGTTATAGCCATTTTATAGAGCTTAAAAAAAAAAAAAATTTAGTTCGAATTATTAACCTAGGTTAAGTGGTTGCGGAGAAAATCCAAAAAAACGTGTCCCATGTTAATCTTATGGGAAAAAGGTTTTTAGATTTTTTTCAGATAGTTTTACTAAAAACTTCACATTTGTGTTTATTAATGTGTTTAGCTCAACAAAACAAACATTTTGTTGTTTTAATCGTTGTTCTACGTCCAACCGTTGCAGAGATATTCAAAGTGCTAAACACAGTACGTTGTCCAATGTTATCCTTATGGAGAATAAATAAAATTCTATATCTCGATTATTTTTGAATGTATATTGTTGAAACTTGGTATGTAGCTTCAACTAGTTGTGGTATATTGATATTAGCACAAAAAACAAGTTTTTTGTTGGTAGTCCCCGTAGCAGCAAACTTGCATACTCGGCCCCCATGTTATTCATATGGAGAATAAGTAAAGTTGTATTTCTCCCTTAATTATGAACCTAAATTAATAAAACTTGGTATATAGCTTCACCTGGTTCAGTTATATTGATAATTGCAAAAAAAAACATATTACTTATCTTCCTCGTTGCAGCAAACCTGCATCCTCAACCCTAATGTTATTCTTATGGAGAATAAATAAAATGCTATATATCACTTATTTATGGATGTATTTTTGTGAAACTTGGTAAGTAGCTCTATGTAGTAGTGAGTCACATATATATGCTTTGGAAATTCGCTGAGTACGTAGGTTTGCTTCAACGGGGGTATTTAGTAATGCCAAGCTATGAGTCTAGGTCTGCAAAAGGGTAGTAGGTAGTAGTTGCCTACCTGCCAGCACCGCCAACTGGGGTGCCTCTTACTCCTAACTGAGCTTGTACAAAAAGATGGCCGGCCATGTTGCCTATGATACTCTGCTCTCCTGATACTTTTCCATTTTCAACTTTTATTATTTTATTTTAACTAAACTGGAGTTCGAGTTGAACACCGCTTCTCCTACTATATTTCACTCTCCTGATAAACAAGACCCTTCAAACATGAAATGATATATTTTATATAACATTTTTGCTGATGATACATTTACTAGCTATAAATGTCCAGATTTGTCAACAAATTTGTATAGTAAATTATATAATTAAGTATCGCAATATTGGTGATATAAGGGTTTCTCGGAAAATATTTTGTAAACCTTTTATATTTGTGTTCCAGTTTCCACTTTCTTCATACAAACACATAACTGAAAGTGTTATTTATCTACAAATGTCCGTTGTATGATAGAGCTGGTGATTTACTGGGTCCAACCACTACATCCTTCAGCCAATGATGCCATTCAAATTGATCATGATATTGGCCTAGGATTATCTGGAATCTTTGGAATTTGACCATACCCTTGACATTTGACCTCTACCTCCTTCAGTCTAAATCTAAGCCTTATGTTAAAAGTTTTAGTTCAAGTTTGAATGTGCATAACAATTTAGATGACAAACTGAATTCAAAGAATTAATTTTAATATTTTGTTAAAATTGACATGTGTTGTGAGTGTCATTGACCTCTGACCTCCGATGAAGGGTCTAGGATCGACTGGCAGCTAGGTTCTGCAGATTCACACCATATTATAATAGAATTTTCACTTTAATATATGATTTTACATTATTATTTTTTTTTTTATTTTTAATGTGGAAATTGCTGATCAGTCATGAAAATGAACGTCGAGAGGGCTGTCCGCGGTCGTAGGGGCTGGGAATTTCCAAAAAATTTAATCCAGGTGGTCATGTGACCTCACCCTCTGCCATTTTGGTCCCAGAGGAATTAATCATATCTATTTCTCTGTAACTCCAAATATGTGAATGAAATAAAAATTTGAATTGTATCATGCCACATATAAAGTTGCATTTTCATAATTTGTAATATTTTTAGTAGGTATATATTACAAACCTTCAAGTATTTCATTTTACAGGTGATTGTTCCTACAGGGTACCGTGAGATTACTCAACCTTAACATTGTAGACGTCAAATTTCGACGGGCACCCAATAGTATTCCCTAAATAGGCTACGAAGAATGGTCGTAAAATTATCTATTTATGGTATGTGTAAATGGATATGATAACTAACTTTTGTCACCGACAATCATTTCAAAAGGACTTTATACTTTATAATTACAGTACAAACATTTTTACACTTTATAATTACAAACTATGTAATAACACACTATTTAAACTTGTTAAGCGACTCTTGTAAATCGTTCAAGATGGATTAAATAATGATAATATTTTATCTAGTTTACAGGGCCTCTAATACAAGCCACCACTCTCTACGACAAAAAAAACCTTTATAACTCTTGTAAAATGTACTTATAATACATGTAAATTCATTAGTTTACAGATGTAAAACTTTATGAAATGTACTATTGTAATTTTAACCAATAATACAGGGAAGTTACCTGTAATACAAGCCCTGTAAGTTTTATGAAACGGGCCCCAGCTCTTGCAAATTTTGTACTTGTACAATACTTATTTTTTACGCGAATATACTGTATATTGATCAAAAATTACCATCACTACTGGTAATTATGACCAACGTAAATTCTGAATAGTGTATTTATTGTTCTGTAAAACTTTCATTAACTGCGGAGTAAATCATTATTTCATTAAAAAACGCAATATCGTGGGAAAACACGATTGTGCCCCAAAAACAACCACTTTTGCTACTTGTGATGAAAACTACTATTTCTAATGGTCTGATCGTTGTGGTTTTCGAACTTAAAGCCACTCATCAGTAGCGCATTTAATCACAAATACGCGAAAAGTGACCAGATCAGGGGTGTATCCCAATTCCCCCCTCGTTACGTCACTGTTTCCGGGAATTGTTTTACACATAAACTGCATTTGATTGCATTGTTTGCTAAGCGTTTGTTAAATTTTAAAATGAAAATTAATTTCTGACTAGCTAACTAATTTCTAACTTTTGAGTAGCTTTTTATTAAGAAATAAAATGTCAGTGGCTTCTATATAAAATAATTATGCAAAGAAGTACATGCAAGACGGACGGTCATTTAATTACGATGAAGTCAAATATGATCAACTAATGTCGTCATAAATGGAACAATTCATATATATATATTTTCAATGACAATAAATATTTTCAATGATTTTCAATGATTTTCAATGATACACTAAATTACACTGAATATTCAATTATATTAGGCCTACACTACGCGATGCACGACGCTGTTGAACGCAAGAGAGACCTCACCAAGATCAATCGTTGGTTTTCACATAAAATAAATTCTAAGAGCTATTTCGTTGTAAAAATAAAAGGAGTTTATCACATTTTGTACAAATCCCACACTTGCTAATTTCAAAGAAAGAAGGTTTGTTAATTTACTAAAATCACCCCCTCCAAAAAATAAAATAAAATTTCCCCGCTCAAATTACAGAATT
>OY776113.1:31344422-31664422 GCA_963675035.1 Allygus modestus | reverse complement strand
GTAAAGTAAAATCCCTTACCATCCCACCCTCCCTCCACAAACGGTCCTTTTCAGGACCACCCTAAGCATTTCAAGTTAGGGACTTGGCCTGTACATAGGCAGGAGACTATTAGTCTTATGTTTGTGTGCAGCCCACTTTGTGAAAATTTCTAAGTCCCAAGGTCCTTGACCTTGACCTTGACCTTGAACATGACCCAAAAAAGGGGGGGGGGGGGAGGGGGGGGGGGGGGGGTACACAGTTTGTGCAAAGTATGTCATGTGGGTACTCAAATTACGCGGATTGATCAGACGAACAAGTTGGCGCAAACAGAATTCAGATCCGACAAAGGGTATAGCAGCAACAGCGAAAAACAACTATTTTCAAGGGCAAGCCTAAATAACTTCTTTATTTACGGTTTAAAATATATTAAGTGGGTACTCAAATTACGCGGATTGATCAGACGAACAAGTTGGTGCAAACAGAATTCAGATCCAACAAAGGGTATAGCAGCAACAGCGAAAAAACAACTATTTTCAAGGACAAACCTAAATAACTTCTTTGTTTTTGGTTCAAGGTCTAACATGTGGGTACTTCAATTACGCAGCTTGACAAGGCGAACAAGTAGGTGCAATTTAAATTTAAATCTAACCAACAGTATAGCATCCGTGGCGTAAAAACGATGGTTTGAAGGACAAGGTAACGTTGTGGTGGGGGTAGATGCATATTATACACGATAACGCTACATCATTATTCTTCCAGCTCTTGTCGTATGAACATCTACCTAGACGGTCTGAAAAATGTCGCAGTTTTACAGGAACATGAGGAAGGTGACCTTCAGTAGTCCCCTTGACACTACTTTCTACTTCCCTGACGATGAAGACAGAAGGTCTACACTTTTAGTGGACAATGAGCGGTTTCGTCGAAGAATAATTGAGGTTGAAACACTTTTAACCAGTTGTTTGCTACGCAAAAAGAACCATATGAATACATGCACCGGTTTAGATCATAGTAGCTGTTATACTTATACAGCGTTGAAGCGCAAACATTATTGAGGTTTTTAGTTACGGAGGTAAGGTCTTGACAGTCTAAGAGCTAAACCCTAACTAACACATGTAAACTAGTTATTGTGCGATGTAAAACTTGGTGGGGAGACTGGTGTAGTGGGGGACTGGTGTAGTGGGGGACTACCATCTGCCGCACACTTGCCACCTGCCGCCTGCCACCTGCCGCCGCCCATCTGCTGTCCACCATCTGCTTCGTTCTACTACACTTTTACCCCCACCATTTTGTTTGATACCAAAAACGCTAGCTAGCGAATAGTCAGTACACCTCCGGCTCTCGACCGGTGAACATCGAGCTCTCCGAGACGCTCTTCACAAAATAACAATATCATTTCACTCAAGGTCTGATAGATGTTTCTATTTCATTGACGTCACGTATTCTTTCCTCCTGACAGCAATGAAATGCAAACACCTAACAGAACAGATAGGTGTCAAAAACACAACATGGACTCTGCGCAGGGAACGAAGTATCTACCGTCTTTCTTCAAAAAGCAAAGTGATGGCCGCAACTCGTCCGGATCAACAACATCGATGACAACCAACAACGGGGAACTATTGTAAACATGAATTATTGTAAATAAAATAAAGTAATATTTGTAATATGACTTATTATTAATAAAATAAAGTAATATTTGTAATTGTACTACCTCGCACTCGTATCATTCGATTGCTTCATTCGATTGTTTCATTCGATATTTATTATCGATTAACTATCGAATCACAATCGTTTTACGAGTGCGAGGTAGATTTTTTTTAAAAAACTTCACCGTGACCTTGAACTTTGAACTTTTACTCATTTCGTCACAAAACCGCCTACGTCACTGGCTCAGCCTCAGATGACGTATTTTTTCACTCAGCGCATCCGGTCACTGACCGGATGTGACGTCACTTCCGGCGCAAAACCGGCAAACCCACACTACTCATATGCCAAATGTGAACTAGATCCCTGCAAAGCAAAGCTTTGTGCAGGGACCAAGTTGTTAATACATGAAAAAAAAATAAAGTCCAAAGTTCATCTTTGTAAAACCGAAACAAAACTTTATTCACATATCTATAGGCCACATGAGAAATTGAGAACAAAAAAAACTAAATCATACGTCAGCAAGAAAATTAGATTAAAACTAAACAAAACCACAAAAAAGTCAGGTCATAAACGTGCAAGCCACGGCAAGAAAGAAATATAAAAAATAGGCCAACGTAGAAAAACCCTGACACCCTCGAACACACACCCACATACTCATACACATACACACAAGCGCTATCTCTCACGCACATCTCACTCTCACACGATTCCATATGCATACTAGACCCAATCTCAATCAACACACACATTCTACCGTTTTCAGGTGCAAGTTACCGTTCAATCTCATTACGGTCAATACTGTTTAACCAGTTTTTAAAACTGATATTTCACAAAGGGGCAGGGAATTTTGTAATTTAAGGTAATTTAAGAAAAACATTAGCAATGTAGAAAAAGCTGGTAATGTTTATGGACTTATTTAATCCTGATGCAGCAATACCTGTGATAATGAAAAGCGAGTAAAATAGTTATGCGTTGTTTCGTAGAACATGTCTGCCTTATTTTTAAAGATATACAGAATAAGTGATCTAATAAATAATTGCGTAGCATTAAAACTTTGAATTCGTCCAAGAGGGTGTCAGTCGGGTATCTGTGAGGATTCTGGAGGACAGCTTTACTTGTAAACTTCTGAAATTAGGAATAGCACACCTTCTCCCAGTTGTCTCCCTTATACAGTAGAGCAGTATCGTCTGCATATAGATGTAGCTGATCCTTGTCAAAATGTAACTTTCATTTGATTTTAGATTTTAGCAAGTACGCTGGTAAGGGTTATCGGTCTAAAACTTACGATTTATTTTGCCCCACCTTTATGTATTGGAATAACTTTCCAAGAATCTTGGGTACATCCCCTGAGCAATTCTACAATTATGTCAAATGGGACCCTTAATACACGAAAGTTATCTTTAATGACTGAAGCAGGGACCTTATCGATTCCTGGGGCGGAGCCCCCTCTGAGGTTCTTAACCACAGACTCAAGTATTTTCTCAGTAATAGTCTGCACCTGGAAGGAGGAGTCAACTCTAAAAAGCTCATCATCGACTGCACACTCCGTTACAGAAGGGACGTCACCGACTAAGTTTATATTACTTAAAATACAAACAGAAAGTAACAAATTCACACATAAACCCATACATATAACACTTAAATAGCTTCTTTACGTGTTGTAAACTTAACAATAGTTAAACAATTGAGGATCTTAATCCCATCAGTTGTAATGTTAATATTATATATCGTCTATTTTAGAACCATATTATATAGTGTTGCGAAAACAATACCTGGTACTTTGTGACTGGCTTTTCCTCAAGAGATTGAATTATTGCATAACCTTTCCACAAGTAAGCGGGAATAGGAGTTTTAAATGCATCATTAACCAGTGAAACGAATTCAACATCCGCAGCCATCGACGATATCTATGAAACACCAAAGTGTAAGTCAGTTTATCGGCATGGAAAGTCATTAGAAAATATGTAAATGGTTCGTAGAATAGATTCGTCTTCCTTAGAAAATGTTTTACAAACATCTTACTCTTTTACGTTTTAAGGAATGTAAATAGGTGAACAAGTTACCATTATATATAAATAGGTTAACATTGTTCAGAATTTAGACTTTTAGAAGTAAAATAAAATTCTTTTAGTATGTTTTATGTCATAGGAATGTTAAAAAAAATCATTTAGTACACGTACTAGACGCAGATTTTGATGTATGCATGATTAAGGCCATAGCACAGTCTAATATAACTAATAGGCTATACAGTCGTGAAACTCATACGTGAGTAAATGTATCGCCCGGAACTCACTAGCGATCCACACGGTTGGTGGCGCAACTAATGTAAAATCACCAGCGATCCACACGGCTGGCGGCGCAACTAATGTAAAAATACTATCGAACCTGGTGGATGGAAGCTAAAACTAATACAACACACTAGCGATCTTCGTGGGTGGTGGCGCAAACATGCCTGATTCCGGGCAACCATTTTGAATAGGTGAGTTCCTCGGCGGCGAATACAAGACTGTACTGTCTTCTGTCACTGTGCAGTAGACCACTGGTTGCAGTCGTGCCACCAACCGCTACGAGCGCTTGTGAGGCGCTCCTCTTCCGGGCGACAATTTAGTCAGCTGAGTTTCTAGACTGTATGTTATATTAGACGGTGACTATAGGGTTTTGATAGATCTTATGAGACAGGGAACGGGTGGTTGGTAGGTCTCTGCTCCACCCACATTATAATCGCGCTCACCTTCTCACAGACCGCCTTCGCTCCTTCCTCGTGGCGGGCCTGTAGCAGCACCATTCGCGGGAGGCCGTCCTCGGGCAGCTCCTTGAGCGCGAGACTCTTCTTGACTTTATCGTGCTGTTTGAGGAGGACATGGGCGAACGCGCCGTAACAGGAGAGAGTGCTCACAGCGACTAGGTCCCCTGGCAGTTCCGTACTTTCCGTCACCGGCTAAAACGTTTGTGAATATCCGAATTAATTTTATAGATACTGAAAGCTTAGTCTCATATTCGGATTTGTGGGAAACCCAAAAAATTTATGAATATAGTAGGAGTCACACGAGAATAAACCTTAAAATCCAAAATGCATTAATGTTTCGAACTAATAACCACAGTGATGCAGTGTTTGGTTATAGTATTATTTCAAAGTTCTGAGATCCAATAATAACAATATCCTGTGTGTCCTTCTCATAACGCCAAATAAAATATTCGTTGTAGAGATATCTTTCTAAAGATCTTTGTTTTAAAACCTAATGTTGATTTTTAAAGTTTCTCCTCAATATGAAATATTAATTTGATATAATTATGATTAAAATGAGAACTTTACAAAGAAAATATACGACCTGATTCAAAACTGTAGGATCCTTATTGGACTACTTACTACTTACTTGATATTGTGGGCAACAGAATGTACTTGATGTAAAATATATCAATGATAAACTTAGAGAGAAATTGTATGCGTTTTATCAAATTAGATGCATATTCTGGCTCTGAAATAATAAAATCAATATACACCGCATATGCACAGTCTTTTTTAAAAGGAGTATCAACATGGGCTGAAGCCCGCTAAAATACAGGTAATACCCACTTTTGGGTGACACAGTAATCAATTTTACAGAGTGAAACAAGCAGGAGTCAACAGTAAATGACGGACGAATTATTTGATAACTTTAGAGTATCCGATTTCGGACAAATATTTATAAGAACAGTCATTCGTTGTACAATAAACACTCAGAAAATGTTTCATACAAACTATAGTTATATTTCACATATTTTATTCTGAAATCTACTGAATTTGTTACGGTATATACATTTACTGTCTATAAATGTAAATAAAAACCTAATGAATTACTGTAATGGTGAAATTATCATGTACTGAACGCTCCACAGTTTGAACTACGGTTTTGATGGGAGGAATAAGTAAATTTAAAACATAACTATAACGTCTACTTATACTCTTTCTGTATTCTGAGACTATAAGAAAATAGAACCATACATCATTTTAATTTAGAGTTACAGCTTTAAGCTTACTTTTAATTGGGCGACATAAAGCTTTAATACGAATCTAAATATACATCATAAGATATTAATAATATTAGTTCTTGGAAAACAAAAAGTAGTGATGAAAATATAATTTTACTGTTAAATTGGTTTAGAGTTAGCAGATACCTTATTGCCTTAGAGTACTGAGTTTTTGACTGGTCTTTTCATAAAATATCTCAATCACAACTCAACCTCTTTTAAAACTAAAACTAATTTGTATGGACCCATCGTCAATCAGAATCGTTGGAAAATTCTCCAGTGTCGGATAAATATTAATTTTGTTAGTTAGTTCAAAAATCTTCAAAATTCAATTTTATTTAATAGGAATGAAAACTTTCAATGCAAGTCTGAAACATTTAGACATAATGACATCCAGGCTAAACTCATATCTAGTTTACAATGAACAAATATTAAGTTATAGTGGTTTTGTTATGAATTTTTCCTCATATGTTTTACAGTGATATATTAAACACAGGAAGAAGGTACAAAACCGGTTGTGAATATCAAGGATTTTGTGATGAGATAGTCCATGTTTTAGCGAGTCGATGCATATTCACACCTCTTGTTTTCAGATTCTCACTAACTGGCCTTGTTTGGGATTCCCTATTGTCTACTTCGCCTAACATTGACCTAGCTATTGAAATTATGTAACTCCAGGTGTCTCTAAATTACACGATTTTGGTCAAAGTGAGTAGTAGATTAAGGAATAATTGTATATGATAATCGTATAACTTTATTTCCTCAAATTGTAAAATTGTAATGATCTAATAAAAATAATTTACTGTTGTTATGGCACGATAACGCTCAAAAGTAATGTCCAATTTGCACTAAGCGTTGCATACATTAGCTGCAATAGCCTTTCATGTTTTTAGGAAAAAGAAAACCTCATAAAAGGGAAGGTCGTTTGGAGGATTAACTGTCAAGATGTATTTTATATTTTACCTCCACACTTTACTGTTATACACCAAACCAATATACCACGTGATGTATTATCGTGATGATGGTACTAACTCACCACTACAATTACAACATATTTTGAAGAAATATTTGGTATTTTAATTGACTACCCTGTATCAAGCGGTTGAAAGGGAAATGGGAAAGGGCCGTTTTCCAATGTTTTTGTTGTAGAAATAATTCAAACATATTTTTATTTCCAATCAAACACTTAAATAAATCTGAAAAATGTTTTATGTTTTTTTTTTACAAATACACAGCTTCAAAGTTTTGTTTTGAGAAAACCCGTATTTTGTAATAGGTGGGTAAAGTTTATTTGCATAC
The DNA here is from genome assembly GCA_963675035.1 of Allygus modestus. Classification (NCBI taxonomy): domain Eukaryota; kingdom Metazoa; phylum Arthropoda; class Insecta; order Hemiptera; family Cicadellidae; genus Allygus; species Allygus modestus. The sequence goes on along the minus strand of OY776113.1, from coordinate 31,657,491 downwards.
CTCTTAACGGGATAACATAAAAACTGTTTTACCTTTAATTAATTGCAATTCATTATTATTGCATTTAATATTATAAAATATTTTTATCAAGTATAAACCAGAGATGGTTGAAAATTTATACGCGTAAAGTTATACGAGGATATTAAACTCAAATTTGACTTTATAGTTAATGTACTATTACTAATTTTAGGGATCTCGTGACATAAGCAGAAACCTTATAAGAAAACATTTTCCAATGTGTAGGTAGACAAACGATTTTATTTAATGTCCAAAGTATTCTACGATGAAAGGATATGATATTTTTTCTTCTGTTTTAAATTTGCTAATTTCGATTTACTTAGATATTAGGAGTCTACTAACTCCATTCGTAAATGAACATTATTTAATACAAATTTATATATTTATTGTATGTATTGTATTGTAACTATCTCTATTCAATAGCTAACTGTGTTAATATTTCCAAAATAAACAATGCATATATTTTAGGTGAGTAATAAAATGATATCATAAAATAAACCATCAGAATAACACACTAGACATACAGGTAACGCCGCGACGTATTTTCTACAAGTATATGTCCCTTACTCCTTTCCTTACTCAAGATCCTTCAATCTGGCAAATAAAAAATATATATTTTTATTTCTTACGCTTAAACCACGATAACTCCCAGCTAAATACATATGCAAAAAGTATATTTAGACCCATACTAAATGATTTTATTGTAATTATTAAAACACTAATGTCATCTCTACATTTTATTTTTATTTTTATTAATCCCTAATGGGGCTTTGTGAAGTTTTGCAGCAGGTTTGTTGTTAGTTTGATTTGTTTTATTGTCAGTATCGACAGTGCCGAGTGTTTTCTAGTACGAAACGCCGCGCCTATAGAAATATAAATCTCTTTAGCTAAGCTTAGACGATTTGAGAATTGTAATTCATCTGAGTAATCCACTGAAATCAACGATGCGCCGAATTAAAAGTATTTTCACAGGTTTTATAATTTCACAGGCTGGAGGGAACTGTGTGAAAATACCTTGAGTTTTCCGGACTCTAAAGCTGGCACATCTGGGTTGGGCTTATGATAGTTGACAGTGGGGGGGATGATGCCAGAATCCATCGCCAAGATAGCCTTCACTGTCGCCACTAGTCCACAGCTGTTGCCAGTGTGTCCGATATTCCCTGTTATTGACCCTACCAGCTGCGACGTCTTCTTATTGGAGCAGAATACACTAGCATAGCCATTCAGCTCTTGCGCATCGGTTTCCTGAAAATGTTTATTAAGATTAGTTTATCAACACATATTTTGAAAACTATTTATTGTGAGTGACGTTTTAATCTATTACATAAAGTGTATATATCGTATAACTATGTATTAGTTTGATATAATGCAAATAGACCAAAAAGCACGGAGTTGAGAGATAATAATAGGAGATAATAATAGGCATTACGTAAACTGAAAATCATTGAGGCTAAGCGAAAAAATTTTGACTACGTCCAAAACGATGGCAAACAACCGACTAAAGACGCAATAATTAAAAAATGCTTTGATTAAAACACTATACACAATACGATCGTACAAATAAGTCTTGTTTAACTGTACTTGACTAAAATAAAACTTATTTTAAATTAAATGTATTGTAATTTTATTGGTTTATTGGTAATTTTTAACATTGAAAATTGTTTTGATTTACTGACACCAATATAAATATGTAAGATTTAAAAAAAGTTAACATAAAACTGAAGCGACTGTTAAAACGTTACTCAAAAGGAAAACCAAATAAACGGTTATATAATAAATAAACACAATAAATCAGACAAATAATCTTAGTGCTATAATATTTTTGAATGTTAAAATCCCTGCAAATTTACCTTGTGGCAGATTCCATGTCCTTCGATGTACGAAACGTCTTCAGGGCGTTCACTTATGTTATTGTAAAAATTTCTTAAGAACGTGCCAATTTGAGGATCGATTTGTACGTAACTGCAAGTTTTTTCCCCAATGTACTTTGTTTGAGCCTTCTTCACAGACCCGTAAATTCGTTTGGCATCTCTCCGTCTTTGGATAAAAAAGGCTACTACTGTTTCACTCCTAACAAATCCGTGACCTGTGAATTTGAAATAAAAATACATTGAAGGAGAATCGTGAAACATGTGAACATGTTGCCTTTTATAAAATCACATTTTGTATTCAGAATGAATTAAAAATAAAACAATATAATTTAGAAACAAAATCTAATTGGTATGTTCTGGGTTCTAAAATCCTTTGTCCCGCCCAGCGAAGGATTTTTTATTTTAGACTATTTTAAATAGTTTCTAATGTGTGTACAGACAATTGTAATATGAACTTTCGACTAAAGTTATAAACTCTTTTTAACTCTTTCTATACAATAAATTTAAACTTCCAAATAAGAAATTTAACTCTGTAAACGAGGAATAATCTACGGGAAACGTTGACTAAAAAATCCAATTCAATTTGAAACCTTGGGTCAGTTAAAAAATATTGTGCTTATTACTTTATTTGAAAGGAAACCTCATTCTCAGCAATCAACATTGAAACGGTTTAGCAATAGTCGATATTAATATCAAAATAAAACAAATGAAAAATAGCCCCTTTCAATGTTTTAATACATATAGATAATTACTTATAAATAACACTTACCATAGCTATAGGTTCACTGAATCTTTGCTTTTTCTGTATAGAGAATGACGACTATTTAAAATACTTAAAATGTGTTAACAACTATTTGATCAGCGCTTAGTCAATTGAAATGTGTACTGTGTACTAGTGGATCCAATATAAAAAATATCGTTCGGGAATAATTTTGACTATCAATCTGGCCAATACTAGTAACCCATATGTTACGAAATACACTAATGTAAATTATTGCTGAAAAGAAAGATTTTGGAAAAAGGGAAGTGGATTTATGTATTGGTATCAAAATATAGAACATATAGTCTTAACAAAGAGTGAGAATAATAAAACTGCTAGATTTTATGTCTACGTACAAACATTTTCCCACGATCGATACTTTTTACTTTTATAATACCTACTTTTAAAAGGGATTTCTACATTAAAAGTACGTCACATGCTTTCATTATTCAAGTTCAAGCATTTCTTCTCAGTCCACCTGAATATCTTGATTACGTTTTAAATACTAATTATGTAAATAAACACTAAGCAATATTTGTTTGACTCAATTTAAACCACTAAGATTAAAATTTAATCACGGAGTCCTGCATAATATTTTATATAAAAAATGGAACATATCATAAATTTAAGCTTATTAACAAAATAATATATGTCTACGTTATTAGGTTCCAACCAAACAGTGTTTCTGTTTTAGTGTTATGTTTATGAGCACAGTAATAATAAGTATTAGAAAGTAAAAAAATACCCAGGCATAAAAACTCGTGCTTTTTACCAATATGGTGCTAAATTTTAACTAATATTTGAACATGATAATTGCAACTTACATTGAATAAATAATACTATTCATTGAACGTATGTAGCAAGAAAGTATATTGTAATAGCAGTAATAAGTTTTAATACTTTGACGTGTATAAAGATAACTGAGAAAGGAACAATTTTTTGATTTCCTTTGTTTATAAAGAACCCCCAATACATATTAAGTGTGTCATGTACCTTTTTTTTATCTTCCTTAAATTCTGTTGATATACATTCTAAAGAGTGCCTCAGCATAATAAAACGAATATAGATGTGATAACGGCTCACTCTGACCCAGTAATACAAATGTTGTAGAAGTATTTAGCTGAATATTCGTTAGTTTTAAGTTTAGCTGTATTATTTTTAGCTATACTTTTTCAAGTACCCCCTTACTAGTAAATGGTTGGCATGTTGTATCTTAATTTTTTACTTTTTCTTAGTTTAACGTTCTTGGTTTCTAGTATTAACTAGTTCTACTAGTGTTCGTTTCGAGATTATGGCAGTTAACGTTCGAGAACATTCTCAAATCAAAATATGCTTAATAATGTATACTAAATATTTTCTTTTTAACCATATCATCTTCAGTAGAGTTATTTTTAGCGATTGCGCTAAGGGTGTAATTCAGATAAAGAAACTAAACTATCCATTGACTGAACGTGGTGGGTAGGGAGATCATCGATAACAAACTGGTGGTAAAATTGGCTGTATGTGGTGGGAGAATGGAGTAGTGGGTAGGAAGAGGGAATTCGTAGGTAACCAGATGGAGATAACGTGGGCTTAATATAGTGGGTAGGAGGAGGGAGATCGACGGTAACCAGCTGGAGGTAACGTAGGTTGAATGTGGTGGGTAGGAGGAGGGAGATCGACGGTAACCACCTGGAGATAACGTGGGCTGAATATGGTGGGTAGGAGGAAGGAGATCGACGGTAACCAGCTGGAGGTAACGTGGGCTGAATGTGGTGGGTAGGAGGAGGGAGATTGACGGTAACCAGCTGGAGGTAACGTGGGCTGAATGTGGTGGGTAGGAGGAGGGAGATTGACGGTAACCAGCTGGAGGTAACGTGGGCTGAATGTGGTGGGTAGGAGGAGGGAGATCGACGGTAACCAGCTAGAGGTAACGTGGGCTGAATGTGGTGGGTAGGAGGAGGGAGATTGACGGTAACCAGCTGGAGGTAACGTGGGCTGAATGTGGTGGGTAGGAGGAGGGAGATCGACGGTAACCAGCTGGAGGTAACGTGGGCTGAATGTGGTGGGTAGGAGGAGGGAGATTGACGGTAACGAGCTGGAGGTAACGTGGGCTGAATGTGGTGGGTAGGAGAAGGGAGATCGACGGTAACCAGCTGGAGGTAACGTGGGCTGAATGTGGTGGGTAGGAGGAGGGAGATCGACGGTAACCAGCTGGAGGTAACGTGGGCTGAATGTGGTGGGTAGGAGGAGGGAGATCGACGGTAACCAGCTGGAGGTAACGTGGGCTGAATGTGGTGGGTAGGAGGAGGGAGATTGACGTTAACCAGCTGGAGGTAACGTGGGTTGAATGTGGTGGGTAGGAGGAGGAAGATTGACGGTAACCAGCTGGAGGTAACGTGGGCTGAATGTGGTGGGTAGGAGGAGGGAGATCGATGGTAACGAGCTGGAGGTAACGTGGGCTGAATGTGGTGGGTAGGAGGAGGGAGATCGTCAGTTTACAGTTGGAGGTAACATTGTGGCCTCCTGGCCCTCCTCCTATAACTCCACGAGTTCATTTCATTTATTTATTCTAACTAATAGAAGAAATAACATTTTTGTTGAACAACGGGTGAACAAACCTTCAGCATCGAAAGGTTGACAGACACCGTCGTTTGAGAGAAGATTAAGAAAATTGTACTCAAGGTCGACTGCACTGCTAAGCAACTTATTAGCTGTGGTAACTACCGCCGCCTCCACCAGTCCAGACGAGACCATATTGACAGCTCTGTCCAGACATTGCATGGCAGACACCCAAGAACTCTCTGTAGAGTAGCTAGGACCTGCAGCAGCAAACAGCAAACATACTTTCAAAATATATGACGGGCAAAGCTATTAGTTCGCAGGAAAAAATAATAAACAAAATATTATATATCGACAATAATATCGTTAAATATTTAATGCGCTATCCTCGGGTGGTTCTAAAAACTGAAAAATGTATATAGAAAAATATGTAGTGTAAATGAATGTTTCAAAAACTGCATATTCTGTTTCAGAATTGGGTAATATATATATTTGTTTTTTATTTGAACATCCTAAACAATATGAGCTGTATTAATTACTGTAACGAAACTGTTAGGGCAGAGATTTGCCTCCTGTAAGAAACCCTCAAGGTTGTCGTAACGAAACTGTTAGGAAGGAGATCTATCTCCTTTAAGAAACCCTCTAGGTTGTCTGATTTGGATTTCCTACCCGAAGTTATCTCTGAGATTGGGTTGGTACAGGTTGTGATTCTGCGGAGGAAAAATCTTAACGAGCTGCAAATTGTTGATATTTTACCCCACCTCTTACAACTTAACTCAAAGTCTTACTCACCTACGAAGTTGAAGCAGTATGATATCCTATTGGCCATCATAGCACGGCTGTTGCCTACCATCCCTGCACCCTCAACAAATGAAGCCTCGGTGCGAATGTTCTCGCTGTCACTCAGAGAGGGGGCGACAAACACGCCGATATTGTGGCCCTTCAGCGAGTACGGGTTGATCCCTGCATTTGTACAAATTACGTCATGTACCATAGTCCTACCACTCTAAATAGGTACGAATAGTACCTCAATATCCCCGTAAAATACAACTCTACTTAATAATAACTCTTGTAACAGATTATGATTAAACTCAGCCTTACTTTCGTCTGTGAAAGATTTCCATTATTTTTATATGTAAAGAAATAACTAATAGTGGTAATACACCAAAATGTTTCCAATTCTCTAATGTGAGTTAGGTTTTCTTGCAACTCTGATCTCATAAACGGCTCCAACAATTTCCTTAAAAGTTGTAATTAACTAATTTCTGGGATAAAAATAACTTATTGACAGGTCTCATTACAAGGAAAAATCGAATAACTTAAACAACTAATATTAAAAGTGAAAAAAATTAACATTGGGGCTCCCGGAGTTTAAAATCAAAATAAAAGCATCATAACAGCTGTTTATAATCAATCAGTGAACTGTCAAAGTAATACTCATGTAGTTTAAGTGAATACTGTGAGCAGTGAGTAAAACCATTGAATGAAGATTACATATATGGTCATGTCATATCCAAAATGAATCAAAGATAATTGAGCCATAATAACAACTGGAGTGGCCTTAAACATGCAGAAAAGGGGCAAATAAGTTAAGCAAATCTACTCGTCAGTAAGGGGGTCTTGGTGAAAAAATTACTCCAAGTCATATAAATAAACTAGATGACCTTCCCCGAGCAAAGCCTGGCCCTCAGGCACTATTTTTTTAATAGTCTATGCGCTAAAATTTCCACTACATGATATATTGAAATTTTAAATAGAGAGGTTTTTAACAATAGGTTCGTACTACCAAATAATGAAAATGTATCAGAGGTACAATTGTCCATCGAGAAAATAGTGCAACTGTTGTTATAAAGGTAGTTTTGAGATGCTATTTTTCATGTATATATTGCAAAAACACCGCGTAAAGAAAAGGTCCACAGCTAATTGTCAATAATTCTAATTAGATAATTGTATGCGAGAAGCGACTGATAGGCCTAGTAGTTGGTTGAAAACGGTCGAAAGACCGGAAATACTATTCTATAACTATAGTAAATTCCACGTCCTATTCAGAATAATTGAAAACAGTAACAACAATAAGAAAATCACCAACCACCCATAATGCACACACTACAAAATTTGCAATAATTTGTTCCTTCTGTTTTAAAACAACAGTGGAACATCGAGGCTGCATGTTATAGAAACATTATATCAAATTCTACGACTTCTGGATCTACCAATATACTACTTTACAAAACCGGGTATTCTTTTGGATACATTAGACAATTTTTAAACCAGAGTTATGATCTTAAATTTCAGAGTGAATACAATTTTTATTTCAGTTAGCCTATGTGTTTTTTATCTATGGTTTTTAATTTAAAAGCGTAGGCCTAACCCCTCTCTTCTAAAATTGTATTGTATAATTCTTATAGAAAGTGGAAGTTGCCCTTGAGAACTCACTGCTGGTTTACAGCTTTTTAAAATTAAAAAGTTATTCATATTTGTTTAACTGTGTTAGATTAACAATTTTCAGGTTTACGCCTAAAGTAAAACAAATACTGTTAAGTTTACAGGCAACCACCAAGTATTAGTTTTCTTCAAAATTAATTTATTTAAATGTTATTGTTTTATTGGTAACAGTAATTTAAAGTTAAAGGTGGGCAATTTCAATAATAACACCCGTTGATAACTACCGTTGATTTATAAACGGGTGTTATGACAGCAAATTTAATATAATAAGGGTTTCATATATAACAATGCCAAAAGACAATTGTTAATAAGAAAAGATAGTTCAGCTGTTTACTATCCTAAATATATCTGTTTAACTTTCTGTTGATAACATTAAAAACTAGGTTATTAAGAATTAGTGATGTAATAATGACTTTGAGTTGAAACAGTGAAAGAAATTTAAAAAAGGCTATTTGAACCTATAGTTATATGCTTTATATATGTATATATTGTTACTTAAATCCTACATGCGTGTATGAAATATATACGAAACTGTCAACTGTGATTGGTTTACACATATATTCTTATTTTATACATATTCGTACAAAATTGAACGAATGGTATTTTTGTCATCTCGGTACCTAAAAAAGAAATACTGTGCCGACTGTAATAATATATTCTCAAAAACATTTTCAGGGAAGATTCTTTAAAAGATAAATAAAACTCAACGTGTTTGTCAAATAGTGCATGTAGAAATTTACCAGCGTCGAGGATGGCCTCAAACGTCTTCTCGAGCATCATCCCCATCATAGGGTCAGCGTTCCTCATCAAGGTGGGTGGGATTCCAAAAAACGTGTTGTCAAATTTATTCCATTCTGGCATTTTGCCTGAAGCCAATTTTCCAGTTACTTCGCCTGAAACGTAAAGCAACTGTGAAGAATTAAAAAAACAATAGTTACATTATTCTAATCTATTCTAAACTAACATCAATATGGTAGCTTACTACAATACGTCTTAAATACCCCCGACGCAGCAAACCTGCGTACTCAGCGAATTTCCAATGCATAATATATGTCTTAATGCCATATAAAGCCGCATACCAAGTTTCATAAAAATATATTCATATATAAGCGATATATACAATTTTAATTATTCTCCATAAGAATAGCATTGGTGATGAGTACATAGGTTTGCTGAAACAAGGAACACAAACAATTGGTTTTTATGCAAATATAAATATAATTTAACTAGGTGAAGCCACATACCAAGTTTAATCAATATTCAATCATAAGTAAGCACTATATAACATTTTAATTATTCTCCATAAGAATAACATGGGAGATGAGTAAGCAGGTTTGCTGCAACAAGGAACTACAAAAAAGGGGTTTTTATGCAAATATAAATATAACTCAACAAGGTGAAGCCACATACCAAGTTGTATTAATTTATGTTCATAATTAAGGGAGTCATTACATTTTACTTATTCTCCATAAGAATAACATGGGGGCTGAGTACGCAGGTTCGCTGCTACGGGGATTATCAACAAAAAATCAATTTTTTGTGCAAATATCAATATACCAGTACTACGTGACCCCACGTGCCAAGTTTCATCAATATACATTCATTAATAATGGAGATATCAAATTTTATTTATTCTCCATAAGGATAACATTGGACAACGTACTGTGTTTAGTACTTTGAATATCTCTGACACGGTTGGACGTAGAATCACAATTTAAACACCAAAATGATTATGATGTGTATAGGTATGATGTGGAGCTGAATTGATTGGTAAAAGCAAATGTGAAGTTTACATCAAAATTAACTTAGGAAAAGCCAAAAACCTTTTTCCTATAAGATTAACATAGGAGATTTTATGAGCAGGTTTTTTTGGATTTTCTCCGCAACCACTTAACCTAGCTTAATAATTCAAAATACCATATTATTTGTTTTTTTAAGCTCTATAACATGGTCTAAACCAAAATTAAGTGTTTTAAAAATTTTAGGGTAAAAAATGCAAAAAACTGATTTTTGGAAAATTTAAAACCCCCATAAACCCCCCTTCCCATGGCCCGATTTTTCTGGTTTTCGAACTCAAAGTCATGAATGTCACTTTACACATTTGAGCCAAATTTCATCGAAATCGGACGTTTTTTACTCAAGTTATCGCATTCACGGACACACACACACACACATATATATATATATAAATTTGAACAAATAGTGTTTTAGTCATCTGGGGACCTAAAAAAAAAATTTGTCATGGTCTCGGGCTTAAATCTTACCATGAGACCTACGGTAATAGCTTCTTCCCTATAGGGGAAATTCGCTAAAAATACTAATGAAGGACTCGATAGTAGCAGTGACAACAAAAGGGTTTTACCCGACCTTTTCTATGTTTTCCCTACATCAATAACATTGGGGTCAGGTTTTGCACGTACACATGAGACCTATTTTGAAACAGTCGAATGGCGAGTAATCTTTACCAGCCAACCAGCTGATTTTATAATTGTTTAAATTCACTACGTGAGGTTTCAGTTGACATCTGATTCATCTGCCAAATTTAATAGCCAAATGTAAACATTGACAGATATACAAATGTAAACGTTCTGTAGCTTTAGATAAAACGTTTGATATTTATTAATACAACTACTTCCTTTTAAATATTGTAATACCAAATAATAGTCTATTCAAATTAATTTAAAGATTTGATATTGACAAGTAAGCATGACCTAGTGGGGCAGTTTATTCGTGATATCTTCTGGTATTTCCGTCTATTAGGAAGAAGAAAAAGATAATTTACGATAAACTCACCCATTTTCCCTTACCAGCCATTTGTCTGGTGAGTTTAAGTGGGTGAGATAGTGAGCGAGTCTGTAATAAATGTATCCATGGTAAATTTAATAATAAATATCAATATTTATTAAAATACATTAATCTTAAGGTTTGATGCAAATAATTGAACAGTTACTTAATATATCAGTACTTTTAGGTAATGATTAGAAAAAAGCAGGAAAGTAGCTAAAAATTTAGAATTTTAAGACTAATGGAGTGGAGTCAAAAAGGATTTCCTACTATGTTTCTTCATTGTTATCCATTTAGGAGTCACAACAAACATACCGATTTGCTATATTATATGGTTTTGTCATGGTAATCGCTTCTAATTTGGCACCATAGATTTTCCATTCCATTGAATGTATTTCAAAATTAAAGTTTTACAATAGCTTTCGTAGTTAATAGTATTAAAGCTTCTAGATAGTAATTTTTATAGTCAAGTAGTATACTCACGCAAATTCAGTTTTCTCAACTCATCAGGCTTTACCAAGATTGATTTTGATAACAGTTTTTCTTTCAATTCATCCACAGAACAGCATTCTGGAAATTTCCCTGCGATCCCCGTTATAACTGCTTCATTTTGTTCAGTACCCATGTTGCCACCTGGAACAATGGAATTTGTCATTACTAAACCTTATAAATTAGACATTCGTATGTATGGACTAAGTGGGCAACATTTATAGCTTGATAGGTTCGTGAATTTTCAATAGGTTAATTATTACATGCAAAATCGAACAATGAAATATATATTTGGAACGTCTGACATGTTAGTAAAACCTAGAAAGACAATATTATTGTGGAAGCGAGTTTCACGATATTTGAAAGACTAATTGTCTCCAGATGGATTTTAAATACTAAATTAGATTCTCTTCAATTTACAACTTGTACAAAACTAAGGTAATTTTAATTATCAATAAAAATGTGATATTTCGCAAGAGAAACTTGTTCATTTTTTGTTCTCACCTTTACATACGATATTTAGTTTTAATATATTTCAGAGGAAAGATTTGTTTAAGATTAAAATATTTATGTTTGTGCTGATTCTATATAGTGTTGCACAGTATTATATTTTAATTGGCTATTTTGTATGTTGTTTTAAGAGGAGGCTCCAGACACGTAGTGATTCGTGTTTTTTCCTGCTTCGCCCATAAGGCCTTTTGTGTGAGAAAATGTATATATCACAAATAAATATCAATTCAATTACAAAATATTCAATATTTAAGATTTTGTATGGATGAACTATTTTTTATATCTAAACTATGCTCACTTATAAGTAGGGGGCATTGGCCGATTCAAAACCAGCAAAGGCGCAGTGAGGATGCGAGGATGCAAGGTCACCCCCCCCCCCGATGACCTTGACCTTGACCCCGGTCGTTGACCCCCCCATGACGTCATCCCCCCCATGACGTCATCCCCCCCATGACGTCATCCCCCCCGACCTTCCCCATAGCCAAGCTCGGACCCCCCCCAGGCCTTCCCCATAGCCAAGCTTGGACCCCCCCCCGAGGAAAAAACTTTCGAAAATTAATAATTAGCCTATTTACCCACCGATTCCCACGGGACTTTTTCCAGAGTGTAGGCCTATCCTAGAGGAAGCGAATGACGTAAGAACCCCATAGATCCGCCATTAAACAAGGCCGCTATTAATTTTTAAACGCGTTTTCCTTATGGGATCTCAGCTGTTTACCGACCGATTTTGATGAAACTTCACCACATGTCGGGCGACGGCCTAAGTAAACCATCCCTTAAAGAAAATTGAAAATCAACCGTTAAACGGGCCCGCTATTAATTTTTAAACGCGTTTTCCTTATGGGATCTCAGCTGTTTACCGACCGATTTTGATGAAATTTCACCACATGTCAGGCGGCAGCCTAAGTAAACCATCCCTTAAAGAAAATTGAGAATCCACCGTTAAACAGGCCCACTATTAATTTTTAAATGCGTTTTCCTCATGGGATCTTGGCTGTTTTCCAGACCCCTCACGATGGTTCAAAACTAGCAAAGGCGCGGTGAGGATGCGAGGATGCAAGTCCCCCCCCCCGTGAGCGGCTCCGCGGAGTCACGTGTCGAGGCGCGTGCTAGGGCCTACGTGACCGCCTGGGGCTGTTTACTCATCAGCGGCCTTCCAGACCTCTCACTCCTCCCGACTGGAGTGCTATTTATGAGCGCGTCCTCAAGGGTTTCGTCAGTTTGTCTTTGGAGCTCTTACTGTGCGGACGAAGTATTGCTGTCTCTGCGATACACCTACACAACCTGCTGTTCATTGCCTTTGGATTCCCGTAAAAGTCAACGTAAGTAACAACATATTTATTAATTAGCGTTTCTATTTTAATTATTCGTTATTTTTAATTTTCGTTACTATCGCGGTGATTACTTATGCGACTGTTACGACTTTCTCTTTGAATATCTTAAAATGTAAGTAACATATAATTTACTTTTTCATCAGCAAGTTTACCAATGCTCTAAAATCTTATTAGCTAACATTAATAATTAATCTTTTACATATCCCAGTACACTGAGCCTTGTCGTTGTTTCTTTTTCCGATGGAGATGAGTGGAATTGTAATGACCTTGAAACAGTTGTGTTTTATAACGATTAAAATTAATGAATCAAACTTAAAAAGCAAAAAAGATTCACTACCACTCTTTAAAAAAAAAAATGTTTAAGCGAAATGAAATTAGGTTTTGCTTTTCAATCAGATGGCTGTTCCTCGTATGTGTGAGGTCTGCGGTCGCGTCTTCGCGAACGCTGGAAACCTGGCTCGTCACGCTGCATCCGCCCACAACGACCGCCATTACGACTGCCATGTCTGCGGTAGACACTTCGGGCGAAGTGACAACCTGCAACGCCACCTCACCACAGTTCATCCTCCTACTCCTCACGACCAAGCGCCAGGTACAGTTTTAGGTTAAATAAGAAACCGCCAGTAGATTTATTAAGTATGCTTTCTTCTCCAGTATCCTCACCCACGACGTTACGGCGCACCCGTGGACTTTGATAACTAATGACTTGTTTTTATGAGAGAGTAAACGGTCCTGATTGGGTAAACTGACAATTAAGACAAGAAAACAGACTCGAGAGGTAAACAAGAGGTTGCCAGCCCTCTGTATAGTTCCTCACCGCCACCTCCTCACCCTTGTATAACAGGCTTGGGTAACTGGCGATCGTGATGAGGAAACAGACTCTAGGGGAAAACAAGAGGTTGATAACTAATGACTTTTTTTATGAGAGAGAGTAAACGGCCCTGACTGGGTAAATCGGCAATTAAGACGAGAAAACAGACTCGAGAGGTAAACAAGAGGTTGCCAGCCCTCTGTATAGTTCCTCACCGCCACCTCCTCACCCTTCTATTTAACAGGCTTGGGTAACTGGCGATCGAGATGAGGAAACAGACTCTAGGGGAAAAACAAGAGGTTGTCAGTCTTCTGTATAGTTCCTCATCCTCGTGTTTATAGGGTAACTAATAGGACTTGTTTTCCTGTTCACAGGCTGTCCGTGTCCATTGTGCTCCGTTGCCCTGGCGAGTCCTGAGGATCTGCGCCATCACATGGAAGCGGTCCACGGTGCGAGCCCGTCAGTTTCGACCTCCTCTTCTTCCTCAGCTGCAACGCCACCCGTCTGAGACCCACGGCCCGAGTGCGACGCGTGTGGGCGGCAATTCGCCCGCGAGGATCTGCTCCGGCGTCACGTGCAGCTGATGCACGCCAACGAGGTCCACTGTCCCGATTGCGGCGCCCTTTTCCGCAGGGCCGCTTATCTCCAGCGGCACGTGGCGAGCACCCACCGCGGCATGAGGTTCGCGTGCGCCTACTGCGACCGAGGCTTCACCCGGCGCTACAACCGAGACCAGCACGAGGCCCTCAACTGCCCCGTCGTGAGGAACCTCGTTGTGGACGAGATGCCGTGCCTACCCGTCCTGTCACCCGAGCCCCGCCCGGGACCCAGCCGCGAGCCCCAGCCCGGACCCAGCCACGAGCCCCAGCCCGGACCCAGCCGCGAGCCCCAGCCCGGACCCAGCCGCGAGCCCCAGCCCGAACCAAGCACGGCACCTGACGGGATGGTGGGTGGTGGCGGACTATCCACGTTCCGCCCCATCCAACGGGCGTTCCGCGGACGCCTCCTGACCTTCGGCCTGTCCCGGCCCATGGAGGACTTCTTGACCGTGGAGGACGCGCTGGTGCTACTGTTCGACAGCGTCCTGGAACTGCTGGCCGACGTCAGGACCCGACACCCGAACATCAAGGTCAACATGTTCCTGGAGTGTGAATTCGCTAACGTTCAAGGGGCCACCTGTCTACGGGCCTTCAAGACGAAGAACGTGCCTCTCACCGCCGCGTCCAACTTGGAGGACTTCCTGTCGGCATCCTTCCACAAGCTGGAGGAAGAGAAGGAGCAGTGTCTGCTAGTGGGCAGCGGGTGGAGCTATCTCCGGATACGCGACCTGGAGATCCGCGTCAACCTCTACACACCGTTGGGAGAACGCGGAGCTCGGTTCGTTCAGCTTCCCAGGACCATCTGCGACACGCGCGCCGTTATCAACGTACAAAACGTCGATGACATGTGCTTCGCGTATGCCGTCCTGGCCAAGTTCGTCACGCAACACCCGGAGAGGCCCGCATCATACACACCGGACGTCATGGCACGCTACGACTGGGTCGGCCTACGCTTCCCCGTGGCTGTGAAGGACATTAAAGTCTTCGAGAGGAGGAACCCCATCAGTGTCAACGTATACGGGATCGAGCGCGCCATGGTGGGGAGACGCCCTGACGGATCGACAAAGTTCCAGGACCGCGTGTTCCCGCTGAAGATCTGCAAGCGGGAGTTGGAGGATCACCGGGACCTGCTGTACGTGACCACTGGCGGGGACAGTCACTACGCCTACATCACGAACGTCAGCAGGCTGGTGCGATCCCAGCTGACGTCTCACGGTCACACCATCCACGTGTGTAAGCGATGCTTCGCTTACTCGACAACCGGCCCAACAAGCTGCAACTGTCTGGTGCCGAGCGTCTGGAGGAGCACATGCGATACTGCACCGCCAAGGCTCCCCTTCGCCTGGACTTGTCGAAGAAGCAGCAGATCCGCTTCACCCACCCTGAGTACACTAGGCGGGAGAGGTTCTGCATCTACGCGGACTTCGAGTGTGCTCTGCAGCCCGTCGCTGTTGACCCGGTGGAAGCGCCACCCGGCACGAGGCCCCTGCAAATGCACGTCCCGTACGCCTTCGCCTATCAGATCGTGGACTCGCTCAGCCTGGAGGAGTTCGAGCCCCGCGTCTACTTCGGGGCCGACGCGTCCAAGGTGTTTATGGAGAGGCTCAAGATGGACGTGTTGATGCTGTGGGAGTTCCTGTTCAGCACGAGAGCTCTGCACCCTTCTCTGACCCGACAGGAGATGGACGAGTACCTGGTGGCGACTCACTGCTACCTCTGCGGGAAGGAGTTCACGGACCAGGACGTCAAGGTGCGGGACCACAACCACACCCCGCCTTACGAGTTCCGAGGAGCCGCTCATCGCTCGTGCAACCTCAGGTACCGGGAGCAGCGACACATCAACTGCTACTTCCACAACCTGTCCAACTACGACGCCCACTTCGTAGTGCGAGAGCTGGCCATCGACCCCGGTGATGTGGACGTGCTGGCGCACACCGAAGAGCGCTACATCGCCTTTACCAAGCGGTTTCACTTTGGCCAGCCCGGGGACAACCAACGACAGAGCAGTTTCGCGGTACGCTTCCTAGACACGTACAGGTTCCTATCCATGAGCCTGGCCAACCTGGCGGCGGGACTTCCCACGGACAGGATGCGTGAGACGAGGAAGCGCTTCCCCGACGATCGGCTGTTCGACCTGGTGCGCAGAAAGGGCGTGTTTCCCTACGACTTTGTCACGTCGTACGACACGTTGTACTCCACCAGGGAGCTGCCTCCCAAGGAGGCGTTCAGGAACTCCATGACCCTGGAGGATATCAAGGAGGAGGAGTACGAGCACGCCCTCAACGTGTGGCGAGCCTTTGACTGCAACCACCTCAAGGACTATGCCGACAAGTACCTGCGGTGCGACATCGCCCTGCTCACCGATGTCTTTGAGCAGTTCCGCGACACCTCTTTGGCTGAGTATGGACTGGACCCTGCCCACTACTACACCCTGCGCCTACACGACCTGCACAAGGACCTTCCCTACTGCTGCGAGACGAAGCGTCCGCCAACAGGGAAGTTCCCCAAACTGTTGACGACCCTGGACGACAAGACACACTACATCTGTCACTACAGGGTCTTACAGCAGGCGCTGCAAAACGGATTGCAGCTGGTCGCGGTACATCGGGCGATCTCGTTTCACCAGTCGCGGTGGTTGGAACCGTACATCCTGATGAACACGGAGCTGCGGAAGAAGGCCAAAACGAAGTTTGAACAGGACTTCTTCAAGCTCATGAACAACGCGGTCTTTGACAAGACCATCGAGAATGTACGGAAGCGCCTCAACGTGAAGCTGGTGTGCACCCCGGAGAAGTTTTCCAAGTACGTCGCCAGATCCAACTTCCTGGACCGGACGTACTACACGGAGGACGTGGCCCTGGTGCATCTGTCCAAGGTCAACATTGTGTTGGACAAGCCCGTCTACGTAGGCATGTCAGTCCTGGAGCTGAGCAAGTGGCTCATGTACGAGTTCCTGCGCAAGATGAAGGAGCGCTACGGTGGCCGCCTCACCGTGGACTACATGGACACGGACAGCTTCGTCTTTGACATCGTGTCCCAGGACGTCTATGCCGAGATGAAGGAACACCTGGACGACTTTGACACCAGCGGCTATCCGAGGTCTCACCCCTGCTACAGCCCCGTCAATGCCAAGGTCATCGGAAAGTTTAAGGACGAGTGCAACGGCCTGTCCTTATACGAGTACCTCGGCCTGCGGTCCAAGCTGTACTTCATGGACATCGAGGACGCGGCGACAGGCGGCAGCAAGGCTCTCAAGCGAGCCAAGGGGGTTGCGAAGGGCGTTGTCAAGAACGTCCTCACCCCCGACGACTACAGAGAGTGTCTGTTTGACGGGGTCCAGAAACACACCACCAACGTCCGGTTCCAGTCCCACTTGCACCGGGTCTACACCGTGGAAGTGGACAAGCTGAGCCTCAGTCCAGCTGACGACAAGCGGTGCGTCCTCCCCGACGGCATCCACACTCTGCCGTGGGGACACAAGGACGTCCCGCCGCTACCGCCAGCCAGGAGGAGAGGAGAACATCCGCAGCGGATGGAAGTGGACGGTGAGGAGGAGGAGGAGGGACAGCGCCAGCCCGAGGACGAAGACGAGGAAGAAGAGGAATTCCCCGTCTAGTTGTATATATATTAGTTATAAGAGAAAAAAATTGTAAATAGTATTTGTAAGAAAATATAATAGCTTTATGTACAGCATGAACCCGAGTTGTTTATTTCCTCCCTTTGCTCACTCAAAAGTCACAAGCCGTTAGGCTCGGAAAGGCGTTATGGGCCGTTTGGCCCGAGCCGTGCAGCTTAAAAAGCCCCCGCCAACCGGGAGCGGTTGGCGGCGCGTGTCGGGGACGACCCTGAAGGAGTTGCCCAGGAAGGAATTACTCAGTGGTCTGCTGACGCTCAAGGTTGCACCCTCGAATTGCTCAGCGGCTTGCTGATGTCCGAGGGGTCTCGTGGGGCGCCCTCTTTGGCGGCCTTCACTGCCGCTTGGCGGGGGCTCAGCCAGTGACACGCGCCGCTGGTATATAAACCTGAGGTCCAGCCCCGCTGCCTCAGTTTTGCTAATTTTTTTAAATTTAGTAAGGAGAAAGGAGAAATGAATACACAAGCTTTATCATTATGAGGCATGTATTGTACAGTAATAAGGTTACATACACATACTACAAAAAACCTTACAAACTAGTTTTAAGCGAATATGGAGTGAAAGAGCCTGCGGACGAGAGCGTCGTTGGCGGCGGGAGCGGCAGGGTCGAAGAGCTGGACGTAGTCGTTGAGTGACGTGCGGAGAACAGCCCGGCAGTACAGGTAAGTGAGGCAGTAGTAGCCGCAAACAGATGTATCATAGCCCTGGAGCCGATACCTATTGTAGACGTAGTGGCGGTGATGAGGATTGCGCCTCAGGAACATTTGAAAGTCGGCCTGGTATGGCGGCCTTCCGTAGCTGTCCAGGTACTAGAGTCTGTCCTCTTCCGAGCAGTAAAACGCCACCCAGTGTTCGCCTCCCTCGGTGTGTGCTACCGTGTTGGACACGATGGCGGTGAGAGGCTTGACCGGCACGTCCGGTAATTGGTCAGAGGCGTAGACCGCAACGTTCCTCAGTCCGGGGATCCTCACCAGGCATTCTCTGATCTGGACGGTATTCATCGTGGGCGGAAGCAGCACAGGCAGCTTGAGACGGACGGGTCCGGCCTGTCGTTAGCCACGAGCCAGTCCCGCAATACTATGCAGTTATGAAGGGCGCAACGGTTGTGGGAGCTCTTATGGTGGCGACAGCGTAGGGTCTGGTAGGCGGGCGGACCGTTGAGCGACCCGCAGCCCAGATCCTCCATGTCCTGAGCGGTGGTGGCGGCGGGCTCGGTTATGAGGTGGCGTTGTACAAAGTCCCTCTTCTGCGATCCTTTGACGTAGAACAAGGGGCGGTGGATGAGGCAGGAGCGCAGCTTGTCCAGCAGGGCGACGTACGCGATGTCCCCCTGGTTCCACTCCAAGCCGTGACAGTGTCGAGTGACCCAGACGCTCTCGCGCTGTTTCTCGGGAGTCAGGAGGTCCTTACTGAAGGGTGGGCGGGCGATGTGATGTAGGAGCAGCGTGCCGGTAGTCACGTCCACCACGCAAACCTCTTTCAGTAGAAAGTCATTATCACTGTCTTTAAAACACTGCATATCCATCACCACGCTTCCGTGATGACAGCGCGCTGGTGGCGGCTCGTTATAGATCGGTGGCGGCACGTCCAACCCGTACGGCTGACTGAACTCGACTGAGCGCTGGCGGGAGCGCGCCTAGCGGGATAACCTTGGGTGCGCGCGCCGCCATCACCTAACGGTCCGCACGCGGTGACCTTGAGCGCGCGGCAACTCGTTTACCCGCCAAAGTCGACTGTGACGTTGCGATGACGGTCTACCTCCACGACGTTGTCCAACTCGGCATACACTATGCAGTTGAACGCCTCCGCCAAGGCTTCGGAGAACCCAATCTCTATGCGCAGGTTACCGTTGCGCACCAGGTTCCAGTGGCTGGATTGAGAGGCTGCCATATCGGGCGTCAGATCAAACGCCATCAGGCAGTATCCGTAGGGGTATTCGTTGCGACTGACTTCATTACCACAGTCTGAGAAATTGATGCCGGTGCCAGTGTACAGCGTGTGGTAGGCGAGCACGCACAACTCATGACCGAACGTGTAATCCGGTTGAAGCGGCTTACATGGCACTTGCTCACCATCTATGTACAGCGCGAAGAAGTTCACGTGGCTGTGGGTGAAGTTGAACGGGTTCTTCTTGTAGTCCCCGTTGAACGCCTGATTGCTGACCAGGCCAACTATAACGCGTTTCGGCAGTTGACCCAGAAACACACTGTCCAGAGTCTTGCTGCTGATACCGGCAGGTAGCGTGAAGGATTTCACTTCCACGCGCGTAATGGGATATTTGGCTGTGCCCGACTCCAGCGTCCTGCTGTGAGCCAACAGCACGCTCGGGTTGATCTTATAGCGGCGCATAAACAGGTTGACTTCGGCAATGTCCACTTTATAGTCTGTCACGGTTTTGGACATGATGGAGAATGAGTTCTTTGACCTGATCAGACGAAAGCGCATCTCCACACCGTTTAACATGAACTTCTCCTGGTTGCACAGGTCGACGTGCAGATGTCCGACCATGTCAACGTACCGGCTTCCCTTGATAAACTCCCTCCTTTTCTTGAGCCCGGTATAATTATCCTCCTCAGTATTGTACATGTACCCAGCATAGTCCTCAAAGAACAACTCCGCGGTGAGCTGCGATGTCTTGGCATCACCACCATAGGACAACAGGTTCTCCAGGTAGGCGCGATAGGCGTACGTGTTGTTCTGAGGAGACACCAGTTTGTTGTTCAGGTACAGGTCCACTTGACTGAACAGCGAGTGTAGCCAGTTGTTAATTGGACCCACCTCTTTTATCGCTTGATCACCCGTTACAGCGCCTCCATTAGCCGATCTAATGGTAGCCTTCACATGCAGTAGCGTCTGTGACAGATCCGTGTACTCGTCCCCATGACCCGGAACTATGAACTCAACGGGTGAGTCGTCTGTCAGGGAGGAGATGGGCTTGTACTGCACCCATTTACCACTTTCTATACTGGTCTGCGTGGGTGGTAGCGAGAACAGGTCCAACTTGGTCTTGACACACTCGCACGACTTCTGATGTAGAAACGCCATTATCCAAAAATGTCCTTCACGGTACTCTCACTCTTCTTGCTTCTCCTCTTCTTAGCGACACGTTTTGCGGGCTTCCTCTTGGGTGCAGCGCTCTTCTTCCTCGCTCCGAGGAGTTTCGCTAGAGACTGAGGAGTAACCTGCTGTACACGCCTCCTCTTATAGGCGCCACCACCGCTCAGCACGCGATCCAGTTTTTCATCAGCCCTGCGTTTCAGCGACCCGGTAAACTGTCTGAGCCGGGTGTTGGCCGCGACTCGGGGGTTGGCTGTGCCCGCCGCCACGTCGCCCAAGAAACCCACACCGGACCTCAGCGCCTCCTTGCCCAGCGCCGATGCGCCGGATCTGATCAACGGGACCACTGTACGCATCAGCCCGCCTAGGAAACTGCCAATGCCGTGGCCGCGTTGGAAAGCGGCTCCTCTGAATACCGTGGACACTCCGTGCCCAGACTGCTGTTGGCGGTAGTACGCCAGATAGGGGTCGTTCGGGTTCATTGCTGCTACTCTCTGCGCAGGTGAAGCTTCATGCACGTAGTCCCGAAGTGGAATGGCAGGTGGCGTCCGACGCTGTCCCTTAAATCGATTTCCACACTATCGAAGGAGCTCTTCATCAGCGGCACGTAGTGAGGGTCGGTGAAGTGTATGGTGGTACTCGCACCGTAGATGTAGTTTTTTGCGTCGATGTTCACAATCTTTAACAAGGGCGCTACAGTGTCACCTACTAGCTGGGGCTCCACCAGGTCACAGTACACGTACATGTGCGAAGGGATCCCGGCTAGTAAGTTGGGTGGTCTTATAGCTTTTCTATGTTTGATCAAATCCACATTGTGCACGTCGTATCCCAACTGTAACGCTAGGGTGGGGCTAAATTCCAGTTGCACCACAGTCTGGTCTATTGAGATCAATTCTACCTTCCCAATCTCTTTGTCGTACTCAAACTGGCATTGGTACAAGTCCAATTTTGGAATGGCGTTGATGGCGTTGACCAGTTCATCGATATCTTTATAGTTTCCAGCTTCCACCTTTACAGCGGTCAGTTCAGGCTTGTCGGTGTCATCCTTCGTGTAGAGATATACGCGAGCGTCCTCCCCCACTGTGACAAACAAGCATGGGTAATGGACCTCAACTAAAGCGACTTCCCATTCACCATCACCACCCAATCGCACGACTGACGGTAGATGGGTGATGTAGTTAGCCACGGTGTTGTTTGGATAATAGTCCATTGAGCTGTTGCTGGGCAACGTCAGGTACAGCTGTTTGCGCTTTGTCGTCATAGCAGCTGTTGCACTTCAGATGCGGGTACCCACGAGTTGAAGTCCTCTCCGTAACCGACCCACTTGACCAAGTAGCGCTTACTGCGGCCTCGCCCTTTGGTGTCCAGTATTTTATCTATTTGGTACAGGCGGTCCGGGGCGATCGTCACCTTTTGCATCTCGTGCTCGTAGAAGCGCCCTTCCAGCGGCGTCCCGTTCAGGTCGCGCAGCACGTACAATGGCAGAGGATGCGACCCGTATACGTGGTCTACCACAAACAGCTCCTTACTCCAGTTGGTCTCGTAACCTTTGGCGAACGTGCCCTTCTCCTTGGCTATGCGCACCGTGTCGCCCGGCTCGAACCTGGGCTTGTGTCGCCGGATCGCCTTTCCATACATGTGACGCCACACCTTGTACACCGTTTGACCATCGCCGCTGTCCGCGTCCACGGGTCGTAGGCCACCACCCAGGCTCCTGTGCCGACTGCGGTTGTAGGCGTCCACAAGCCTGTCCAACACGTCGATGTAGCGATACGTGTTTTTGTAGGTCAGGTAGCGCCTCATGCGGGTCTTGAGCGTGCGGTTGACTCGCTCCACCACCGCCGCCTTCACGTCGGGGTTCTGCGTGGTGAAGTAGTTGACACCGTGACTCTTAAACACTCGCTTGGTCGCAGCCCCGGTGAACTCCGTCCCCTTGTCGGTCTGTAGGCAGCGAGGAGTCGCCTCAGCGAATATTCCCTCGAACGCAGCAGCCACCTCAGGCCCGCTTTTCCTCTTCAGTGGTACCGCGAACAGCCGCTTACTGAATACGTCTATCACAGTCAGCAGATAGTTGACTCCGTCGTTGTACCGGCTCAGGCCGCGCATGTCGTTCAGGTCCGCCTGCCACAGCTCCCGGGGCCCGAACACGACGTAGCGGTTGCGAGGAAACCGCTTGCGCGCTGGCTTGTGAAGCGTGTAGGTGTCCTGGGCGCGCAGCCAGTCGGCTACCCGACGTTTCGGTAGGCGCGCGGCTCTGGCCAGGGCGGCCACCCCACCGAGGGAACCGGGCTGGCTCGGGTCGTAGTACAGCTTCTCCATTACGGTGTGAACGGCTCCCAGTTGTCCAATGACGATTCCCGGTCGGGTTCCTCGGGTATTATCCTTCTCCTGGCCGCTGGGGGTCGCGGTCTCAGGCAGTCCAGTATCGGTGTCAACCTCGGTGAGAGGGGTGTCGACGAGGCTGTCGTCGTGTCTCCCCAGGGGCTCGATGCCGAGTCCAGCCCCACGCCTAGGTAACGCAACGCCGTGGGATTGCTCACGTATTCTTTGGGCACGTTCATGTCCTTCAGGGCGACCATTACTTGATGCCAGCCGGTAGGCAATCGGTCCGCCCTTCGCGCTCTCACTATGCTGTGCGCGATGTCCACTATATTGGAATCGGGGATCTTCACCTTGTTCACGTACACCGCCCCACTGGCGTCCCAGGCGATGGGGCTGCCTTGCCGGGTCATGAATCGCAACAAGTTGCGCGCCACCGACCTGTAGATTTTTGAGAACGATTCCACAATGTCCTCCTCCGCCGAGGCGCTAGACTCGCGCTTCATCTGACTCGGACCCCCCGCCGCTTCCTCCTCCCTCTCCTCGTTCTCGATGATTGACAGACCTATGGGTTGACGTTTAGCCGCGGAAAAGTGTAGGAACCGCTGTAACACCTGCTGATATTGTTTCCATTTCTCCGTATCGTCCAGCCGCTTGTCGCTCAATATGCGATGCATCTCAGCGTCCAGGCTGGCTGGCTTATTGGCGCTACCTGCTCCTCCTCTTGCCCCGGGCGGTCACGTAGGCCCTAGCACGCGCCTCGACACGTGACTCCGCGGAGCCGCTTATGGGGGGGGACTTGCATCCTCGCATCCTCACCGCGCCTTTGCTAGTTTTGAACCATCGTGAGGGGTCTGGAAAACAGCCAAGATCCCATGAGGAAAACGCGTTTAAAAATTAATAGTGGGCCTGTTTAACGGTGGATTCTCAATTTTCTTTAACGGATGGTTTACTTAGGCTGCCGCCTGACATGTGGTGAAATTTCACCAAAATCGGTCGGTAAACAGCTGAGATCCCATAAGGAAAACGCGTTTAAAAATTAATAGCGGGCCCGTTTAACGGTTGATTTTCAATTTTCTTTAAGGGATGGTTTACTTAGGCCGTCGCCCGACATGTGGTGAAGTTTCATCAAAATCGGTCGGTAAACAGCTGAGATCCCATAAGGAAAACGCGTTTAAAAATTAATAGCGGCCTTGTTTAATGGCGGATCTATGGGGTTCTTACGTCATTCGCTTCCTCTAGGATAGGCCTACACTCTGGAAAAAGTCCCGTGGGAATCGGTGGGTAAATGGGCTAGTTATTAATTTTCGAAAGTTTTTTCCTCGGGGGGGGGTCCGAGCTTGGCTATGGGGAAGGCCGGGGGGGTCCGAGCTTGGCTATGGGGAAGGTCGGGGGGATGACGTCATTGGGGGGGGGTCAATGACCGGGGTCAAGGTCAAGGTCATCGGGGGGGGGGGGGTGACCTTGCATCCTCGCATCCTCACTGCGCCTTTGCTGGTTTTGAATCGGCCAATGCCCCCTACTCTTATATCGTTAGTTATTTAATTTTCTCTTTAAAATTAACCATTACTCACAGAAAAAACGATTTTGTTGCAAAAACAAAAACAATTTTGCAACAACAAAATATTTTGGTTGAAATACGGACAACAACAATTTTTGTTGAAATAACCAAATTATTTTGTTGAAAGTTATTTGGTTATAGCAACAACATTGTTGTTTATCCTAACAAAAATATGTTGTTGAATGAACAAAATGTTTGGTTGGTACGATGACTTAACTACAACTAATACAGTTTTAGACATGATATTATATTACCATTGGCATAAATAGGCATTTTTATATTTTATCTTTAGAAAATTATTAGGACAAAATATTTTGTTGGGAAGACAAAATGTTTGAACAATTCCATTTTGTTGTTACAAGCAAATGGTTGTGTTACTACTAACAATATATTTTGTTTCCTCAACAAAATAAATATGACAAAAAATATTTGGTTGCAACAACAAGACACTTTTTTCTTTGCAAGTTTTCGGATAATTCGTTAAAGAAGACTGGGCTTTAAAAGTTAACATGGTCTTATGGGAGAATCAGGTAGAAATGCGAATTGTTGCGTGACTGGAGCCCCCTCTTAAGAAATACCTATTTGTGTTTTTATATTTCGGAAACCCCTGAGAAATTATCAGCAGCAACTAATAAACTGTAATATTATCGTATTTTAGTTGTCATACTATTTATTTTTATTTCAACATTATAATTTTAAATATCATGTTGTAACCGTCAAGTAATCTAAAATGTGTAGCAGTGCTAATAATCATGAGAATTACAACTGAAAGCTGGGCTCAAAATTGAACCTAAAACTCTTGTTCATAAAGTCTGTTATCTGTAAACTTATGTTTTTAACATCGATCTATTAAGCTTTCAAAAGATTTTGTAGATCTAAACCATCAGTAACATTGTTTTCCGAAATAATTTTAAATCCTCATTGTAAGGCAAAAATTGTGATCGACAAACAACATTAAAAATATAATTTAATTACAAATATTGGTGCCAAGATTTGGTCCATGAGGGATCCCGGATGTAACTGTGCAAATATTATATTTAAAATTCGGTATTAGTTTTGAAAGAAATCCAGTTTAGGTATGTATTGTCAAGTTTGCAGGCTATTAAAATTTGATTGTTATCCACAGTAATTACTAAATATTTTATGTACTAAATTTAAATAAATGAATACGTATTATAACATAACTTTGAACTAAAAGGCTTAAGATTTGTACATAAACTAAAAGATCCTATTCAACCCTCCTAATGATCCGTCTAGAAAATCTTAAAACTCGAATATTTATTAAACAAGCTCTTTTAAAATTATTTGATATGCATCTCGTCCTAAAAAGAATAGTAACAAAGTTGATGCTAGACGCATTTATA
Source organism: Allygus modestus (assembly GCA_963675035.1). Lineage (NCBI taxonomy): Eukaryota > Metazoa > Arthropoda > Insecta > Hemiptera > Cicadellidae > Allygus > Allygus modestus. The sequence continues at coordinate 31,631,394 of OY776113.1, read as the reverse complement.
TTTACTGATAATATAATCTACTTTAAATAAAAATCGTTTCTGTTCTTTATCGAAGTAATATTAACATCGACAATCAATGATAATTATAGTATTAATCTTAAAAAGTGTTTTATGATTGTAGGAAATAAGTTGGTTTACTACTTTCCAACAATAAATTAGAGAAATGTTAGTTGTTATCATGTTGTTAAAATACTTATTCTTATACTTATTGTTAATCAAGCCATTAATTACACTTACGTAAGTAAACAAAGGTGTGAGTTAAGAGGTGCACTTGATACTTACCAAATCCAGCCGAACTGGTCAGTTATTCGGAGAGGAATAGCACGTTAGGGAGTGAGAGTTTTGATGTAGGATTTGGGCAAACCATTGAATATATTTCCAATGTAATTGGAGCGAGCGTCACGCGGATGGCACAACAATGCAAGGTCAAGTGTTCAGTCAGCATAAGATTAAGTGGGGCACTGCTGTAGTGACGAACTTCATTAGTACACTTCAAATTAAATTAGTATTTTACCTTGAATTGATGCAACTAGGACATGTTCCTTATATATTCCTGGAATTTCTTTAAATTCCTGTAACAAACAATGCATAATCGTTTGATAAAAACGTCATGTCAATAACTTACAACCCCAATAGAATATTTAAATAAAAAATAAAATTATTTCTTGTATGATGTTTTTTTACGATCGAATATGATTTAGGGTTCTGTTCTTTTTAGGAAGGGTAACACTTGATTCGGCACCATGTTAGTATCTTGTTTTGGTGGCACTAGAAGTAGAGGCTTTTACTTATAATAAATAGAGAGGATAATATAAACTACGACTCGCAACACTACAGGCAACACCAATATTAAACCAGCACGTTTTGTTTTTATCCTGTTTAAATGTAACAACACGTATCATGCTAAGCGTCATTACGTAATGCGTTTATTTTAACCGTCACGACCCAAGACTTCCGTATCGTGTTATTTTTAAAAGGGAACACGAGACCTACTTATTTTTACCACTTCCAGCGTAATCACTTAAATTCACAGTATTCTGATTTTAGTTTTAAGACTACAAACAATATCTGTAGAGATTGTAAGATTAAATCTAGTTACAATTAGGGCCCTAAACGTCTTTACTGCAAAGAATCAAGTTACTGCTCACAGTTTTCTTACCTTATTTATATTATTTTATTTATTTATTTATAAGCAATGGATAAATATTTAAAACTAAATCATTTTGAAATTGCAAAATCATATAAAGCAACTAGGTACGGTAACATGTTGATAATCACAAAACAACATTTGATTGTAAAAACAAAGCAATATCAGAAATAACAAAACTCAAAATAGGTGACAAATTGAGTTTAAGACAACAACAAATATTGAAAATTATTTCATTTGTTCCTTTAAACTTTAACCACGTATATAACCAAATTTAGAATTTTAAGCCAAAAAGATGTTATGAATCAAGGAAACTATAACAAAAAGGTACACCAACAAATTGCGTGCCAAACAGGTGGCCGTAGTGCTCCAATGTCGTCATTGTTTGTTTGTATTTAACCAAATAAATGAAAACATACATTTTTAAATTTATTTGTGTATAAGCTTATTTTATTTTTAAATATGCCTGGATGTTTTGTTTTAGATTTCAACTTTAATAAAAGGGATTTAAAAAACAAAGGACATTTATTTTTTTTAAATACCCTTCAAACACAGCCCTTGTGCTTATGATGTAGGTTAGGATCAAGCTTCAAAACATTAAGAAGATGTTTACAGTTAGGCGTCTGCAGGAGGTAAACAAAAACCACAGTACACTAAAAACATCATCAATTCTTTTACGTAAACCTTACTTTATTAGTCTAGATTCCTTAATATGAATATTATAATTATTGCTGAACAGCTGCATTTTTACTTTCTCCCCCTTATACATAGTACATGGAGAAAGTATTGTTTTCGTCAACATTTTCGAATTTGAGTTTTTAGTGGAAATATTCGTTTTGGTGCTCCCTGAACCCAAAAAAAGTGATTTTTACATGATGGCTGTGTGTCTGTCTGTCTTTCTACCTGTCTGTATGGATGTGTACAGAGCTAGATACAGAGTAAATGTGTACAGAGCTAACCAGTGGTCCGTTTTTTATTAAATTTGGTATGTAGGTACTAATCCACGATATCTCCAGGCGTTTTTTCATTTTTTGGAATTTTTTAATTTAAGGGTATCTCCCCAAAACCACCAAAACCCATGACAAATCAAGATTTCTCAAAAACGGCTCTAATGATTTTGATGAAACTTTAGTCGTTTGTAGAACTTTAGTTTTAAAACAAAATTACACCACCCGCATTTCTGTAAAAATTCGGGTTCAGAAATTACAAGGCTTAAAATATCAAAAATTCAGTTTTTTAGATTTTTCATAAAAAAACATGAATATAAAAATATTACTATTCTTCATTAAAAAGAGCTCAAAAAACTGAATAATTTAGTATTTTTAATTACTATTCTACGATTATTAGTTACTGGTTGCGGAGAAAATTTAAATTTTCATTTTGCGGTAAACTCAGTACGTTGTCCAATGTTATTCTTATGGGGAATACAATAATTACTATTTCTCTCTTATTTATTGATCAATTACGTTCAAACTTGATATGCTTCTCAAGTTAGCATTGACCAACAGAGGAAATTCGAAATATTTTGCCCCTTAATAACCCTGAGGGTGGGGAATCGGGGGCATTTCCCCTCTTAAAACCACGTGTACAGCGATGGTTTCTGTAGTACCTCCTAAACAGGGATTTGGGTGGATATTTTTGAAAACAACTTGTTTACAAGATTTTCTGTATATTTGACCGTGCTTTGTATTCTATATTTAATAAATAAAAAGCAATTTATTCATTAAAGTTGGGCTAAAAGGTAGAAAGTATGTGTCAGTTTCCTGATACCGTTTATTGAAATAAAGAACCGATAATTTGTCATTGCTTGCACATAATTTGCCCAATGTTACTACTAAAATGTGGAATTACTCAAATATCTGTTAAGAAATCTTCTCAATGAAGAATGATCTTTATAGGTTTTTTGATACCTTGATACATTTTTTTAAAATGTTCCGTTTACAAGATATTTAGCTTTAAAAATTGGAAATTGCCACAATTTGTTAAGGCGCAAAACTGTAAACTTCAAAGGCAATACAGTATTAGTTATGAAAAAGTATGATACATATGAAAAATGTAATGTCAGTACCTCAAATGATTCCTACGATATCAATATTAATTTGAAAAATTAAAATAAAACATACAAACGCACAAATGGGAACGATGTGAGATAGGTCCAGTGACATGTCCATGTGTCATTTTTTATTGGTCTTGATCTGTGGAAAATTTTCCAACTTTTGCCAAGAGTGTTCAGTAACACCTTGGGAACAAAACATATGCAGAAGACGCTCATAAGCTGATTTTAATGCTTGACAAGTAGACTGGACCGGCCAAGAATGTACAGAAGTTGCTACGATTACTGATACCTTAGATGCGCTATATGGTGGAGTTGACCTCGTAGTGTTGTGTACGTCCGAATAATACTCTTGACTTCGTTCACAATGGGCAGCGAAAAAAACATTTTGGCCCAAGAGATCAGGAAATCCAAAAATCTTTTGAAGTTTCAAAAAGATAAAAAATTCTGAGAGTTCCTCCTAAAATTGAGAAGATAGCTATGAGGCAATATGATTTTAAGTAAATTATTGATAATCAAAGCCCAATATAGTGTAATTTAATCTTAAAAGATTCCCCTGGATGACCAGTAGTTTATTGTGGAGATCATAAGACTAGAAATTTTTCAAGATAGGGTCGAACAAAGGCGCATTAAACAGTTCATAGAGCGTACGTGCTAGACATTCCAATGGTTGAGCGGTACGATAAGATGTATGTTTCTATAAGACTTGAATATAACAATATAAGTTATAATAAGAGGATAAGTTAAGGGCTAAGGATTCAAGTTATTGATAAATTTCAGTCTCACGTACAATAAGACGCTCCTGACTCCAAGTGGCTATGAGGGATAAGATATATTGGGAGATTCAATGGAAAATTGCACTTGGTCATTTACCATCGTTGAGGCACAGGACAAGGCCACTTAACCAAACACAGCAACCAAGTCTAGATGAGACTGTAAGGTCACACAGTCTTCACTGTTATGATATCATTGTTAAGGTTAATATCATTAGCAAACAGTACGCATTCTCCTGAGTGTTTATCAGTGAATTTGATGATAAACGGTGAAAAATATTGGTACAAATATTGATGTGAGCTCTGCGGCATATCGGAGGTTGCTAGGAGTTTATACCTTCAAATGGTTCGATTAGTTTCCTCCGATCAAGATATCTGTAGACCTGTCAATGAAAACCAATAAAGCCCTGTGATTTATATTTTGTCTAGAAGGGCACCTCACTTTCCTAACGGTGCGAGAGGTCACGGGTTTGAATCCAGAGGGGTCCTCATGACTTTGAGAGGTTTGGGAGGTTTGGTCCTCTAACAACGTACAATATATAAAATGACAATGGTGAAGAACAAGCAAAAAAAATAATACGTTGGTTCACTTTGCTGAGGTTTATGACATAAGCCGCTTGTGTTCATTAAAGTCTAACACAATCTTTCTCTGAGGCGTGGGTTTTTTTAGTGTGGGCTTATTAGAAGTAAATGCGAATTTACTAAACAATCGATTTGTTTGTAGAATGCGTTTCTGGACCTAGATTTTCCCTCCATTGACTTATATGTTTTTTAACTGAACATATATTATAAATATATCAATAAAGGTTGGAATATTTAATTTTATGTTAAAATCGGGCTTTGTTGTGCAAGATTGTAGATGCAAACAAGTTTGAAGAGAATCTAACCGGTGTCAGTGGCGAGATCCTGCGTTTCTTTAATAGGCCGATTTTCTTTTCGTCTGGGTAGTAAAGGCTGTAGATGTTAGTAAGTTGTGTTAAATTATTATCTCCAGGTACGACTTGAAGGAGTTGAGAGATTTGGCAATCCTTAGTCATTTGATTGGTGAAACATGTATTTGGATTTAGATACATTGAAACTAAATATGCTTCGTGGTTGTTGTGTGTGACTTTGGAAGTAAATATTTACTCCCTAGAACATTGTCATCACAATCACGGCCTTGGTATTTGTTTGAAAGCAAAACAAAGATTCGTATTAGAAATTTTTACTAATTATATTTATTGTTGATTTAATGCCATTTTATAACGTGGAAAACAGAATGGCCAAAGGGTAAAAAAGGCCGAGCAGCGTTTATGATTCATTCCGACTTTAGAGAGGCGACATAATAAAATAAAGTAGCATTTTGACACTTCGGAACAACTTATAAAACTATCAGTGGCTAAGCAATCCCAATTAAAAACAAACTGGTCATTTTGGATATAATTTTGTTTTATAAAAACATTACCCGAACGTAATGCAATTATAATAATCATTTTGTTGATTTTGTTCAATTCCTTTCCCGTACCAGTATTTTCTCCATCCAGCGGATATTTGCAAGTTGGGGACGGGTGCATTACTTTACAATTTCCAAAGAATGTGTTAATACTTTTATCGAACATTATGATTACTACCGTTCTAAGAGAATCAAAACAAAAAGATAAATGACACCAGAAGAATCGAATAAGCTGTTACAAAAACATTCTTATTTTTTTCTGTTTACCCATTATTTCAACGTACCAACATCATGAAAAAAATGGAGACTCACATATTAAACATGAAGGAAATGCCGTTTCAATATCTGAGCAATAAATGTAAGCACAATGACCTTGGGGGGTATATCGGTTTTTAAGAACAATGGCCTACACTAAGCAGGCCTAAACGTTTATCTTACGGTGTGTGCAAAATATGTATGCCTGGAAAAAATATGGATATAATTCCGCTAAAAGAATTTTAGTCTAAACAAGAAATATTATTTTCAGATATAAGTCTGGTAGAGTTTTTTAACTGTTTAACCCTGTAATGTGCTTAATTACATAAACTGTAATTCATATTCAAATCTCGAGATACCCACAATTATTCTCGGTCTTCCTCCAAAGACCATCGGAATATCAGGAGAGTGGATTTCATGAAAACTCTCAGCTTAACTTTAAGCAACTATTTCTAACTTAATCAAATTATTTTAAACTCCACATTTCTTCGTGACTACCAGTCATTCGAAAATGCAAGCACATTTACTCGTTGTCTTCCTGTTATGTAACATCATTCCACAATCATCCGAATTATCCTCATTATCAGTAATCTGTTTTGTTTATGTGTTTCCATAGAGTACAAGGAACGGACTGAAGTGCCTATGTCGAGTCCAACCTTGAAGAAGGCTTGTAGGAAACGCTATGATAGGAAGCTTTTTAATATATTGTATCTTTATCAGCTGTCAATGGAACGCTCGGTATATAGTTTCATATGTGCAAAACAAACATGATTGTGTCGAGTTGGCTCGAATTTATAAGCCCTATAAAAGAAAGAGCGCTCTAACATTATCAGTTGGAGAGCTAACGCACGCCCGACTCCCAGATAGTTATAAACGTAAGTAAAATAATTATATTACAATATTTACGTAGATTTAAAATAGATTACTATAATCTCCAAAAGGAAGGTTTTAAAATAGTCTTTTTGGAGATAAGATTATCGATAGTAATAAAAACAAAAGGTTTGGTCTGCAGTTTATGACTTTAATATATTTAAAACATCGTTTAGCTTGATTAAAACGTGTGAAAGGTTTTGGATCATATGAATTGAGGCTGAGATGTTGAATTAAAATACAGGTCTAAATCTGAAAATTACTTCTTTTTTATACATATAATGATGTAAAACTTGGCATTTAAAAAAATTTGAATAAGAATGTTTATGTGTCCTTCCTCATTATATTATAAAACAAATACAACATGGTACAATTTGAATGGTTTGAAATGTAATTTGTAACCAAGGCATTTTAATCGCGGTCATTGACTTTTGACTAATTCTAGTAGCAAATTGACTTGTTTATGTTATTTACTTTGGAAAGAATTACAAAATTACGGCTATTACTGACACAGAAATTATTAATAGTAGTTTATATATTTTTATTAATTATAATAATAAATAAAGCTAAGTGGCTCTTTCAAAACCATAAACACTCTCGGTTATAGTAATAAATAGTATTGGTAATTGTAATACTTATTTTATCATAAGATGAAACTAATATTACATATTATAGTCCAAACATATCAACAAGTTTTCATATAAAATATTAGTTGTCTCAATACTCAAAATAACTTTAAGTATTAGTTACAACTAACTAATGATTTTTTTGTAATTATTTCCTAAAATAAAACATAGCTCGGAAGATTTCAGTCAAAATTCAACGGTTAATTACTCATAAAATGCTGTGTAAAATCTTTAATGTGTCTCGGTCTAGAACTAATTGTGTTTTATTTAACTTATATCTCATAAACAAGTAAGATCAAGGCCTTACCATCTAATTGATTAATAATATAAATAAGTACCAAATTAAAAGAATTATTAAAAAGTATACCAATCGTATTTTACAGCAAATGTAAAATTGTTCTTTAAGTTATTATTATTATTATTATTATTATTAGGTTAAATTATTATTTTATTTTTATTTTTAATGTTTCCTAGCTCAATTTTAAACTAAAAATGGGGAGAGATATTTTTTAAATTAAATTTCAAATTTGTTTTACTTAATATTGTTTTAAAGAAGATGAGAATGCCTAATAATCAACCAAGAATATCTTTATAGATATATATTTTTAAAATGAACTGAAACTGCTTAAAAGCAAAGAAGATCCCTAAAATCTTTAAAACCTACCAAGTAGTTAATCATTTATTACATATTGCAAATATAAATATTTGTTCATGTTCAGTATAAATAACAAATTAAAACATTTAAATGTTAAAATTAAAAATTTCTTCTATGAGTGACCAGTTTAGGTTATTGTAGTATTTTACATAGCGGATAAGATTTGAGCGTGTATAAGTTGAAAGGTCCAACTTTCCTTGTTTCTGTCGCATTATTGTTTACTGATCTACTTTTTAAAGATGATATATATTTTTTAAGTTAGTAAAAAATCAATATTATCAGCAAGATACAGTTTTCAGTTATATGTAATAGTTAAAATACTCCATGAGGCCTAAAGTTAAGTATCTCAAGTAGAGATTACTATTAACATATTGTATCAAAACCCTATAGTAAATCTTACTCTCAGATTCTTTTTCTTAGGTCACAATACTTGCTCCACATGTCAGGAGGTTTGTGTGAGGTGAGTTAGTTTTGATAACTTGACATCTGATTCATTACACCAGCAAACGTTTCGTAACTAAAATGTTCTATCAATGAAGATAAAGACTCAGTATCAGGAATAGTAAAATATAAAGTTCCCAACCTCTGAGTTGTATGTACTGCAATTGGTGTCAATTTGAAGCATTGCAAAGTCAAGGTACACTGCTTGCGGCGTTACTTACCATAATCTTAGTCACCATTAAAATTGTAATAATCATCCACCAATATTGTTTTAAGAAAATACGGCACAAGGCTGTTTAAAAGGATACATTTTCCATAAAATACAAAACATGTCGTAGTGTGAATACTACGGCAATGTAAAGATGTTAAGATTACGGTTTACTTAAAATGGTCATTTTAAGGAGTTATCACAATGATTTGAAATTAAAACGTTTATACCATTACAAAATTGTAATATATCGTTAGTCTTTCCCTCTCGGATTTTGAGGACTCGTACTAAGAAAGAACTTAAAATAAGGGAATGATAACTTATGCATTCACCTGGTATTTTACGAGATTGAGTTTTCACTTGTTGGAGCGCAGATCATTAAAAGACTATGTAAAATAAATTTAATCACCTAATCGAGTTTAAAATTTAATTATTTGTGTTTTATTAGACTACCTCTGTCATTAAAGAGGTTATCAATTAATTCCAGGAGTAGATTTGCCTTCGCCTTGCCTCTTCTATGTAAAGCTGAGTTTTCCTAGCCACGGAACTTTTCGGCAGCGGAGCACGGAACGCGGAGAGCGGAGTACGCTGGCCTCTACTCATCATGTAATCAAATGGCGCTGCTTTCCTAGACAGCGGAATTGTTCCGCACCGCACCTTGGATTTGATTACATGGTGAGGAGAGGCCAGCGTTCTCCGCTCTCCGCGTTCCGCTCTCCGCTGCCGAAAAGTTCCGCGCCTAGGAAAACCCAGCTTTAGACCTTACCAGCAATATATTGCACGCATGCCCTATATTCGAGGGTCTGTACATGTCATATGCGTGATTATTAAAATATATCTTGAACATTTTAGTTCCTTATTTATTCTCCCAAACGATTTATTACATTAACAATTGGTTCATATTTTAAACACGGATTTGATGTGATTCACAGTTTTTTTTTTAATTATAAACTACATTTTAGTAATAAACAAGGGACAAATAAGCTGTTTTTTTGTATTACATATCCAACGTTCTGTAGAATAAACCGCTCTGTGTCTTAAAATGTGGCAAATTTAGACATCCTACTGCGCAGTGCACGTAAAGCGAGATGCGCGTACACTGCGCATGCGTGGAGGCTTGTAATTCTCAAGCTGATTGGATGGGGGAGCAACGCCACTGAGCACAATCCATGACATGCTCAGTAGAACATACCATTAGTTCAGTTACTGGATACTATTGCACGGCTCTTATTAAAGTTATCGTTGGAATTCGTAATACAACAAATCCATAATATTTTATAATACTTATAATGTCAGGATGTAGTGTTTTGCTAGAGAAGACACGGAATTAACTTTAGTAATAAACATGATGGTTATTTAAAAGGACACTAAAACAATAGTATATCGAAGACGAGTTATATGTGAGGCGTTTCTTTTAAAATGCAACCAAGGATTTGGAAGTGAAAGCTACTAACTAAAATAGACTAACTAATCTAACTAAAAGCTAGATATGTAAAAGCATTTAAATAGTATATGTTAAATTGTTTTTGGTACTTGCTAATATTAAGTTATATAACTTAAATTATTAACAAATACAATTTGTTAGACAGTGCTGAAAGTTACCGCCTTATACATTTATGTAACAGTCCACTCTTTTTATGAAATTAAAACATAAAAATCTACATTTGTACTTTTAACGCAATAAAGTAAAATAACAGTTAAAATTGCAACGATGCAAACCAGCTGATAGAGGATAGAGTGAAGAAAGTAGGGGTGCCAAATTGAGATCTTGTAATTATCGGAAACGGGCATTTTGGTCCTTTGTAAATTATTAGGTTCCGGAAATAAAACAGTCTATTTATCATTTGTCCTATGGGATAGTTTTAGCTTTAAGGGAATACAATTCAACTTGATGGAGCTAATTATTTAATCAAATGTTATTTAAAGAGGTTTTAAGTTTTAACTTGTCATTAAATGTTATTTTGGTCATAATTCTTACCTTCCTTAAAAATAAAAAGGCAATACAGAACATTGACAGTTGTTACGCTTATTCCATATCGATATGTTCACGCTTCAGTAGGAAAGCTCAATACATAAATTTGCCCTCGAATATATTTTAATAGGCATTTCATGCAACAGTTGATAGTTATGTATACATTTTATTTCCTATACGTTGTATAACATTTAGCAAATTTTAGTAATGTTATAATGCAGTAATATGTTCATAACTTTCCTAAAGGTTCCACTCAATTTTAATTTTATGGCTGGTGCAGAATACGGGACTGTCGGAATTACAGTGAAGTATATTTATGATTGGAGATACAAATTTTGTTTAGAGACGATAACATTCCGTAGTACTTAGTCAGAAAACGTCAACTTTTAAAATAAATAACACTCGGTAACAATAATTTGCAATTTATATTATATTTAACAAAATTAATTATTTAATTATATTTTATATCGGAGTGTTTCTAAATATAAGATTATTTTCAGATGATATTCCCCATATTTGCTGTTGTGGCGTTGGGACTCGTATGCTCCGGGCAATCACTGAATCTCGGCGTGGGGCTTGGCTTGAGTCTTGGCGGCGTTAGCGGCGGTGGCAAGGGGGGCTGTACCAGTGTGCAGACAATCGACAGGAGTCTCAGAGATGTAAGTTTACTTTCTGTTGCGCCATTTCATAGATTACTTTTAAATATAAGACTTGGAGTTAATTAAATTAGTGCGAACTCATTTAGTGATGTTTTCGAAGAAGAGAGGTATCTTAGTTGGGCATTTAGTTACTTCAAAAAATTTACAAACAAGAATTTTTAAACATTTTTGAGGTAATGAATTAGGGGTCGTTATGTATGTTATTTTCCGATATTAGCATAATTTTATTTACTCTCTTTATCTAAAAACTCATAATAATAACACAGATTAATTTAAAATAGGAAAAATATTTGATCAAGATTTGCTTATCTCAAACTTAATATATTAATTTAATAACCACAACACTGATCCACAGTTAACTTTTAATTTTGGTTAACTGTGAAGTTGAAGAAGTCTTGATACATACAATCGTCCATGTGTAACGTATTTTCTAGGGAGACTCGAATCCGATTATTGATCGGTTAGACCTCAATAGCACTTAGCACTTAGCATTTAGACCTAAAATCCGATCTTCTTCAAACGATACTATTTAACCTTTCTCTCTCGTAAACAACACTCGCCTCTGGTTCGTAACTGGAGTGTTTCTGTCCTCAGGCCTACTGTGATCAACCGTTGTTCGTGACCTTTGCCCCCAAGACGGAGGAGGTCACACTTATCGACAACATCTGTTATACTTTCTTCCCGTTGCCCGACGACCCCAACACCTACCAGCTCTATATTTCCAGAGTCTAGTGAGTATAACACATTTCACGTACCGAACCGGATTTACCTAGATATTTAATCGGGATGAAAATATGTCTATAAAATGCGTGGTATTATCACCATAATATGATATATGATAATTTATTATGGAACAAAAATTAGTCTCATCCGTCGTTTAAAACATGCATCTGATAAATATAAGGCAAGCATGTTGTATTTTAGGGGTCCACCTACTCAACTTAGTGTCCTAACAGCTAATTCTCATCTAGATTCATAGAAACAGCTAAGGCATTTATCGCGTGCAGACAGGGATTTCAGTGAGTCCACTGCCCATCGTATGGACCGGATATGTTGCAGTTGCAGTCACGCGTGGACCAACTCGTCAGATGGTACTTTTTACACCACAGGTGTCTGAGAAATGCCTAGCAGAAGAAACATTACAGAAACTTTTAGAAAACATATCTGATTCAATTTGGACGAGAAATATAATTGTTATCCATAATCAAACAAATTCAAGATTACTACACCTAGATAATCATATAACAATAATGTACTTTCATTTTTAATCTGATGGTTTTTTTATGAACTGACACGTAGCCGAAAAATTCAACAGTCTAGCAAATTGATTTCTTTATAGAAATCATAATTATAATACTGTTCTAAATTTATAAGGTTTTTGACTTGGGACAACAAAAGTGCCCATACCTTCAAAATGCCACTTTTTCTTATTATTAACTATAGGGATTATAAGGTAAAGTCTTAAAAGTCTTTATAGTAAATTGTATTTACTGGTGACGATCATAGAGTGATAGACAAACATTATTTCAAACCGATCAATAATTACAGACAGCAAAACCTATAACATTTAAATCATTTCAACAGATAAGACAATATTTCTCGTGGAGTGGGCATCTCGAGGTGGAAAGACATTTTGCGGTGAGTTTTTCGATGGAAGGATTAAAGAACGATATATTTAAAAGGCTAATTTCGGAGTACATATTATAGAAATAAAAATCCGCCCTACCAAATTTAAAAGTGATACCGGCATAACACCAACATATTGCACATCAAAATGTTCAATAGAATTCCGACATGTGTCATTTTCTCAGGGTTTCACTCCATTGGCCTTCAATATTTCGATGTTGATATACGATAGACGATGATTTAATTTGGTCAGGTGTTTATATAAAATATGTGTATGTTAGTCATAAAAGTTCATAGCATCCAGGACATTAAATGGGTTTTGTTCTCTATGAACCTTCCCTGTAAAACTGGGATCGTCAGGTCTGTCATTATTAAAAAATATCGTTAAAGAAAGTGAAAAGTGTGCAAGTTCATTGCATATACTCTAGATATTCTAGAAAGCTTGAAAACAAATAAACAGTTAATTTGCATTTTCCTAATTGTGAACTGCAACCTAATTACTTAATATTTAAAATTTATGCGCAATGCACATATTGAAATAACGAATTAATTTAAGAAGGAGTGAATTTTCTATGACACCTTACCTCTTGTTGTGTTTATATATGTAATAGTACTATAGAATTAGATAAGTTAATTTAAAGGAACTACAGTACTATACAGTATTAAAATAATGGTAGGCCTATATTGCACTATTACAGTTTCACTAACTTCCTTTTAAATGTCGTCCCTAATCCATATTGGCGTTAAATAATAATAGTTTAATCTGGTTGATTACTCAAAAACTTAATTTTTATTGTAGCCAAACTCAATTAAAGTTTTGAAAATCTTCACTAAAATCAAGTGAGTTTTTCTAAAAAAATGCGCGGGATGGCTAACGATAATAGGATCAGGGATGGCTAACGATAATAGGATCATACTTCTGGTTAACGATAATCGGGCAACTTAATTATAGGCTCTAAAAGACAATTGAACCGCGTAACAATAGATGTGATGTAAACAATGATCGGACCCTTAAAACAGACTGTAATGACAATATAATATGTGTAATGACGGACATAAACGACGATGAATCGAGTTTAAAAGATGAAGTCGGTCAGTTAAAAGCGCAAATTCCAAGTTTGGTGGCACGTCCTCCTCCTGAGGGCTTATGAGTCCCCGGAGAACAGTTCACCGTACACGAAAGGTTGACCCGAATGGTAACGCTGAAACTTGAAGATCATCCATGAGATAGCTGAGTTTGTACCAACTCAACTCGAGTACCTGGACAACAAGCTCCGTATCGATTCCAAATAACAGTGACTATATCCTTCTACTGTATCTTCAAAGAGTCATATAAGACAAAATACTTCGAAAATTCCGGCCAATCCACAAAACAAGGCCGAAATTTATTTTACCTTCGAGTACACAAGTCGGTAGAACTACAACTCAAGGACGCCAATATATATAAGGACGCCAATAGATATATAAGGACGCCAATAGATATATAAGGACGCCAATATATATATATATATATATATATATATATATATATATATATATATATATATATGGGCGCCAATATATCAATATATATGGTTTGGACTTTTCCTAGAAGTGCACACCCATCACGAATCAAGGTGTAGTCTTCTTCGTCAAGCTAACAAGTCTCACAGTTCAGAGGCATGAGATTGGCGACTGTTTAATTTCAAACCAAATTAACCGCAGCTTGCAAACCTTGGTAATCTTCAAAACATACGATTGATGGATATTTCTGAGTTATTGGAGAAGAGAAGAGCTGCACCCCTGGACAGTTCTTATACCTTCGATGGAAACTAAAATGTATGTAAATATTTACTCGTTAAGTAAATCATCGCATGGAGTTGCTGAAAAGCTTTATCGGAAAACAGCATTTTATATGATAGTTTAAATTCTCTCTTACAGGCTCGGCTGCGCCCCAAGGGTGTTACGCAGAAAGGAACGAGGCACCGCTCATTGATAGTAATAAATCAAGGTTATATCTTGTTTCTCTACGGTATAAGATCAAGAAAAAGAAAACAACGAAAGTTAGGAGGGTTCGCGGTTCTCCACGAATCTGTGCTAGATACTTAATTTCTCGAGATTTGTTTTGAGATTTTCTTGTATTCAGTAAATTCAGTAATTTCGGAAAATCAACCGACTAACGTAATAATGTTATTTGCGATAAGTATAAAGTTAGTATTTATAAAAAGTACACTTAATTAAATTGTGACAAATATTATTCACAATTTTAAATTTAGACTGTAGCCATTTTGAAATATTCGGACATAACCAACAGTAAAGTTTTTAAAGCTGGATTCATAGAGTAAGAAGAGATTTGTAAAATGACCAACAATTTAACTGTTGGCTAGTATCTTTATATTGTCATTTAGTTGGCAAAATCAAATGCATCAGTGTTAGAATTTATTTTTACAAATGAAATACGCAAGTAGGCTAGCCCGACGTAATGATGTAGGTTAGTCCGATGTTTAACAGACGTTATCATCTAAATAATTACAAAATAATCACCTGAAAAAAATATTAAAAATAAATCTAGGAGTTATTTTACCTACAAAAACATTAAACATTGCATTTTGCCAGTTAAATTAATTACATTTTGAACTTTTTGAGCTAGAAAACACAATTCCTTTTTCCGAGTAACTTCGAGAACACTTAAACTTTAAAGAATGTCTGCAACTAAAAATACCGTAGAAAGTTATAGTTTTCTTATCAAGTACGTTTAATAATAGGCTATTTAACAATTAATATTAAATGATGTTCTAGGGTTCTTTGGAGGAATTGTGTGTATTTATTATCACGATTATAATCATCATATGCTGTTCAGCAACCAGTAAAATAGTTATGTTTTGTAATTGTAGGCGTCCTCCCAATAATTAAATGTGACCTCATTCCCGATAATCCTGGACTGAAACGTGTGTAGACGGGTGTCTCTGTTGCTGACGGGTTTCCAGTTGTTGACGGGTGCCTCCGTTGTTGTTGGTGCTTAAGGCGGTCCCACACTTCTCGCGAACATGCCCGAAGATTCGGCCAAACTCCGAATGTTTGGAGTATTCGCGAGAAGTGTGGGAGCTACACGAACTTTTTAATACATGATGGAACATACGGGGCGGAATGTTCAGTCAACATTCGGGGGAATGTTCGGCCGAATTTTCAGACCTGTTCGCGAGAAGTATGGGACCGCCTTTAGGATGACCCTAGCAGGTCTGCACCGTACTAGTTTCTGCGAAAATTTCTTCAGATTTGGAATGGCATCAAATAAAACATAAACCAAACTACTAGCTCAAATTTATTATAAATGAAGGCGATGGTGTTTTTTCAGAGTTTCTGTAAAAGTGGCTATAGTAATCTGTAAATAATTCAATAAGCTAATTTGTTTAATTTAAGCTAAGTCGTATGATAACGTCTTAGTCAAGATGCCATATAAATACTAAAAGCACACTATCACTTAGTTTTACTTTTGTTCATATTTTTAAACCGGGAATTGTTTCTACATGTGCCCACTGGTAGTCTTGGATCTTAACATAAATTCTGCTCAAAACATATAACATTGATAGTACAATTTTCATTAAACTAGATTCTTATTACACTACATAACTATTTATAATATTCCACGTTGGCACAGAAGGTTAGTTAACGATTATTCCTATTTTTATAATAATTAAATATAAATATTATATACTTAATACAAATATTTCCCCAAACATAAACGAAAGAAGGTTTTTGTCTTGAGGCAGGGACATATTTAAATATTGTGTACATCTTAAGTTTAAGATGTGTATTTTTTCCTTTTTAAAGAAAAATTTTTAAATATTTATCTAAAACTAACCGATTACCATCATGGGCATAGTCCAATTTTTAAAAATCTAATTCTAAATTGACTTTCTTAAATAAAAAATAAATACACTACTGGCCATCGTCAATAAAATTGTTCATGTCGATAAATGCTTTTTGTGTCTTTGTTTCTAACTAACGCATTGCAGTGAAATAGTTCAGAGGCCACATCTTCCTGCAATATTTTAATTTAATGATGTGATTGTCAACTAAATATTACACATTTGGAGCAAAGCCAATTTAAACCGTACATGTGTTTCCGTATTAATTTCTTTACTGTGTTTAATATATACGTTCAGATTAATATTATAAGAAGGCAAGATTAAAAACGTAATATTACCACTAGCGCTAAAAGGCTATACCTAGTTGGGTGGAGATTGTGGTCCTTTTTTATTACCAGTGATCTACAGTTGATACTTGATAATCATATTTTTCAAGTATAACAAGCAATTATACCTAGCATTTGATACTTTTTACATCGAAATGACATTTGGTGGGGTAATTTATAATTACTTTTGAGTTATTTGGGAACACCCACCTTAATATTCAAATACAGTGTGGATCCTTGGTAAATATTGCAACCAATCACTCATGACAAACTGGATCCATACACTATGTCCCGACGTTTCCCGTGACACTTCAACAACGCAACAACGCGCCTCTTCGGGGGAATTTGACTGTCTCTTACGATCTTACGATCTTGTCGTGGTAAGACGCTCGGAGCGACTCCTCGCCAAACATCGTAGGCGATAATAAAATCGATTAACGGTCCACACTTCATTTGATTATTAAGGTGGGCCTTGCCCAAGGAACTCAAAAATAATCACTGTCAATACTTTAAAGTTTTCTTCAATTTTTTTATTCATCTGGCTAAACTAAATCTAACACAGTAACACCCAGTAAATGTATTTTTGAAACTTATAATAAATCCAGTATATATTACCTGTTAAAATATATTGTTGAATTTTCAGCTGTGACGGATCCACCGACATCAACTCTTACATCATTACTGACATTGAGTTGGGAGTCTTCAGGGCTGCTTGTGAGTAAATGTCTTTGATCCAAATCGAGTATAACAAATTCAACGTATAATATTTATTAAATAAACAAAATACAATAAATACATCCACTTTTTTGTTTCTTGGAAATCTATAAAATAAATCTAAAATCTTCCAGGTTTTCTTTAGCCATCAAAAGACATTGTTTCACACAAGTATTTTTATTCAAACAAATATCATAAACTTTATGATTCGAAGAACATGTTATCTCCCGATAGTAATTTATGACTAGTATGTATCTGTTAATGTTTGTTTATAAAGATGAATACTCATAACAATTACATAGGTAAAACACAGTTTTGCTTTAGAATAATAATAAGCCTACATTCTAAATATAGCGATACTAAAAACAATAAAAACTCACTATTTCCTTTATACCAAGGTTAGATGTAATAATAACTATATTTTTTTATAATACTCACCCGATCTTATTTATGAGTAATGAAACAAAATAAAGTCGATATTTCTCACAGACATGTTTAGAAAAAGGGATTTGTTTTTCATCAGATATATTCTGAAGAAGATGTTAAAATCATTTTAGTTGGTTCAGTGTGCACTCTCTGACCGATCTCGTGTTTTCCAGCTCCCTACTGCACATTCACCGACTCCGTTTTCGGTTACGCCGGTTGTGATACCTACCTCAACTACAGATGCTACCTGTACGGAGGTAAGAGAATCATCCTTATTTATATTTTTAACTTGTTTGAGAAAAGTGCTCGTACTATTCCTTATTATATGTTATAGGAATTGGTGGCATTAGCGTTGCACTCATAATGTCTGTATTTGTAGAAACAGAAACGAGAGACTGTATTTTATTCATAATTCCAGTTGCCATGAGCTATGCTAATCAATTTTAAACACTGTAAACTGTACAGCAAACTGTATTTATTTATTTCAGTTTGCACGAGTCACCACGATGTATATAAAGGCTGTCGTATTTATTGCTTCTCTTCGACATTTCCTCATTCTCCTGTTTGTTTCTTACTTCCACCCCAATCTCTCATTCCGACATTCCCTTGCCCCTCCAGCGTGACTGATGATGACTCTTGGTTGCAGACTGCGAGCAATACGACGAAGGCATTGCCAACGTTTTCGGCCTGTCGCCCCTGTGCCGACCCATGGGTCTCTCCTGCCTCAGGAAGGTTGAGGAAATCGTCCGTGACAACTGCCTACCCGAGCAGGACTACTACGCTCTCCCCATGAAGCTGCCCAACAAGTGCGTCACCAGCCAGATCTGCGTCAACACCCCGCCCGCCGTCGAGTTCGGAAGAGCCGTCGGAGTCGAAGTCGCAAGACCCGCTTTCAGAGGAGGATACGTCTAAACTGCTGACTAAATACAATAGGATAATAATTTAGGTATAATAAAACTGTTTTTAATAATCGATACTGTTATTATTTCGATTAACTTATACGATTAACTCCGTGTGTTGTTCAACTGTTTTCGATAAAAGCAGTAAAATATGGAACGTAGCTTTGTTAATACCCTAGATTTTTCCAGCAGTAAATCATAAATAAAAAAGATATTTTTAATTTCTCGTTTTATATTTTATGAAATTTTTTTAAACATCAGTTAGTAATAATTATATAAAATATCATAAGGTTACGTTCTAACATGTTTTTGAACTAGTTGCCCTCGGTATTAAAAATCTGCAAGCAAATTTTAAACAATTTCACGTTCCATATAGTAGTTTATGGAAGAGCGAAATAAGAAATAAGCGGGATGACCACAGCAAGGGAAGTGAGGTCCAGAAAGAGAAAAATAATTCAGAATTAAAACAAAAATAAATATCAAGAATTAGCAGATCTTATAAATAATAGCTCAAATCTAAGTTTATAACAATAAATATTAAATGCAAGCTCTATAACTCAGAAATGACTAGTCAATCAAACACGTAAACGGATGTCAAAATGTGAATTCCCTACTGTTCAAACTATTCATATGGTTTAACTTATCCTACAGTTAACGATTGTATTACACTCACAAATCGTATATATGATGATTCGTTTAATTTTGTTCATTACATCTAAACGCCAAAAAGTGATTCTTAAATATTTTTGAATTAACGTTTGTGAAAATATATTTAAATTTTACTCTGACGGTGAATTCAGATATAAAATAAATTTATAATATATTTTATATGACAATGAAAAAATCCCTTTCGTAGGTAAAGGCATGATACCAAACCGGATTAGGATAGTATATCGATAAACATACACAACAAATGCTGAAGTATCCCTAGCATGTAACAGTAATTCAGAGCAAATTAGTTAAGCTTCTTTATCTTTGCACACCCTTATTGGGTCGCCAGTAAGCTAAAATACATTGTATTGGCGGACCTCCTAAATATCTTAAAGGGTGGATAGCCAATACTCAGGTTTTTATTCGCTGGCCATCCACCCGTAGACGTCTTAGGGTGGGTCGCCAGTACAAGAAATATTGAGCATTGGCGGTCCACTCTTTATTTTCCTGACTCCTTTTATATTTGTTTTGTAAAGTTTTGCATCAATCTATTAGAATCAACAACAATTTGTTTGTAATACCAAAGTTTTAATATTTTTTTAAAAATTCAATCCAGTTTAATAAAATCTTGCCTTTGCTTAGTTTACACGATTTTAATAGCGATTAGCTACCATGAAATTCACAATTTGACAAATGTTTTTCTTATTTGCTCGCAACTTGTAGATATTAAATAAACTTAAAATCATTTCTAGAGTTTTTCAAACTAATGTCATTCTTTATAAACAAAAAATATTGGAATCAATTCAACCCCTCATATAAGTAATTGTATTCTTTACATAACATAAAAATAATAAATTTCAAACTTCATTAAAACTATGACTAAAGTCTAGTTTTTCTAGAAAATCTTAACCATAAAACAATCATTACAAATTAAAAGGGCAGTAAATAACTTGTTCCGACGTTTGTTGGAAAACTATAACTTCTACATTTTCCATGATTGAACAGACAACGACATAATATTGTAGGTTTACATTCCCATAGTTTCTGTATGCAATCATAATGCCGAATAATAAACTTTTAATTATATATTTATTATATAATTAGCAACATTGTTGATTATTATATAATAATCAACAATCTTTCGTGTGATTTGATTAAACATAAAAATTAATAAATACAAATGTTTAATAATTGTGTTTATAAATTTGATCACATTAAATTAAATTAAAAGCATCAGACACTCCGTTTAATATGTTTAAGCAGTAGGATTGATCCGCCCTTAAATAAAATAGAATAAAATGTCTTTAAAAAGTAAACTCCTTAAAATATAGTTTTGATTTCTTGCGTTGTAATTACTTTTAAGAACATTTTAATATAAACTCATTTGCAAATATGGTCTGTACGTGTTATGCCAAATACAGTTTTTATTTTTTGGGATGGATTATCAACATAGTGGTTGTGAAAATCCTATTATTTAACTTACGTAGATAATCTTCAGTTTACAATTACATAAAACACATTATTCCTAATAGAAGTATTTAGTAATGCATTGTTTTGCTATAATTACATTTTAAAATACCAAGAGAACTAAGGAAAATGAGTAACTACGAATTAGTTACTTACAGTTTAAAAGTTGACCCCAGTGCTTTATACGCTAGTAAATTAAACGAAAAAAAGTTGCCGATACAACGTTAGATATATTCTGAAATTAATCTATAAACAAATATAGGCCGGTCCTTTATTTTGTTTAAATAAAATAAGATGTTATACTGAATTCTAAATTGATAAAGAAATATCTTAAACTTCGTTAAAACGAATCATACAGTACTTCAAAGTAGCCAACAAAGGAAGTTCAAACATCGGTTTAACAAACTTTGATATAATAAGCCTAGTAAAATAACGATACGATATATTGTTTTGAAATACTGTCTAGAATCTAGGCCATTAAACACATTTCGTTTAGTGATGGGTCTTTAAATAAATTAAAGACTAGTATGCACTCTGATAAGGTAAACACATTTATCAAACAAACCGTAGGTTTACCTGTTTCGTATTAATAGTTTATATTCAATCACAAGTGTATTGTTCACAACAACAAAAAAAAACTATTTGTTCCGTATTTTTAAAATCAAATTTAATATATTAAATTAAAAAGCATCATGAGTATGTCAATTGAAATTTAATATTCAATAATTCAACATTTATTCGACGTTGAATATAAACGTTAAATGAAGAACCACCGAAATATACAATATACAAAATCCAACAATTATTGTGTACCTGTATTCTGAATAGTACGCAATGGGACGGATTCTATTCAAAGACGTCTAGTTGCCTTTAACGGACAGTTCAGTACGATGGAGACGAGGATGCTTCTTGAGAGATTATCGTCAAAACTTCCAGTAAAGGTAAACGCACCGGTGACGCCATCACAGAGTTTGAAGTCATACACAAACCCTCAACCACTTCAAAAATAAACAAATAAACAATTTGCGTGTTCGAGGGTAGCCCTTGAAACCGTCAGAAACAATTCCAAAATTAACAGTTTGAAATTTAAAACCATTAAAAAAGGAAAATGGAGAACATTTGTGATATAACTCATCTATCTAATCCCTTTTACCCTTGGTTATTGGTATTTTTTAAGTTGTTGAGTTTGTCTGCATATTTTTAAGGTAGAGACAAAATCTTTATTGTTGTGAGAAAAAATCGATAACAAATGTCAGTAGAAATAACACAAAACTAGAGAGAAACAACAGTATTGCCCATAGTTGAATACTGTATTATTTTAATTTATTTAATGATTTAATATAAATTTTATATTAAATTTGTATGGAATATAAAGTGTACGATCTTTATGCATATTAAATACGTTTATTATTATTAATTTCACTTAGCTTACATTTTGTACCTTCATATAAGCAGTACATAAATAATAATTTTTAATAATTTAAAGGTCTCATTTAAAGTTAAATATTTAAGTTACTGAGGATTATTGTCTACATTTTCTTAGTGCTATTATATGTTAGACCTTTTAGACCATTTAGAGCGTAAAGACAATCATGGTTATAAAAATGAAATAATTAAATAGCGATTCATTCCTCCAGTTATAAACAACAAATAACGGACACCCTATACAAAAGAATTTTAAAGACCAATTACTAGTGAATGTAATTTAATGAAGCAATACAATATTACTCTCACATTTTACAATGAAGTAATGAATATACAAGTGTCATTCAATTGACTGAAGAACAGTTGCCTCGGACCAGCTTCACAGTTAATTGTGCCTATCTAAAATCAGAGCAGTCTTCACACAGCGTATGCATGCACTATGTTTATCTACAAGCAGTAGTTATAAAAGCTGTCAAAGCCTATAAATAATAAAAAAATTAATATTTTAAAAATATAAATGTATAGAATTTTTAGGTAAATACATACTTACTTAAAAGGACCAAATCTTTCAGCACGACCGTTGAGTTAGTCGCTCTCCATATCTTTTAGAAACTTCTTTGGACTTCTATGTGCGAGTGTATATTTTTACTCTTGTGAAAATATCCATTCGTTTCAAATACAACCAAAATTGCATTTAATGTGTGTTTTAATTGTTGCCTTTATAATACTGTACTTTAATCGGCTCACATAAAATATAAAGTCTTATGAATTTTGGAAATGAGTTGCCATCATTTTTTTTAAATTCAGTAATCTTTATGTCCAAAGTGTCCACGACTCTTACTCTGACTCTGACTCTGGTAAGTAAATAGGCTTATATGTTTCATTGAACCTAAATCACACAACAGCTTATACTTCTTCAAATTGTCTCATTTTCTGTTCCACAGAAAAACCTTCAGTATGTCAGCTGTTTAAATCAAATTTGTAGAATAAACATTATCGACAGTTTCAGCTTTCCGCATTCTTCGTCCGAAAGAAAATTTGAAATAATGAAAGTCAAATAGTGATCTTATTTCCTCGTCCTTACTGTCCAACCCATGAGGGTCACTTTTTAAAGTTTAAACTCAATGGAAAATTGGTTAAGAAAGTATGAATAAATTATTTAAACTTATTTGGACAGTATCAGGAATAAAACCTACAACGCCCTTTAGCCGAAGCCCTTGACACTACGTGTTAAGTTAGCTATATTCCCTATTCAAAATGAATTTATAATTTAATGTTCAGCGATAGTTTTGTGGCAATTTGTCTAGGAAATTTTGCCCTAACTCAGCCTACATAATTTAAACACTTTGCAATGTAATTTAAGCAAAATATTTCCTAATTTTCGAGGCCAAAATTATGTTATGGAATAAATTATTTTCAAATATATTCGTGCAGTTATTATTAACTCTTTTAACTGTGTACGTTTCTGATACTACTCCTATGCCATACTGGAGTCCAGTGGCATTCACCGATACGGGTTACATAAGTAGCTTGTGAGCTTATTCATGCAACCATAGTGTGAAATTGAACTGAAGTTGGTGAGGTCTTTTACATTATTCAGACACCATAAATATAGAAATATTAGGTTTTTTATAAATAATAAAGAAGTAAGGTGAAACAAAAATAAACCATTTTGGGATCTCGTTGCGAAACCACGATTCAAGCCTTATGAGTAAAGACGTCTCTCTCGTTTATTAAACAGATATTATGCTATTGTATGATTTCCTTGCCTAAGTCGGTGGACCGACTTCCAACTCATCAGTGTCATGAGGTTCAATCAATTGAGACAACCCTGATTTTGATTCTTTCCTCAACTCCAACAACAACACAAAATAACTAAACACTAAGAAGAGAATACGTGTGTTTTGTAATTTCTGAAAATCCAAGCAGTTGAAAAGTGACGTGGCTTAAAGGTTGTGGTTTAAGGCTGAAGATGAATAAGTTGAAATCAAAAAGCCAATTCTTGGAAGAAGCTCATAAATTTTGTTTAGTTATAAGTATGAAAGGAAAGTTACAACCGTTCAAATTACATCGTCCACATATGTGCAGGAAAGTTACAACCGTTCAAATTACATCGTCCACATATGTGCAGGAAAGTTATAACCGTTCAAATTACATCGTCCACATATGTGCAGGAAAGTTATAACCGTTCAAATTACATCGTCCACATATGTGCAGGAAAGTTACAACCGTTCAAATTACATCGTCCACAATGTGCAGGAAAGCTATAACCGTTCAAATTACATCGTCCACATATGTGCAGGAAAGTTACAACCGTTCAAATTACATCGTCCACATATGTGCAGGAAAGTTACAACCGTTCAAACTACATCGTCCACATATGTGCAGGAAAGTTATAACCGTTCAAATTACATCGTCCACATATGTGCAGGAAAGTTACAACCGTTCAAATTACATCGTCCACATATGTGCAGGAAAGTTACAACCGTTCAAATTACATCGTCCACATATGTGCAGGAAAGTTACAACCGTTCAAATTACATCGTCCACATATGTGCAGGAAAGTTAAATTCACAGCGGCGTGTAAGTTACAATCGGTGTGTAAACTACTATTAAATAATCCCGGTTTAACTTGAACACATTCACGATTATAATTAAAACTGCTATGGTTGGCGTCTCATTTTGTACAATTAAATTTTGAACGATTTCAGATAAATAAATACAATTTTGTATTCGTCCCAGAATAATAACAAAAAAAGATTGAATCCTATGCATTTCGTTTTGTAATGCACTTCATTTGAAATTTCTACACATAATAGATTTTCCAATGGGTAGGGAGAGAGTTGGGATAGTAGTGTTACCAGGCGGCATTATTTAGGGAAAGAGTCTTCATCATGATGTTACTTTTTACTGTCCAATCACAGTTGAAAGGTAAATTGTAAATTAGTGGACTTGTAAATTAATGTTTTAATTATTTTTATAAAACTTTGTTTTATTTAATTTATTTTTGGATATTTATGTACAAGAAACCTACACTACATAAAACATTCAAAACAATTATGATTAAAATCTTAACTTTTTTATTTAAAATCTGATATGATTTATGTATTGTTTTTATTCATTTTAGCGAATTTCCCCTATAGGGAAGGGAAGCTATTACCGTAGTCGGCATGGTAAGAACTAGGCCCGGGACCATGATAACTTTTCGTTTTGAAGTTCCCAGACCCCTAAAACACCATTTGTTCGAAACTATATATATATATATATATATATATATATATATATATACATATATATATATATATAACACCATTTGTTCGAAACTATATATATATATATATATATATTATATATGTGTCCGTGGGTGCGATAACTCTCATAAAAATGGTCCGATTTTGATGAAATTAGGTACAAACGTGTAAAGCAACATTTGTGACTTTTAAGTTCGAAAACCAGCTAGGACGCTCCATCCAAAGGGGTATTTTGGGGGGTTTTGTACCCAAAAAATGGGTATTTTTGAAGTTTTTAAATGTCATATTTTAAAAAGTCAAATTTTAGTTCTCACCATTGGATTCAGGTTTAAAAAACACACAATTTGGTGTTTTGATCATTTTTCTACGTCAATTGGTTACAGAGATATATATGGTTGTCCAATGCTATTCTTATTCAGAATAAGAAAAAAATATATCTCGCTTATTTATGAACGTATATTAACCAAACTTGGTATACGGCTTCACCTGGTTGTGTTCTATTGTTATTTGCACAGAAAAATCAATTTTTACCGATAATTCCCGTAGCAGCAAACCTGCGTACTCAACCCCCATGTTATTCTTATGGAGAATAAGTAAAATGTAATTTCTCCCTTAATTATGAACATAAATTAATAAAACTTGGTATGTGGCTTCACCTTGTTGAGTTATATTGATATTTGGATAAAAACTCATTTTTTATGTTCCTTGTTGCAGCAAACCTGCATACTTTAACCGTATCCCCCATATAATATAGGGGCATACTGCCTATCCCCCATATAATTCTTATGGAGATTAATCAAAAGGGTATATATCGCTTATTTATGAATGTATAGTAATGAAACTTGGTATTTGGCTTCACCTAGTTGAGTTATATTGATATTTGCATGAAAACCCATATTTTGTGTTCCTTGTTGGAGCAAACCTGCTTACTCAGCCCCCATATAATTCTTATGGAGAATAATTAAAATATTATGTGTTGCTTATTTATTAATGAATATTGATGAAACTTGGTAAGTGGCTTCATCTAGTTGAATTCTATTTATGTTTGCATAAAAACCAATTTGTTGTGTTCCATGTTTCTGCAAACCTACGTACTCATTCCCAATGTTATTGTTATAGAAAATAATTAAAATTGTTTATATCGCTTTTCTTTTGTGTGAATTTATGTTTATGAAACTTGGTATGCGGCTCAATTTGGTATTAAGACATATCTTATGGATTGGAAATTCGCTGAGTACGCAGGTTTGCTGTGATGGGGGTATTTTCAGGATATTGTAGTAATCTCAAAAAATATTTCAATCTTCATACAAATGTTTGTAATAAGTAATATTTTGCAAAATTGAACTTTGCTAAATAAGTGAAATGCGAAACTTATAAAATTCTACTGTAGATAATGCGAAATATTTAAAATTAAAATAGGATACAGGTTGTGTTCCGAAACGCAAAGAGGGATGAGCGATATGCTTCACATCACATTGTATTATGTGGTTGAGGAAGGGTAAGACAGGATTATGACAAATGCGTTTAATGGGTGAATGGCCTTATTTGTATGTGTTGGTAGACTAGTTTTCCTGTTTGTGAACTGTAAAAATAGTATTACACAGAATTGTATTATACTTCAGGTCTAATTAATACAATTTGTATTATATATAAATTGTTGTTTTATTATGTTTATGTTTATGTGTTGTTGAAGAGACGGATTCAGAGATCCAAAGATTCAAAGATCCTCACACGTCAACCGAAGCTTATTGTGTGTCCCTAGTACGTTAGTTTGGCAAACCAATGCCCGTACCCTTTACGAGATCCAGGAGTTTTTTACCAATACTAGCGTCGCTTTCATCACCTGGTTGCTTACAACCAAACAGAGCCCTTCTCCTTGCCCCGAGTCTCTCGCAGTCCAGTATGATGTGCTTGGCAGTCTCTTCAGACTGATTGCAAAGCCTACACACCTGACTTTCATTTCTGAGTCCGAGAGTGTGGAGATGTTTCCTGAAATGGCCGTGTCCAGTTATCAAAGCAATCAACTGCTTAACCCGACCTCTGCCCAACCTCACCAACCAGTTAGTGAAGTAAGAGCTAGTATCTGCTAGCAGCCTTTTGCCAAGTGCTTGACTAGTGTAACATTGCCATTGCTGGCGATGTAAGTCCCTGGACCATTTGTTTATTGTGTGAAAAGCAGCTGTTTTGCTTATGCCACAGCTTGGCTCTGGACCAAAGAATGACATACCGAAACCTCTTTTAGCAAGCTTATCTGCACACTCATTGCCACCTATGCTCACATGGCCAGGTACCCAACCAATATGCACAGAGTTGCGTGTTGCGAGTTTGCTGAGTGTGTTGTAACATTCCCACACCAGTTTTGACTTGATTTCGTTGGAGTCAAGAGCCTTGAGGGCAGCCTGACAATCTGACAAGATTACTATATGCTTGTCGCAATAGCGTCTGGCAATGCCTAGCTTGGCACAAACCATGATGCCACAAATTTCTGCTTGAAAAATAGTACAGTGTTGTCCCAGACTTGCACAGAGTTCTGTTCTAGGTGATTCACTGTACACCCCGTAGCCAGATTTTCCTTCAATGAGAGAGCCGTCCGTGTACCAGACAAGGCTGCCCTTCCTGTAATAGGGCCCTTCCTCAGATTTCCTCTCTTCTCTGGAGCAGAATCCAACAGAAAAAGGTTTAGTGAAAACCATCTCCGTACTCATGACATCTGATGTCATATCAAGCACAGGGCTTTGAGCAACAGCTTTGGTGATGGAGCAATGGCCTGTTCCAGACAGGCCTTCCCTCCATTGGCCTGCGACTTTTAATCGATAGGCTGATTTCCGTGCTTCTGCCTTGATGAAGATATCCAAAGGCAGGAATCCAAGAGCAACTTCGAGAGCTGCTGACGGGCTGCTCCTGAAAGCTCCAGTGACTAGTCTAGAAGTGTGCCCAACCTTTGTAAACTTGTGAGTTTGGCTATGGCTGTAGTCTGGTTCACCTTTGTCCACCAGACTAGTGATCCATATGTGACTTGAGGCCTTATTACTGCCTTGTACAGCCACAGCGCTATGTGAGGCTTGATCCCCCACGTTTCTAAAGTTTGAGTAGCTAATTTTTCTAAAGTTTGAGTACCAGATGTATAGTCAAAACATTGATTTTTCAACCCAGTGGATAATCTTGGCCACTAGGCAATATTTTAAAAATATAAATTAAATGTTTCGGTGAGTCAATTTTTCTATTACGAGAATTTTGTCCAAGATACATATTGTTAAACTTATATCATCCCTCAGCAGCATCAAGATTGAATTACGGATTGTCTTGGTGGAACAGACTTTCGAATTTGAAGGCTCGTCAATTTATCGTCAGAATAACAATAATAAAGCTCATAATTTAGCATTCAAGCCATTTGTTTTTTTAATTAAATATCCTTTGTTTACAACATTTATACATTTTAAATTACCCGTAATTCCATTGATACAACACAAGAGGGATCACAGGAAACCTTTATCGCCTTCAGAATGAATTTGTCCTTCCTCGTTTACGACCAAATAATGAATTCCGTTTTTACAGATTTGCAAAATAAATTTTATATAGAAACTTTTGTGAACTATTTGATTGAATTTGCATATTTTTATATGTTACGTTTTAGTTCCAATCCCTAAGACAGGATGTAGAATTTTTATTTACTTTGTTCAAGTTATGAAAATGTTTATTTTGGTTCTGTAGGCTTCTCCTGTTATTGAAATACTTTTTATGTTGATGAAAAACTACTCTCAACGTGCTTGGGTTAAACTGGAATATTTGCTATATTCTCTTGTAGGAGTGGGCTTAAATGTATTTCTTGAGTAGTTTTTATGAAGGAAAATCATCATTATTACTTAGTCTTATTTTAAAATATAAAACACACAATATAAATAACAGTTTGGTTTTATTTTAGTGCATTTTTAATTTACTTAAATCATAATAATTCAAATAATTGACAGACTTTAAACTAAATATGGTGAATTATTTTTACAATGTATTGTTTAGTTCTCAATTTAGTGAAAAGAAAATATGGACATCGTTTAAAAACGTGTAAAATATACTAGTTCATAATTTTATGTGTAATGTTATGTATTACATAAAACATAACATCCTGAACGGTTTGAAAATGTATTTTTAAGGAGCATAAACGCATTTATGTGGATGTGACATATAAAATAAAGCGTTTAAATCTACCAACATTATTGTCTTTTATTTTTTTCGTTTTTTATATGTATCTGATATTATTTACAACTCTATTTCTGTTAAAATTGTACGAGGCGGTGCCATTGGTAAGTTTTAATTAAATATGATCAATATCTTAACGATAGATTATTCGTACAGACTGATTTACTCTGATTGATTAACTACGAAAGAAAAAACAATTTTGGATGAAGATGAACTTCACAAAACCACCGGAAATTGTAGAAACCTCAGTAAGACCCTAGGTTATTAGTGAATTTCCTTTGGAAAGTGAACTATTAGCATGACCTGCACGGTGAAACTTAAGCCCGGGACCACCATAGAAGTTCCTAACGTGACCCCCTGAACACGTTTTGGGGGGTCGTTCAAAATTTTATATATATATATATATATATATGTATATATATATATATATACATATATATATATATATATATATATATATGTGTTTGCACTCTAGCGGTCGCATTTTTTGTCCGATTTACTTCAAATTTGGTAGGGACGTTTCTTTCTGTAATCAGTTGGACAAGTTCGTTGGGCAAAACAATCGGAAAACTCTAAACCCCTTTTTTGGGGGATTAATCTTTAAAATTTTAAGTTTTTGGGCCCAAAAAGGGTTAGAAAAGCCCCAGATGTAAAATTAATGAATGTAAAAAGATGAGAATTAGAGAGGTAAAACTTTTAAGCCCTCTCTCTAGCATAAATATTTACCGAGTTATTAAAGAAAACGTGTATCGGCTAAACACAGTACGTTGTCTTATGGGGGTTTTACACTAGAAAACCCTGTTATTCCTTTGTTAGAGTACTTTTATCATCCCCAGCAACCTCACGCCTACTTTCAAGCCTGTCTGGACCTTCTCCTAACCTTATAATGCGCAAAATTGTATTCCCAGCTTTGCAAGTAAATGAAACCAGGAGTATCAGAACAGCCAAAAAATCAATGTTTTCAGATTTCAATAAAAATTGGGCAAATGTATGTTTTTACACTGATTTTGAGTTTTAGAAGTTTTTATGTGGAAATTCACTTCCCTCACGTCAGCGTGCTGCGTGCGAACTCGTTTTCAAATTAAGTTTAAGCTCTCTTTATTAACTTTCATAAATATTGAACGTATGAACTCCACTAATGTGTCAGGTGACTTTTCTGTTTTACCTTGTGTCCACTACATTTTACATGGTGCACTGTATGTTAAGTTTAGTTTTCAATAATGTAGCTTGTAAAATCAGAAAAATAATCTTATTTATTATTACTATTATTGTTTTTATTAATTATTTATTATGATAGTATAGCATTTTACGTAAAAAGAAAATTAACTGAAATTTGTTCAACAGCTTTTAAAGCACCAAACCCCACAGATTTATATTAGCATATCTACTCATAAATCAAGATATTTTTGAATTTAGGTTACGAAAAACGTTAGTGGAAGAGATTAAATATAATTTAATATTTAGATGCATACATTTAAACACATTGTTATACGTTAATATTTATAACATTATTCAGACTTTTACAGAAACTAAAAGACGTTAAATTTTGTTAGTAATTACAAATACAATACCAAAAATCTTAAAATAATTTATTTAAAAAGAGATAACATTATCTCCATATCTTCTAGTGTGTTTTTAGTCCGTTATATGATCACTGGCTTTTAAAACCAATTTATGTATGTTTAACTGTGCCAGTTATTAAATCTGCAACTTGGAATGACTAATTGAGTTTTTTCCAGTCTCCCTCCGGAGGGATCGAGGATTCCCGATGGTTCAACCAGATGTCCTCTGCCATCAACTACCCTCCGAAGCCCGGCTTCCAGGATCCTAGTGTGAAGCAACCCTTCCAAGATCCTGGCGTGAGCCAATCCTTCCAGGGCCAGCCGAACATCCCAAAACAGGAGGCCCCTAATATTGGACAGGCGCCACCATCTGGTTTCCAGTCGCAGAACGTAGGCCTCCAGCCGAAACAACCCTCACTGCTCCAGCTGCTCTTTGGACCGTTCTTCTCCGACCCTCAACCTCAAGGATTCCAAAACCAGCAAACGCCAGGCTTAAAGAACCAGCAGACCTAATGATTTGAAGCCCCGAAACCAGCGGGGATGGAATCTCAAGGTTTTGGATTCCAAAACGCAGGATTTCAACCTCAGCAACCCCAGCAGCCACAGCAGCCCCAGCCACAGGCTCCGAACACTAGATTTCAAAAGCCGAACGCTGATCCAGGTTTCCAACAGCCAAACCCAGGGTTCCAAGGACAGCAGCCCAACTCTGTTCCAGGCGCAGGGTAACCCAAGGTTCCAGGGACAACAGCCTGGATACGGAGCACAACCAAACCCCGCCTTCAACGACTCTATACAATCTGAGGCCAATCTCTTCAATAATATTTTAAGAAACTTTTTCATGTGGTAACATTGTTTTTTACACTTATTATGAAACACTGTAATAAATAACTAATTTAATAAGACGAATTTTCTTTTTTCCACTATTCCTTAAAATATTGAATTAAAATATCGATTATAGTTTGAGGTATGATAGTGAAATCTGTACCGTAAAAAAACTAAAATAAATATTCTTTATATACTAAATAAATATACTAAATATATACTAAATAAATATTCACAATAAAAATGGTAAGTTCAAAGCTTTAATTAATCTACTTTAAAGTAAGTCGTTTACCTGAGGTTTAACAGTGTATAAAATTACAGGCCGTTTTAGCACTACATTAATTTCTTTGATTTAGTAAGTTGTAAGGTAATACAACCAAACACCTTTGTTAAAACAACAGCTTTTTGTAATAAAGATTTAGTTTTTCAATGCAAATTAACAATGTTCATTATTTGTTTTACATATGTTGTCTTCAAACCGTGAGGTAGTCCAAGGAAATAGAAACCCTCCAATTATATTGGGGTTTCTAGGAATATCAATTGGATGATTTACAAACGTTATTACTGTACTTGGATGGATCCACATATTAATCAAATGTTGAAATTCATAGCTTAAAAAGTGGTAATGACAATATTGTGTTTTGTTTATCCCTCACAACTCCCTTAAACCTTCCCCACCGGGATATTAAAAAATAATGTTAATACATTTAAATGCATAACAATGGAAACTACTTTCCCAAACATTGTAATACAGTTTTACATCTACAAACTTCATAACACCTAAATATAAACTGCTCCGCAGTTAAATGTCCTAATATTTTGAGATTGCATAAGAATCAATACCATGAACTATGGTAAATGATGGTACTATAATCAACACCATCATATAAATATGCTTGAACTCTATCATAAAGGAAAAATACTCTGCAGTTAATACTGTGTATGATTCCCATTGCGTAGGGAACACAAAAAAAGAAAATTGTTTTCTCATTGTTTTTGGAATTTAATAGTTGCTTTAGTGTCAGCACTAGGTTAATTTGTGATTTGGTTAATTTGTTTGTTATTTGTAATACCTTAACTATTCTCCTGTTAAAATATCCACTACACAATGCTATATAATGCTATATTTGCACAGTGCTAT
This sequence comes from Allygus modestus, assembly GCA_963675035.1. Classification (NCBI taxonomy): domain Eukaryota; kingdom Metazoa; phylum Arthropoda; class Insecta; order Hemiptera; family Cicadellidae; genus Allygus; species Allygus modestus. The sequence continues at coordinate 31,597,951 of OY776113.1, read as the reverse complement.
ATATTGCTATATTTGCACAATGCATAAGAATCAATACCATGAACTATGGTAAATGATGGTACTATAATCAACACCATCATATAAATATGCTTGAACTCTATCATAAAGGAAAAATACTCTGCAGTTAATACTGTGTATGATTCCCATTGCGTAGGGAACACAAAAAAAGCACAAGTACAAGTACAAGTATAGCAAATATGCTCTTCAATATCTGTGTCTTACTTGTGACCTAGCTCACTTTGTATTTTTTCAGTTTTAACAAACTTTACTGTCATAATAAACAAGTAAAATTACTTTTCAGACAGTTTAGTATTTTTTAACTTTGTAAAACTAAAAATTATTTTTATAAAATTTAACCCTCACTCACCCAAATTACGCCTTGTTTGTCCACTTTAATCCTCTACGACCTAAACATTTATTTAAGGTGTTAAAGCGATCGATTTAAAATCATATTTTTGTTAATCCAAACTGAGTAGTATACTTTTCCTGTACATAAGAAGATTTTATAAATTGTAATAACTGACAAAACTCCTTCTCCTTCTCCTTATCCTTCCTCCTTCTATGTGAAAAAGATTGATTCGGAAATTGAATTCAGTTGCGTTGTTAATGTTCTCAGGAAAATCACATTTTGAGCAAAAACATCAGATACTCACGAGCATACATAAACGACCAATGTTTTCCTAAGTGTAATTGGTTAATATTGTGACGCAAAACATTTGTCTTTGTATGCAACACAAAACCTGTACTGCAATATGCCATAGCCTTACATCAATCACTGTCCTATCGTACAAGAAAATTATAAATAGTTCTCGTACTGGTACGATTTTTCAATTAGTCTTTTTCAATAATCTTGAGTTGTGAAACAAAATGAGAGGACTAAAATATAATGTTGCATTTGATATAATGTTAAAATAAAAAAATATTAAATATAACATTCGGGAGGCGTCTCGCTAGCGTGTTGGATTTCGGTGCTAGGAACCTTGGGTTCGATTCTCGTGGCGCCCACATGACTTTAAGAGATTATGACAGTTGTCTTCTGACAACGTCAAACACAAATGCACTAGCAGAGGATATAAAAAAACTAAAAGTGTTTTACTCATCTATAGGTTTCATTGTGCTAATGATTCCGTATTAGCGATTATTAGTTAATGATTTTGACCAGTCACACTGGTCATCATCAATCAGGACAATGATAGAAATTACATGTCATTGATGTCATAGATTTTGGCTGATAAATGATAAAGGGTTTGGCCAAAAACTATTTTGGAAGGTTTGGTTATTTTGGCTTAAGGGTGCTTGGATTGTTTGTTGAAAGGGTTGTTGGTTCTATTGAAAGGGTTGGTTTAACTGTTGGGTTTGTTTTTGAGAAAGGTTTTTCTGTTGATCATGTTGTTGCTTTGTTGCTGGAACTCCTGTGCCCCTTGTGCTTCTTGATGTTGATCCTTATTTAAAACAGATTTTAAATGTTTTATCTGTACCAGAGGGTCTTCAATTTCTTGCGGTTGATCACTGATCGGTTGCAAAGGAACTTCAACCTGCGTTTCAGTACGTTCAGCGCTCAAGGGGTTTTCTTTTTGTGTCTGTAAATTAAACATGACTGGTTATCTATTAAGTATCAATTTAATTTAAAAATTGTTAATGAAATTGCTTTATATTATATTTTTGATGGATAACTTTATGTTACTGTTTGGAAAATGTTTGATTAACAAACATTATAAAGTCTTTAAAAACATTATGTAGATATTTTTTTAAGTTCACTTTATAGCATTAAAGCAAATTACTAAATCAATAATAAAAATAATGTTTTGAAGCCAAAAGTGTGGCTACGAAGTTATAAATTAAGTTAAACCAACGAAGCTTTGTGTACACTTTTAACTATTCATGCAGGCAGTACTGTCATAGCTGTCATAGCAGGCCTTAAACAAATACAGTTTATGTAATATAAATGAAACGAAATACAATAGCCGTCTCCAGAGACATAAAAGTACAGAGTCTAGTTGTGACCTTTAATGCTCGTATTATACCGAGCATGGTTAGACGATTAAGCTGTAAATTCTAAACGCCCCGACAATTTTAGTTAACCGAGTTTGAATACACTGTGAACCACCCCGCTCGTACTTCTAATTGAAACATCAAATAACGAAATATGGCTACGTATTTACAATCCTTGCTTTTAAGATAAGAGTATTGAACAAAGGAAATTACAATAAATACTAGCTAAACTTTATGTAGTAAACATTAAAACAAACTAAACAGTAAAATAACTAAATCTAAACCTATAAATTATGAAAAAGTTTACCATTTAAAGGATTTTTAAGTGTGTAAGGCTGCCACCTATTTAACAACTTAAAGAAAAGACTGAAATCATAGTTACGTTTTTAAATTAAATATTATCTAAACTTAATCATATTACAATTTTCGCCATAGAAATATATTATAAGTTGGAATCAGTTTTAAATTATCAAATATAGTTTTGATCGTACATATTGTAGAAATACTCCTGAATAATAAAAATAAACAATATATGACTGATATTCCAGCATAAATTCTAACAACCTTTTGACAATAATAACTGAACCCGATATTAATTGAATAGGTCCTCCAAACAATATCAGTGCGAGGCGCAAAGGCCCTTTGAAGAACGAGTTCTCAAGCAGCACGCTGACGTTAGGGGATCGAAATTCCATATTAAAAACATTAGCAAGATCAAGATTATAGTTTAAACAACTCTTGTGGCAATTTTTTTGAAATTGGAATATACTTTATTTTTCGGCTTCAGGTTCTATTCAACATTGCAATATTGGGATAGTAATGTTGTGCCTCCTAAGATTAGGAGGAGGTCCAGTTATATTGAAAGTAAGCATGTGTAAGCATGTGTGATAAAATTTCACAAACATATGAATGTCTTTTCTAATGTAACATCCACATAAGACAACGTATTGTATTTAGTAAATTTACAATCTATTTTATAACTTGGGAAATTATTGTACTAGAAAGATGAGAGAGGGCTTAAAAATGTTGCCCCTCTTAGCCCCACCTTTTTAATTTCATTAACGTTATTTCCAGGGGTTTTCTAAAATTTGTTGGACCCAAAAACCAAATTTTGAAAAATTCAAATTCCCCAAAAATGGGGGTAGAATTTTCCGATTGTTTACACAAACCAACTTGTCCAACTGATAATAAAAAGGAACGTCCCCACCAAATTCAAAGGAAATCGGACAAAAAATGTGGCCGCCAAAGTAAAAACGCACAAATAAAAAGAATTTATAAAATATATGAAGCGAACACCCAGAATGAATGATGTAGTGCATTCTTCTCTATAGCGTATTTCAACACCAAACTTTAGCAGTATCAACATTTCTAAAACTGTTTTCCATTTGATAGAAGCTTAGGAAAATAGTTTTTCAAACAATAAGGAATCAAGAAAATACATTTCATAAATAGTGATAAAATGCTAATATCTTAAGAAGGAACGAAGACGGATCAAAGTGGATTTTCGCGAATTTGAAAAAGTATATTACTGGAATAATATGCCTTAAGACATTTAAGTCGGTACAACCGGAAAGAAAAACTCAACAAGTTGTGTTTATATTCGATATATTTACCATACAAATAGTAAGTATGGTTAAAATAAAAGAAAAACTAAACAAGTTTTATCTCAGGTATTAGACTTATTATCATAAATATTTAAAGTATATACACGAGAAAGAGTATAAGCCAGAAAACATAGTCTCCCCATCAAAGTATCACCACAACCAATGAATCAATTGAACATAATACTCGATTGTATGGCAAGAGCTTGATTACAGTCTCAATGTGTGTCGTGTTACTATAGGAGTACCCATTTAACATTTATAATTCTAAGTAACTCATATAACTTTTTTTATTTTTTTTATTTTAACCATTATTAACTGTACAATAAAAAAATCTATGTTTTTAAAAATGTTTCAGTTTCTCTTTCCAAAGGTACCAACTTAATTAGTATTAAGACATATAATTTTAGAAATATACATGCTTAAAATCGAGAAGATAATTCAGGCTAACCTTGCATAACAAAAACCCCCTAAGTAGGGTGCCATAGCCGGTTCTGGACCACCTTCGCAGACTGAGGAGCCGAGGAGCCGCCCCCCCCCGTGACGTCATCCCCCCCGTCACGTGTTGTTTACTTTCCTTGTTTGTCACCGGTTTTTCCCCCATTACGGGATGTTTACTGCTCCTCCACAAGCTGCTCATTCCACAAGCAGAAGCCATGTCTACTGCAACTTATACACTGTGGGACCACCAGGTGATCCAAAATGTGATCGCCGATGTCGAAATCGCCATCCTAGACCGATTGGTCATATTGAGATGGGGGTGTCTGGGTCCCGACGGGCGTCACCATTATATCAAGCGGCGCTACGTCGCGAATCAACCCGGTGACCTGGAGGAGGTCCAGCAGCGCCTCCACAACCTCATCGCCAACGAAGAGGTGGCCCTCCTCTGGGTGAAATGTATTCCCCTAGTTTAAGCTTATTTATATTATCATATCGTATTGTAAGTTTTCATCCTTCATATTTTATTTTCATGTATCATCGTAGATTTAAGTATCACTTAATGTAATCATTAGAATTATGTCTTAATGAAATAAAAATGAATTAAATAAAGAAAAAATTACAAGAAACAAAAAAACAAAAAAACAAAGTGACAAAGTTTAGCAAGCTGAGGATTGGGAGGATCAGCCCTGTGTCGACGCCCCCCCCCCGACAACCCCCATGGACCCCCCCCCCTGTTTACTAATGGCTTCTTCCACTACGTGCCGTTTGCTTTCCTTGTTTATCGCCTACATGATGTTTACCGCGCGCGCCTCCGCTTTCACCCGCCGGTCTCTCCACGTCTTAATCATTCTTACTGCAGCCACGATGGAGTATACTTGCATGTATTGTGACAAGAGGTACTCGCGCAGTGACCATTTGCGCCGGCACATGCTGACGCATGGTAATGCACCGCTTTTCCCATGCCCAATCTGTGGGAAACAATTTGGCAGAAAAGATAAGGTGGCCCGGCACGTTGCCACCCACAGAAATGCCCCGGCCGCTGTCGCTGCTGCTCCCGCTGCTGCTCCCGCTGCTCCTGCCACGAGGCGTTGTGTCGATGCCTCTACTCAGACGAATACCCCCGAGAGGAGACCCATCAAAAAACCAGTTGGTGAGTAGCAATCCTCAGTTTCTCATTATTATAATATCAATAAATCTCGTAAAAAAATGAATATTAATGTTGGTTCGTTATTTGCAGCTATCGTCAAGCCGACCTGTGTACCTCAGGGATGGTGGACCCCTGAGTACGCTGAGCAACAGTGGCGGCGAGAAGAGGAGGAGGCCAACAGGGTCCATCGTGAGATCCGTCGGGGGTTAATCCTCCAGCAGCGGCAGCCAAGGCCTAGACCCCAGCTCCAGCGCAGGCCACAGCCGCAGCAGCAGCCTCGACAACCGGAGCCAGAGGCAGGGCCGAGTGGGGAACCAGGGCCCGAGCGGCAACAACCTGAGCCGGAGGCGGGGCCGAGTGGGGAACCGGGGCCCAACGTTGTATATATTCAGGACTCGGATTCTGATTTAAAAAAACCCTAATTACCTTTTTCCTTTATCCAAAAAAGAAATAAAGAAAAAAAAAGAATTACAAAAACAAACAAAAACAAGAATTACAAAAAACAAACAAAAACAAAGTGACAAAGTTTAGCAAGCTGAGGATTGGGAGGGACAACACCCAACAACCCCTATGACCCCCCCCCAACAACCCCCATGACCCCCCCCCCGACAACCCCCATGACCCCCCCCCCGACAACCCCCGACAACCCCCATGACCCCCCCCGACCGGTTTACTTCTCCATTGTTATTTTTTCATGTTATTTTATTATTCTGGTATGAATTATAATTTTATTTTATTATTTTATAAACTCCTCCATTGCAATCTCAAGAGCACGAAGACTCTCCCAGTCTGCATTATATTGTTCCCATTCTTCATTACATGTAGGTTGGGAGCACCAACACGTAGTTATCCGTTCCCACATTTCTTCATATTCCCTTCGCAGTTGGAGAGCATATTCCTCTTCTACCGCCTCAACGGTAGCGAGGAGTTCCTTATCAGGGATATTACCTTCCCATACGCTATTAGCATACTTTTCCTCGATTCCCTCAACGATCTTGAGGAGGTCCTCATCAGGAATACTGCTCTCCCATACATTATCAGTGTCCATATTGATGGTAATAGTTTGACTCTCTGACCTAAACTGAAACTTAGAGAAACTCAATCTGTTTACTCATTAGTGGACTTGTTGTTCACGGAGGAAAAATCCTTCATTATATAATTTGTTTACTCATTAGTGGACTTGTTGTTCACGGAGGAAAATCCCTCATTATATAACTTGTTTACTTACTAGACTCCTCAAGCTAAGTGCTTGACCAGTCTGAATCTTGAGTTAGTCATGGAAGCATACAACCCACTGTCGCTAGCTCAGCAATCGTGTATTGTAATAAGATAGAATAAATACATTCTGTGTCAGGGGATTGCACAATTGCCAGTGCCTATACAGCGATACGTTGCATCTTGCCTCAAGGGGTATGTTCGGGAACATGTGTTAGTGCTTAACAACCCCGAAACGGATCCTCAGGTGTTAGACTTGTATAATAGATACAATGGCAAGAGAGTCTATCAATGCCGCTACTGTCAGTACACTGAGCATTATTGTAATAGAGTTCTGTATCCTGCAAGAATTGTTAAAGTGTATCGCTTTTCAGACTCTAGTAATTTGCAGCACACTTGTTTTTGCTGTGGTAAGAGTGCTTGGGAAGCGGATTGGCCACAAAACAATGATTACCTATCTACCTTGGTGATTTTTAAGTCAATGACCATAAAAACAGTTTGGGAGGGCTCTAGTCACTCTAAATTCTTTTTCTTCTTTCAATAAATAAAAATAAAAGATAAAAAAAACCAAAGAAAAATAAAAGATAAAAAAAACATAAATAAAATACTCCCTTCCCCATCATTTTCCAGTATTACAACATGTTTTGGTAAGGACTACGTGACTGCCTGAGGTTATCTCATTAGTGAGAGTTCTCCAGTTATTTATGTTAGAATCATTTGCTCACAAGCTCCTTCACTGACTAGACCTAACAAAATGTTTAATGTTGGAATTGATGTGTCACTGGAAGGTGAATATTATCATACAAAACCATTTACAGTTAGATCTGTAATTGAAGACATTGAGTCAATCGATGCGGAGATGTTCCTACAGACGGTGAAGTATTACACAACGGGTCACTTTGCCGAATTGTCCATCAGGATGTGGATTAAGAAGCGGTTGCCTGAACAAAAACGCCTACAAGTTCAAGCTGCTTTGGATGGCATCAATAAACCGCATGTTGCCTGTCAACGCGTGATTAATTTACTTCTTTTAGAATCCGACCAGGTCTTTGCAAAGGTTATTGTAAACGGGGGTTAAGAAAAGATTATAATAAAAAAAATTGTAAATAAAGATTAAAGATTAAAGCGAAAAAATAAACAAAATTGCCTTTATCCAAAAAAAACTATAAAAATAAACGATATCAAAAAAGTCTTCCTTTATCAAAAACTATATGGTTGTGGACCCCCCCGTGACGTCATCCCCCCCGTGACGTCACCCCCCCCGTGACGTCATCTCCCCCCCCGTGACGTCATCCCCCCCTCTGTTTCGGCCTACGTGCGGCTTAAAAAGCCCCCGCCGACCGGGGACAGTCGGCGGCGCGCGTCGAGGTGGGCCCTGAAGGGGTTGCCCAGGAAGGAGTTGCTTAGCGGTTTGCTGACGCTCAAGGTTGCACCCTTGAATTAGTCAGCGGCTTGCTGTCGTGGCGCGCCCTCTTTGGCCGCCACCGCTCGGCGGGGACATACCCGGTTGCGCGCGCTGCCGGTATATAAACCTGAGGTCCACTACCGCGGCCTCAGTTTTGCCCGAGACGCCATGAGCAGCAGCAACAGCGCAAACGAGGTGGACCGAACCATCCGCTCTCTGATGGAGGAGCTTGACGCCATGGATGAGAATGCTAGACCGCCTACCATAACTAAGAAGAGGAGCAAGAAGCCCGTTGTTGGATGGACAGTGGACAGGAATACGCCTACCGATTCTCCATCATGCAGTTGGAGCGATGCCGAATGTCAATATACAGTAAAGAACCCTGCCAACTTAGGAAACGTTTTATTGAAGATGTCGGTATTCAAAGGTGGACGCCCTACGCACAGCTGCGGCCTGTACTTGGATGAGGATAGAGACGATGAAATTTGCATATGCCTCACGGACCTGTTAACGAGACTAGAAAATATGTGGATTAATAGCGATACCGGAGTGCCTAAAATTAACGGAGTTAGCAGGACCGTGACTCCACTACCCGCCTGGCGTAAGACCCGCGATTGCGCAACAGTTTGCGAGGAAAAACGTAAGGCTGGAGGCGATTGCGTCATCCCAAAGCGCAAGAAGTAAACACCACAACGACCCGGAAAACACACACACACAATGACGTAAACAACTTGTTGACGCAGTGAGCCTATATAATACGACTCGGTGGTGAGCCACAACCATTCCACATCCAGACACTCAACGAGCAGCATGGACCAAACAGGAGACCTCAAGTCAGCTCTCAACAGCTGCAAGGCGGGGGGTTATACCCGCATAGCCGATCTGCGGGACAACATCACTTACCCCATCCGGTCATTTGAGCGGGTGGATACTCCTTATGGTGAGGCGATAATGGCCACTTTGGAGGGGCTGACTGGTGACGACCCGCTGAGGATCTACATGCCTCGTAGATACTTGGCCGTCTTGGGAGACCATGTCATCGGCCAGTACAACGTGGGTGTGGGGTCGAGGATGAGTCTGGTTAAGAGGAGCGGTCCCCCCGGCAGCAAAGGAGCTCTTCTAGAATTTGTTTGAATAAATAAAAAAAAACCTTATTCCTTTATCCTAATCAATTCAAAATAAATGAAAAAATAAATAAAAATAAAATAAAAATAAAATAATTTACAAAAAAAAAACTCAATTTAATTATAAGAGTCGAGGCGGTGCGTGGCTGTGTTAGTAGCCACCATGGGCTTGAGGTGGAAACACCCGTTCACCACCATCGTGGCTGGGCCTTTGGGCAGCGGCAAGTCGCACTTTGTGGCTCGCTTCTTAGGGCACGCCAACCGCATGTGCGATACGCGCTTCGCCCGTATCACCTGGCACTGCGGTAGCGGCGGTGGAGGAGGAGGAGCTGATGACCCTACTGTGCGCTACGTAGCCGGCCTGCCCGACCTGGACGACTACGATGGTAGCGAGCCCTCCCTGGTTATCGTCGATGACATGATGCGTGAGGCTGGCCCCGGCGTGGCAGACCTGTTCACCAAGGGCTCCCATCACCGCAACATGAGCGTGTTCTTCATCACGCAAACCCTGTTTCATCAGGGCAGGGGCCAGCGCGACATATCGCTGAACGCTCATTACATAGTGTGTTTCAAGAATCCCCGGGACCGCGCTCAGATCAAACACTTGGCTCGCAAAGTATACCCAGAGAACCCCAAATTTGTGGAGGAGGCTTACGCGGACGCCACGCGCGATCCTCACACCTATCTGCTGATAGACTTGAAACAGTCTACACCTGAGGAGATGCGCGTACGTTCGGCCGTTTTCCCAGACGACCCGGTTAACTATGTGTACCTGCCCAAGAAGAAGTGATAAATAGGCTGAGCGCGCGCCAGCGTCAGTCATCATGTCGCACCGCGTGAAGAAAGACACAGCCCTGCTGACTGCTCTGGTGCACGCTACACCCAAGGAACGCAAGGCCCTGTTAAAAGCGTGCGAGAACAGCCGTATCAGGTCAGTGTGTGAGTGTGCGTACAACGTGTTACGCGGGAACGTGCCGCTCACCACCTGTCATAAACGAAAGTTGAGAAAGCACAAACAGGCGCTCAGACGGCTGGTGAAACGCGGTGAGGGTTGGGTCAAGAAGCGACGCTACCTTGTACAACGGGGCGGTGGGATCCTCCTGCCCTTGCTGTTGAGTGCGGTGTTGCCTGTGTTGATGCAGAAAGTAATTTGAAAAAATGGAGCACGCTAAGAAAATGGTAGTTGTACCGCAGGAGCTCATCGAGAGATTGCGAGAAGGACCAGGACCAGGAGGAGGAGGAGGAGCAGGCAGTACCAATAAGCCAGCCGGCCTGGACGCTGAGATGCATCGCATACTGAGCGACAAGCGGCTGAACGATACGGAAAAATGGAAACAATATCAACAGGTGTTACAGCGGTTCCTGCACTTTTCCGCGGCTAAACGTCAACCCATAGGCCTGTCAATCATCGAGGGGGAAGAGGAGGAGGGAGAGGCAGGTCCGAGTCACGTGAAATGCGAGTCTAGCGCCTCGGAGGAGGGGGTGTTGGCATCGTTCCCAAAAATCTACAAGTCGGTGGCACGCAACTTGTTGCGGTTCATGACCCAGCAAGGCAGCCCCATCGCCTGGGACGCCAGTGGGGCGGTGTATGTGAACAACGAGAAAATCCCCAATTCCAATATAGTGGACATCGCGCACAGCATAGTGAGAGCGCGAAGGGCGGACCGATTGCCTACCGGTTGGCAACAAGTGATAACCGCCTTGAAAAACATGAACGTGCCCAAAGAATACATGAGCAATCCCACGGCGTTGCGTTACCTAAGTGGGGGGCTGGACACTGCATCGAGCCCCTGGGGAGACACGACGGCCTCCTCAATACCCCAGTCACCGAGGTTGACACCGATGCTAGACCGCCTGAGACCGCGACCTCCGGTGGCCAGGAGAAGGATAATAACCGAGGAACCCGACCAGGAATCGTCATTGGACAACTGGGAGCCGTTCTCACCGTAATGGAAAAGCTGTACTATGACCCGAGCCAGCCCGGTTCCCTTGGTGGGGTGGCTGCTCTGGCCAGAGCCGCGCGCCTCCCGAAACGCAGAGCGGTGGAATGGCTGCGGGTCCAGGACACCTACACGCTGCACAAGCCGGCGCGCAAGCGGTTTCCCCGCAACCGCTACGCCGTTTTCGGGCCTCAGGAGCTGTGGCAGGCGGACCTGAACGACATGCGTGGTCTCAGCCAGCACAACGACGGGGTCAACTACCTGCTGACTGTGATCGACGTATTCAGTAAGCGGCTGTTCGCGGTACCACTGAGGAGGAAAAGCGGGCAAGAGGTGGTGGCGGCGTTCGAGAGGATATTCTCCGAGGCGACTCCTCGCTGTCTACAGACTGACAAGGGGACGGAGTTCACCGGGGCCGCTACCAAGTGAGTGTTCAAGAGTCACGGTGTCACATACGTCACCACGCAGAACCCCGACATGAAGGAGGCGGTGGTGGAGCGAGTCAACCGCACGCTAGAGAACCGCATGTGGCGCTACCTAACCTATAAAAACACGTATCGCTTTATCGAAGTGTTGGACAGGCTTGTGGATGCCTACAACCGCAGCCCGCACAAGAGCCTGGGTGGTGGCCTGCGACCCGTGGACGCGGACAGCGGCGATGGAAAAACGGTGTATAAGGTGTGGCGTCACATGTATGGAAAGGCGACCTGGCGGCGCAAGCCCAGGTTTGAGCCGGGCGACACGGTGCGCATAGCAAAGGAGAAGGGCACGTTCGCCAAAGGTTATGAGACCAACTGGAGTAAGGAGCTGTTTGTGGTGGACCACGTATACGGGTCACATCCTCTGCCATTGTACGTGCTGCACGACCTGAACGGAACGCCGCTGGAAGGGCGCTTCTACGAGCATGAGATGCAAAAGGTAACGGTCGCCCCGGACCGCCTGTACCAAATAGATAAAATACTGGACACCAAAGGGCGAGGCCGCAGTAAGCGCTACTTGGTCAAGTGGGTCGGTTACGGAGAGGACTTCAACTCGTGGGTACCCGCATCTGAAGTGCAACAGCTGCTATGACGACAAAGCGCAAACAGCTGTACCTGACGTTGCCCAGCAACAGCTCAATGGACTATTATCCAAACAACACCGTGGCTAACTACATCACCCATCTACCGTCAGTCGTGCGATTGGGTGGCAATGGTGAATGGGAAGTCGCTTTAGTTGAGGTCCATTACCCGTGCTCGTTTGTCACAGTGGGGGAGGACGCTCGCGTATATCTCTACACTAAGGATGACACCGACAAGCCTGAACTGACCGCTATAAAGGTGGAAGCCGGAAACTATAAAGACATCGATGAACTGGTCAACGCCATCAACGCTATTCCAAAATTGGACTTATACCAATGCCAGTTTGAGTATGACAAAGAGTTTGGGAAGGTGGAATTGATCTCGATAGACCAGACTGTGGGGGAAACTGGAATTTAGCCCCACCCTAGCGTTACAGTTGGGATACGACGTGCACAATGTAGATTTGATCAAACATAGAAAAGCTATAAGACCGCCCAACTTACTGGCCGGGATCCCTTCGCACATGTACGTGTATTGTGACCTGGTGAAACCTCAGCTAGCAGGTGACACTGTAGCGCCCTTGTTAAAGATTGTGAACATCGACGCAAAAAACTACATCTACGGCGCGAGTATCACCGTGCACTTCACCGACCCTCACTACGTGCCGCTGATGAAGAGCTCCTTCGATAGTGTGGAAATCGATTTAAGGGACAGCGTCGGGCGCCACCTGCCATTCCACTTCAGGACTACGTGCATGAAGCTTCACCTGCGCAGAGAGCAGCAGCAGCAATGAACCCGAACGACCCCTATCTGGCGTACTACCGCCAACAGCTGTCTGGGCACGGAGTGTCCACGGTATTCAGAGGAGCCGCTTTACAACGCGGTCACGGCATCGGCAGTTTCCTAGGCGGGCTGATGCGTACAGTGGTCCCGTTGATCAGATCCGGCGCATCGGCGCTGGGCAAGGAGGCGCTGAGGTCCGGTGTGGGCTTCTTGGGCGACGTGGCGGCGGGCACAGCCGACCCCCGAGTCGCAGCCAACGCCCGACTCAGGCAGTTCCTGGGTCGCTGAAACGTAAGGCCGATGAAAAACTGGATCGCGTGCTGAGCGGTGGTGGCACCTATAAGAGGAGGCGCGTACAGCGAGTGACCCCTCAGTCTCTGGCTAAACTCCTCGGAGTTAGGAAGAAGAAGAAGCGCGCTGCGCCCAAGAGGAAAAGGAAGCCTGCAAAACGCGTCGCTAAGAAGAGGAGAAGCAAGACCGTTGTGCGACGTAAGAAGAGCAGGAGTACCGTGAGGGACATTTTTGGATAATGGCGTTTCTACATCAGAAGTCGTGCGAGTGTGTCAAGACTGAGTTGGACCTGTTCTCGCTACCGCCCACGCAGACCAGTATAGAGAGTGGTAAATGGGTGCAGTACAAGCCCATCTCCTCCCTGACAGACGACTCGCCCGTGGAGTTCATAGTTCCGGGTCATGGGGACGAGTACACGGATCTGTCACAGACGCTACTGCATGTGAAGGCTACCATTAGATCGGCTAACGGAGATGCTGTAACGGGCGATCAAGCGATAAAAGAGATGGGTCCCATTAACAACTGGCTGCACTCGCTGTTCAGTCAAGTGGACCTGTACCTGAACAACAAACTGGTGTCTCCTCAGAACAACACGTACGCCTATCGTGCCTACCTGGAGAACCTGTTGTCCTATGGCGGTGATGCCAAGACATCACACCTCACCGCGGAGTTGTTCTATGAGGACTATGCCGGGTACATGGACAATACTGAGGAGGATAATTCTGGGCTCAAGAACCGGAGGGAGTTTATCAAGGGCAGCCGATACGCGGACATGGTCGGACATCTGCACGTCGACCTGTGCAACCAGGAGAAGTTCATGTTAAACGGTGTGGAGATGCGCTTTCGTCTGATCAGGTCAAAGAACTCATTCTCCATCATGTCCAAAACCGTGACAAACTACAAAGTGGACATCGCCGAAGTCAATCTGTTTATGCGCCGCTGTAAGATCAACCCGAGCGTGCTGTTGGCTCACAGCAGGACGCTGGAGTCGGGCACAGCCAAATATCCCATTACGCGCGTGGAAGTGAAATCCTTCACGCTACCTGCCGGTATCAGCAGCAAGACTCTGGACAGTGTGTTTCTGGGTCAACTGCCAAAACGCGTTATAGTTGGCCTGGTCAGCAATCAGGCGTTCAACGGGGACTACAAGAAGAACCCGTTCAACTTCACCCACAGCCACGTGAACTTCTTCGCGCTGTACATAGATGGTGAGCAAGTGCCATGTAAGCCGCTTCAACCGGATTACACGTTCGGTCGGGAGTTGTGCGTGCTCGCCTACCACACGCTATACACCGGCACCGGCATCAATTTCTCAGACTGTGGTATTGAAGTCAATCGCAACGAATACCCCTACGGATACTGCCTAATGGCGTTTGATCTGACGCCCGATATGGCGGCCTCTCAATCCAGCCACTGGAACTTGGTGCGCAACGGTAACCTGCGCATAGAGATTGGGTTCTCTGAAGCCTTGGCGGAGGCGTTCAACTGCATAGTGTACGCCGAGTTGGACAACGTCGTGGAGGTGGACCGTCACCGCACCGTGACTGTGGACTTTGGTGGGTAAAACAGGTTATCTCCTCCGCCACCGCCGCCGCCGCCCACCCACCTACTTAAGGCCGAGGCAGCGCGCGCTCGCTCTCAGTTCAGCCGACCTCGCGAGATGGACGTGCCGCCGCCAATCTACAACGAGCCTACCGCCACCGCCACCGGCCTAGTGCGCTGCCATCACGGAAGCGTGGTGATGGACATGCAGTGCTTCAAGGACAGCGACAACGACTATTTGCTGAAGGAGGTCTGCGTGGTGGACGTGACTACCGGCACGCTAATCATGCATCACATCGCTCGTCCGCCCTTCAATCGAGACCTTCTGACCAGCGAGAAACTGCGCGAGAGTGGCTGGCTCACGCGTCACTGCCATGGGCTCGAGTGGGACCAGGGCGATATCGCCTACGTCGCCCTGCTGGACAAGCTGCGGGCCTGCTTCATCCACCGCCCCATCGTCTACGTCAAGGGGTCGCAGAAGAGGACTTTCGTTCAGCGGCACCTGATCGTCGAACCTGCTGCCACCACCGTGCAGGACATGGACGACCTGGGTTGCGGGTCCCTCAACGGACCACCCTCCTGCCGGACCCTGCGCTGTGGCCACCATAAGAGCGCCCTCAACCGTTGCGCTCTGCATAACTGTATCGTCCTGCGTGACTGGCTGATGGCCAACGACAGGTCGGACTCATCGGCCCTCGAGTGTTGCTGCTGCTTCCGCCCACGATGAACACCACCCAGATTGAGAGGAGCCTGGCGCAAGTCCCCGGACTGAGGAGCGTTCTGGTCTGCGCCTCCGACCACCTGCCTCACGCGCCCGTTCAACCCCAGACCGCCATAGTGGCCAACACCATGTCACACACTGAGAGAGGAGACCACTGGGTGGCGTTCTACTGTTCTGAGGACCGGCTGGAATACTTCGACAGCTACGGCAGGTCCCCGTACCAGGCGGACTACCAGAGGTTCCTGAGGCGCAACTCGCGCCGCCGCTACGTCTACAACAGGTATCGACTCCAGGGCTACGGTACTTCCGTTTGCGGCCACTACTGCCTCACCTACCTGTACTGCCGGGCGGTCCTCGGTATGGCGCTCGGTGACTACGTGCAGCTCTTCGATCTGGCGTCCCCCACGATCAACGACGCTCTGGTCCGCAGGCTCTTCCACTCCATCTTCTCACCACTACGTTACTGATACTTTATTTTATTCTTTTTAATTGTGTGTTTGTATATTCTTATTATGTTTTCAAATAAATACGATATATTGTAATCACTTGTTGTTGTTCATTTGTCCTTACTTCAATATTTAAGAAAAGTACATGTCCAATATCTCGATTTTTTATATAATTTTTTTAAATTATTAAATTTTAGAAATCACATCTTTAAATTGTTTTAATTTGGAAAAAGTTATAACTTGGACATGTTGATGATTTTTGAAAATATAATGAGGAAATACGGGTGAGGTAATAACAACACGGATATCTGCTGTGAACTAAAACTTTTACAATATAATTGCTTACAAATACTATTTACAAATAAATTATAAACGCTATTTACAAATAATTAAAAATACTATTTACATATAAACATAAGCCTACACAGAGAACTCTTCATCAACGTCCTCCTCCTCATCCACCTCCATTGGCTGCTGTTGATTAACGAGGTGGTCTCGTCCTCCTTCAGCCAGTGGTGGGATGTCCTTGTGTCCCCAAGGCAAGGTGTGGATCCCATCCGCCAGGACGTAGCGATTGTCATCTTTCGGGCTCAGGGAAAGTTTCTCCACCTGGACCGTGAAGACACGGTGCAGGTGGGACTGGAACCGGGTGTTGACGGTGGTCTTCAACACCTCGTTGAACAGGGCATTCCCTGTAGTCGTCGGGGGTAAGGATGTTCTTGACGACCCCCTTGGCGACTCCCTTGGCGCGCTTGAGAGCCTTGGATCCCGTCTCCTCGCTCGGGTCCTCGATGTCCATGAAGTAGAGCTTGGAACGAAGCCCGAGGTACTCGAACAGGGATCTGCCAGCGCACTCGTCCTTGAACTTGCCGATGACTTTAGCGTTGATGGGGCTGTAGCAGGGGTGGGACCTGGGGTAGGCGCTGGTGTCAAAATCCTCCAGGTGTTCCATCATCTCCCTGTAGATGTCCTGAGAGATGATGTCAAACACGAAGCTGTCCGTGTCCATGTAGTCTACGGTCAGGCGGTCACCATAGCGGTCCTTCATCTTGCGCAAGAACTCGTACATGAGCCACTTGCTCAGCTCCAGGACAGACATGCCGATGTAGATGGGTTTGTCCAGAACGATGTTCACCCTGGCT
The DNA here is from genome assembly GCA_963675035.1 of Allygus modestus. Classification (NCBI taxonomy): domain Eukaryota; kingdom Metazoa; phylum Arthropoda; class Insecta; order Hemiptera; family Cicadellidae; genus Allygus; species Allygus modestus. The sequence goes on along the minus strand of OY776113.1, from coordinate 31,581,100 downwards.
AGATGGATGAGGGCTACGTTCTCTGTGTAGTAAGTGCGGTCCAGGAAGTTGGACTTGGCCACGTATTTGCTGAACCTCTCCGGAGTGCAGACCAGCTTGACGTTCAGGCGCTTGCGCACGTTCTCGATGGTCTTGCCGAAGACCGCATTGTTCATGAGCTTGAAAAAGTCCTGCTCAAACTTGGTCTTGGCCTTCTTCCTCAGCTCGGTGTTCATCGGGATGTAGGGCTCGAGCCATCGAGACTGGCGGAATGAGACGGCCCTGTGCACAGCCACAAGCTCCAGTCCGTTGTTCAGCGCCTGCTGCAGGATCCTGTAGTGGCAGATGTAGTGCTCCTTGTTGTCCAGGGTGGTCATCAGCTTGGGGAACTTGCCTATTGGAGGCCGCTTGGTCTCACAGCAGTAGGGGAGGTCCCTGTGCAGGTCGTGGAGACGGGCGGGGTAGTTGAGGTCCACCTCCAGTATGTAGCCCCGGTCGGCTTCCGCGTCCAACGAGGCGATGTCCAAGGCGTCAATCTCCTCACGGCTGAGCCACTGGAAGTCTCCGGTGGGTAAGTACTGGGACATGGCCCAGCCGTACAAGTTATTGGCATCCAGGTACAGGAGGTGGCGTGTCGGCTCGTCGGGGCGTTGGTCCTCAGGGCGGCACCGCTCGTGGTTGGCCTTGGCGTAGCGGGTGATGGCCTGGGAGATACCTCCTCGGATGCCTTGCTCCACGAAGAGGTACATGTCAAAGTCCCGCAGCGTGTCCAGCTCCACGCCGCAGGTCTTGAGCATGACGTCCCAGGCGTAAGAGGGCAGGGTGTAGTAGTGGGCAGGGTCCAGTCCATACTCAGCCAAAGAGGTGTCGCGGAACTGCTCGAACACGTCGGTGAGGAGGGTGATGTCACAGCGCAGGTACTTGTCGGCATAGTCCTTGAGGTGGTTGCAGTCAAAGGCTCGCCACACGTTGAGGGCATGCTCGTACTCCTCCTCCTTGATATCCTCCAGGGTCATGCTGTTTTTGAACGCGGCCCGAGGAGGAAGCTGTCTGGTGGAGTACAACGTGTCGTACGACGTGACAAAGTCGTAGGGGAACACGCCCTTCCTGCGCACCAGGTCGAAGAGCCGGTTGTCGGGGAACCGCTTCCTGGTCTCACGCATCTTATCCGTGGGAAGCCCCGCCGCCAGGTTGGCCAGGCTCATGGACAAGAACCTGTAGGTGTCCAGGAACCGCACCGCGAAAGATGACTGTCGTTGGTTGTCCCCGGGCTGGCCAAAGTGGAACCGCTTGGTGAAAGCGATGTAGCGCTCCTCCGTGTGCGCCAGCACGTCCACATCACCGGGGTCAATGGCCAGCTCCCGCACTACGAAGTGAGCGTCGTAGTTGGACAGGTTGTGGAAATAGCAGTTGATGACCCGCTGCTCCCTGTACCTTAGGTTGCACGAGCCGTGCGCCGCTCCTCGGAACTCGTAAGGTGGGGCGTGGTTGTGGTCCCGCACCTTGACGTCCAGCTCGGTGAACTCCTCACCGCAGAGGTAGCAGCGAGTCGCCGCCAGGTACTCGTCCATCTCCTGCCGGGTCAGAGAAGGGTACAGAGCTCTCATGCTGAACAGGAACTCCCACAGCATCAACACGTCCATCTTGAGCCTCTCCATAAACACCTTGGACGCGTCGGCCCCGAAGTAGACCCGGGGCTCAAACTCCTCCAGCCCCAGCGAGTCCATGATCTGGTAGGCAAAGGCGTATGGGACGTGCATGCGCATAGGTCTGGTCCCGGGCGGTGGTTCAGCGGGGTCGTCAGCGACGGGCTGAAGGGAGCACTCAAAGTCCGCGTAGATGCAGAACCTCTCTCGCCGGGTGTACTCGGGATGCGCAAACCGGATCTTCTCCTTCTTTGACATGTCCAAGCGGAGAGGAGCCTTAGCGTAACAGTAAGGCCTATGCTCCTCCAAGCGCTGAGCGCCCGACAACCCGAGCTTGTTGGGCTGGTTGTCGAAGTAGGCGAAACACCTCTTGCAGATGTAGAGCCTGTGGTCGTGGGTGGTGAGCTGAGGGCGGACCAGTCGGCTCAAGTTCCTGATGAACGCGTAATGGCTGTTACCCTCGGTTGTCACGTACAGCAGATCGCGATGGTCCTGGAGCTCCCGCCTACATATCTTCAACGGGTATACCCTGTCCTTGAACTCGGGTGTTCCACCAGGCCGTCTCCTCACCATCGCGCGCTCTATCCCATACACGTTCACGCTGATGGCGTTCTTGCGCTCAAAATCCTTAATGTCCTTCAGTGTGACGGGGAAGCGCAGGTCGGTCCAGTCGTACCGGGCGATGATGTCAAAGGTGTATCTTGCGGGTCTCTGCTGATGCTCCGGGACGAACGCGGCCAGGATCGCGTACATGAAGCACTCCGAACGTCGCGGAGAGGAAATCCCCCAAGTCAGGAGGACGTTCTTCGTGTTGAAGGAGCGCAGGCAGGTGGCCCCGTGGATGTTGGCGAACTCACATTCCAGGACCATGTTCACCTTGATGCTGGGATGCCTGCTCCTCACGTCAGTCAAAAGATCAAAGACCTCCTGGAACAGGAAGACAAGCGCTTCCTCGACTGTCAGCAGGGCGTCCATCGGTTGAGACAGTCGAAAGGTGAGGAGGCGTCTGCGGAAGGCTCGATGCACGAGCTGGAACGCTAGGAGACCGGCACCCTCCATCGGCTCCTCCTCACTAGACCCCAGTTGTGGCTCTCTGCTGGGCCCCGGTTGAGGCTCCCTGCTGGGCCCCGGTTGAGGCTCCCTGCTGGGCCCCGGTTGAGGCTCCCTGCTGGGCCCCGGTTGAGGCTCGCTGCTCGGTCCGGGTTGCGGCTCCGCGATGGGCGATGGTGGTGGCCCGAAGTGGTCTCGGATGAGGTTCAACACGACGGGGCAGCCGCGCGTCTGGTGGCGGTCCCGGTTGTGGTGGCGCATGAAGTCCCTGTCGCAGAAGGCGCAGCGGAACCTGGCTGCTCCTCCGTCTACAACATATAATGAGAGTTACTACACTTATAAAACGGGGGAGGGATGACGTCACGGGGGGGGGGGTAGGAGGTAGGATGGAGGAAGCATGAACACTTACCACAATTTATTATGCAAATTTTTAAAGTTCAATTTATTAAATATTAATTACAAGAAGTATTTTATGAAAAGGTATAGATTATAGTTACTAACCTTGGAGCTCCTCCACAGGCTGTTGGTGGGTAGTAGTAATGTGACGATTGAGGTTTTCCCTTCTTGTAAATCGTCTACCACAAACGTTGCAGTCATGGCGTCTGTCGTTGTGGGCAGACTCTGCATGCCTCCTCAGGTTTTTGAAAAGGCTGAAGGTGCGACCACAGACCTCACACAAATGTTGGTTGTTCATCTACAACAACAAAGGATACGTTAAATATTCGTTGGAAAGACCTAATACATTTAATATAGAGCTGTTTTAAAATAGGGTTTTAATTAAATTTCATTAGTGAATAAAGAGTTGAGAGTACGTGTGAAATAAAAGAAATTTAAAATGGTTTAGTTAATAAAATATTTCTACTTACGTTTAATTATTGAAGGTAATCAAAGCAGGAAGAAGTCACTGGTTAGGAGCACACAAATAAGCACTCTAGCACATTCACAGATCAACTGAGGAGGATCATTAGGCACCGCTCATTAAATAGCATTAGTCTGTGTATAGGAAACCACAATTAAACAAGCGCTTGCCTCGAGGTATAACGGGGATGGTGACATCATATGGAGGAGAGCTTTGTGTAACTATTTACTTTAATTAATATTTATTTTAGTTCTTTTAAATTTTTACAAAAAAGGATTTACCACAAACCCTTCCCCGTATCTATTCCAATCGTTCACCAATAGCAAATACTGCTGTTCATACCGGATCCATTCCCAGTACTCCTTCTCGAATGGAAAGTCCTCCGCGAGGTACCTTCTGCCCTCCTCTACCACCCACATCTCATAATCATCACGCGGAAAGGTATGAATGTTCTTATACCGCTCCGCTCTCCACAATAGGTCGCTCTCGTACTGTTCCAAGTCGTAATGGATCCTCGGAACGCACTCTGCCGTAAACTTCTTATCAATGCGTCGAACGCGCTTCCTCCACTCGTACCGAGGTTCCACTGGTCTCCACGCAGACTGGTATCTCAATCGCCTAACTTTCAAAGTCTTTCCCTCCTCACCAACACTCACTTCAACCCGCTCGGTATCGCTGTCGCTGCTGTCAGAGGACATGGTGCCGCGACTCTCGACCGTTAACTGAAGACAAGAGAGGAGTAAACAAGGTTAAAACAAAGGCGCGTGTGGTAAACAGGGGGGATAACGGGGGATAACGGGGGGGGGTCACGGGGGGGCTTTCCTAATATGTTTACTAGGGAATTTCCCCAACAATAACAAGTCCGATTAATCTCCTACACAAACAGGCTCTCACTCAGTCGTTAGCATGGCTGCTCCGTGGGAGGATGATATAACGGACTATGACTACGAGTTTGCGCTTGAAAATGCAAATTTCGTAGATGAGTTGGAGCAAGAGACTCAATTAGAACAAACGTTTGCTCAGAAAATATGGGAGCTGGAGGAAATGTAGCGTCTAGAGCCGGCACCGAGCGGGCTGCAGCGGCCTCCTCCATCACCTCAGCCTGGACCCAGCGGGCTACAGCGGCCTCCTCCTCCATCGCCTCAGCCCACACCATCTCCATCTCCATCACCGCCTCCATCGCCTCAGTCCGACTCATCTGAGGACCCTCAACCACCAAGAACTGCACGACAAGTGTACCTGGAGCGGCAGGAGCTTCAGGACGACATCGACCGAGTGTGGGTGGTTGAGCCGCAGCATGAGACACATTGGCGATGGTTTATGGCCGACATGGCCAGGCTGCGTGAGTTGGATGAGGGATTGGACCGCTTTGAAGAACAGGAGCGTGCGGCCAATACCAATAATGAGGAATAGTTGTATAGTTATAAGTTGTTTTTTAATATAATAAATGATTCCTTTGTCCCAAAAAAAAACAAAACAAAAAACAGAACAAAAAATAAACAATTAAATAAAATAGAAGAATAAAACAAGGATGATATCGGGGGGGTCGTCAGGGGGTTGGGGGGGTCATGGGGGTCGTCATGGGGGTCGTCAGGGGGTAGGGGGGGGCATGGGGGTTGTCGGGGGGGGGGTCATGGAGGGTCGACACAGGGCTGATCCTCCCAATCCTCAGCTTGCTAAACTTTGTCACTTTGTTTTTTGTTTTTGTTGGTTTTTTTTTGTTTGTTTTTTTTGTAATTTTTATTTCATTTATACATAATCATTACATTAATACATGATAAAGTGATGATAAAGTACATGATACTTAAATCTAAGATGATACATGAATGTTTATACAAAATATGAAGAATGAAAACTTATAAATAAAAGATGATACTTAATCTAAAAGAGAGGGATAGTCCTCTTATGAAGAAGGGCCACCTCCCCATTGTTAATCAGGTTGAGGAGCCGCAGCTCCACCTCCTCCAGATGCCCCGGTTGATTCGCCACGTAGCGCCATGGCAGGAAGTGGTGGCGGCCGTCTGGACAGAGTATGCCCCACCTGACAATCACCAGGCGGGTAACCGCCTCGTCTCTGATTACATTCAATAAATTGAAAATGCTCTCTGCATCCCAAAGCGTGTATGATGTTGCAGAGGCCATTTCTGCTTGTGGAATGAGCGTTAGCTTGTGGAGAAGCAGTAAACATCCCGTAATGGGGAAAAAACCGGTGACAAACAAGGAAAGTAAACAACACGTGCCGGGGGGGGTGTCCATGGGGGTTGTCCATGGGGGTCGGGGGGGGGATGACGTCATGGGGGGGATGACGTCACGGGGGGGATGACGTCACGGGGGGGATGACGTCACGGGGGGGGCGGCTCCTCGGCTCCTCAGTCTGCGAAGGTGGTCCAGAACCGGCTATGGCACCCTACTCCCCTACACTCCACGGTGTATTAACAATAATACCCCTGTCACAGCAAACCTGCGTACTCAGGTAATTTATAGTGCAAAATATATGTCATATACCACATAAAGCCGAATACTGTACCAAGTTCATCAAAATATATTCACAAATAAGCGATATATCAAATTTGAATTATTCTCCATAAGAATAACATTGGGGATGAGTACGCAGGTTTGCTGCAACAAGGAACAACAAATATGGGGTTTCATGTAAATATCAATATTACTCAACTATATGATTCCACATACCAAATTTCATCAATATAAATTCATAAATAAGCGATATATATACCATTCTGATTATTCTCCATAAGAATAACATGGGGGATGAGTATGCAGGTTTGTTGCAGCAAGGGAAAAAATAATTTTTTATGGAAATATCAATAGATCTCAACTAGGTGAACCAACATACCAAGTTTTAATAATTTATGCTCATAATTAAGGGATACATTACATTTTACTTATTCTCCATAAGAATAACATGGGGGCTGAGGACGCAAGTTTGCTGTTATGGGAATTATCGGTAAAAATTGTGTTTTTGTGCAAATAACAATAAAACACAACCAGATGAAGCCGTATACCAAGTTTCGTTAGTATACGTTCATAAATAAGCAAGCTATAATTTTGTTCTTATTCTCCATAAGAATAGCACTGGACAACGTGCTGTGTTTAGCACTTGCAATATCTCTGGAACCGATTGACGTAGAGAAATGATCAAAACACCAAATTTTGTGGTTTTTTAAGCTTAATCCAATGGTGAAACCAAAATCTGACTTTTTTAAATATTACATGTGAAAACTTCAAAAAACCCATTTTTGGGGTTCAAAACCCCCCCAAAATACCACTTCTGATGGGTCGATATGTCTGGTTTTTCGAACTTAAAGTCGTAAATAATACCTTACATGTTTGTACCAAATGTTATCAAAATCGGACCATTTTTACGAGAGTTATCGCACCCACGGACATACACACACACACACACACACACACACACACACACACACACACATATATATATACAGTTTCGAACGAATGGTATTTTTGGGGTCTGGGGACCTCAAAACGAAAAGTTATCATGGTCCTGGTCCTAGGTCTTACCATGCTGACTACGGTAATAGCTTCTTCCCTATAGGGTAACATAAACACAGTTTTATAGATGATATACATTGTACACAACTTACTCAAGATAGCATCAAAATCCACCACCCGCACGAGGCTGCAAGTAGACTCCGCATATGTGATTGTTACGAAAACTGCCCACCATTGAGCGTCGACTTTTATTCAACCATAAAAACGATGCTGAATCCGTAATCGACATTCCTTAAAATAAAAACAGTGTTTTATCACTGCTTGTACAAATGTTTTGAAACAAAATAAACTATGTTTCGTTAACTGATAGGATGAGTAAATTTTTTCAGCCATAATTATCATACACATACATATATTTGATAAATATACACAACACAGTCCGGTAGTCAGCTTGGGGGTCGTCCCACGTAAACGTATGAATGGAGTTGTGGAAGGGGAACCTCACTACACTACCGTTACACTGCCCTGGAGCCGTACTCGAGTGCTGCCATATAAACTAATAGTTCAAAGTTTTTCTTTAGGTTTTAAGATATGAATTTAAATTTTATAAACTAAAAAATATTAATTTAATTTAAACTCATCTTGCCTTGAAATAAGCGAGAAGCACGCACAAACCGTTCCAACAACGTAGTAACGTGCGTTGTTGTGACTGTCGTACTAATACGACGTGCTTAGTGACGATGGGTTGATTATCTATGGCGTGTGTTTGACGCTCATAAGCGAGAATCACGCACAAACCGTTCCAACAACGTAGTAACGTGCGTTGTTGTGACTGTCGTACTAATACGACGTGCTTAGTGACGATGGGTTGATTATCTACGGCGTGTGTTTGACGCTCATAAGCGAGAATCACGCACAAACCGTTCCAACAACGTAGTAACGTGCGTTTTTGTGACTGTCGTACTAATACGACGTGCTTAGTGACGATGGGTTGATTATCTATGGCGTGTGTTTGACGCTCATAAGCGAGAAACACGCACAAACCGTTCCAACAACGTAGTAACGAGCGTTGTTGTGACTGTCGTACTAATACGACGTGCTTAGTGACGATGAGTTGATTATCTACGGCGTGTGTTTGACGCTCATAAGCGAGAATCACGCACAAACCGTTCCAACAACGTAGTAACGTGCGTTTTTGTGACTGTCGTACTAATACGACGTGCTTAGTGACGATGGGTTGATTATCTATGGCGTGTGTTTGACGCTCATAAGCGAGAATCACGCACAAACCGTTCCAACAACGTAGTAACGAGCGTTGTTGTGACTGTCGTACTAATACGACGTGCTTAGTGACGATGGGTTGATTATCTACGGCGTGTGTTTGACGCTCATAAGCGAGAATCAAGCACACTCAGTTCCAACAACGTAGTAACATGAGTTGTTGTGAGTGTCGTGCGAATACGACGTGCTTAGTGACGATGGGTTGATGAACTACGGCGTATGTTTGACGCTCATAAGCGAGAATCACGCACAAACAGTTCCAACAAAGTAGTAACGTGAGTTGTTGTGACTGTCGTACTAATACGACGTGCTTAGTGACGATGGGTGTATTATCTACGGCGTGTGTTTGACGCTCATAAGCGAGAATCACGCACACACAGTACCAACAAAGTAGTAACGTGAGTTGTTGTGACTGTCGTAGTAATACGACGTGCTTAGTGACGATGGGTTGATGAACTACGGCGTGTGTTTGACGCTCATAAGCGAGAATCACGCACAAACCGTTCCAACAACGTAGTAACGTGCGTTGTTGTGACTGTCGTACTAATACGACGTGATTAGTGACGATGGGTTGATGAACTACGGCGTATGTTTGACGCTCATAAGCGAGAATCACGCACAAACCGTTCCAACAACGTAGTAACGTGCGTTGTTGTGACTGTCGTACTAATACGACGTGCTTAGTGCCGATGGGTTGATGAACTACGGCGTGTATTTGACGCTCATAAGCGAGAATCACGCACACACAGTTCCAACAACGTAGTAACGTGAGTTGTTGTGACTGTCGTACTAATACGACGTGCTTAGTGACAATGGGTTGATTATCTACGGCGTGTGTTTGACGCTCTAAGCGAGAATCACGCACACACCGTTCCAACAACGTAGTAACGTGCGTTTTTGTGACTGTCGTACTAATACGACGTGCTTAGTGACGATGGGTTGATTATCTATGGCGTGTGTTTGACGCTCATAAGCGAGAATCACATACAAACCGTTCCAACAACGTAGTAACGAGCGTTGTTGTGACTGTCGTACTAATACGACGTGCTTAGTGACGATGGGTTGATTATCTACGGCGTGTGTTTGACGCTCATAAGCGAGAATCACGCACAAACCGTTCCAACAACGTAGTAACGTGCGTTGTTGTGACTGTCGTACTAATACGACGTGCTTAGTGACGATGGGTTGATTATCTATGGCGTGTGTTTGATGCTCATAAGCGAGAATCACACACACAAAGATCCAACAACGTAGTAACGTGCGATGTTGTGACTGTCGCACTAATACGACGTGCTTAGTGACGATCGGTTGATGAACTACGGCGTGTGTTTGACGCTCATAAGTGAGAATCACGCACACACAGTTCCAACAACGTAGTAACATGAGTTGTTGTGAGTGTCGTGCTAATACGACGTGCTTAGTGACGATGGGTTGATGAACTACGGCGTGGGTTTGACGCTCATAAGTGAGAATCACGCACACACAGTTCCAACAACGTAGTAACATGAGTTGTTGTGAGTGTCGTGCTAATACGACGTGCTTAGTGACGATGGGTTGATTATCTACGGCGTGTGTTTGATGCTCGTAAGCGAGAATCACGCACACACAGTTCCAACAAAGTAGTAACGTGAGTTTGTGTGACTGTCGTACTAATACGACGTGCTTAGTGGCAATGGGTTGATTATCTACGGCGTGTGTTTGACGCTCATAAGCGAGAATCACGCACACACAGTACCAACAAAGTAGTAACGTCAGTTGTTGTGACTGTCGTAGTAATACTACGTGGTTAGTGAAGATGGGTTGATGAACTACGGCGTATGTTTGACGCTCATAAGCGAGAATCACGCACAAACCGTTCCAACAACGTAGTAACGTGCGTTGTTGTGACTGTCGTACTAATACGACGTGCTTAGTGCCGATGGGTTGATGAATTACGGCGTGTGTTTGACGCTCATAAGCGAGAATCACGCACACACAGTTCCAACAAAGTAGTAACGTGAGTTGTTGTGACTGTCGTACTAATACCACGTTCTTAGTGACGATGGGTTCATGAACTACGTCGTATGTTTGACGATCATAAGCGAGAATCACGCACACTCAGTTCCAACAACGTAGTAACATGAGTTGTTGTGACTGTCGTACTAATACGACGTGCTTAGTGACGATCGGTTGATGAACTACGGCGTGTGTTTGACGCTCATAAGTGAGAATCACGCACACACAGTTCCAACAACGTAGTAACATGAGTTGTTGTGAGTGTCGTGCTAATACGACGTGCTTAGTGACGATGGGTTGATAAACTACGGCGTGTGTTTGACGCTCATAAGCGAGAATCACGCACACACAGTTCCAACAAAGTAGTAACGTGAGTTGTTGTGACTGTCGTACTAATACTACGTGCTTAGTGACGATGGGTTGATTATCTACGGCGTGTGTTTGACGCTCATAAGCGAGAATCACGCACACACAGTACCAACAACGTAGTAACGTGCGTTGTTGTGACTGTCGTACTAATACTACGTGCTTAGTGACGATGGGTTGATGAACTACGGCGTGTGTTTGACGCTCATAAGCGAGAATCACGCACACTCAGTTCCAACAACGTAGTAACGTGCGTTGTTGTGAGTGTCGTACTAATACGACGTGCTTAGTGCCGACGGGTTGATGACTACGGCGTGTGTTTGACGCTCATAAGCGAGAATCACGCACACACAGTTCCAACAAAGTAGTAACGTGAGTTTTTGTGATTGTCGTAGTAATACGACGTGCTTAGTGACGATGGGTTGATTATCTATGGCGTGTGTTTGACGCTCATAAGCGAGAATCACGCACAAACCGTTCCAACAACGTAGTAACGTGTGTTGTTGTGAGTGTCGTACTAATACGACGTGCTTAGTGCCGATGGGTTGATGAACTACGGCGTATGTTTGACGCTCATAAGCGAGAATCACGCACACACAGTTCCAACAACGTAGTAACATGCGTTTTTGTGACTATCGTACTAATACGACGTGCTTAGTGACGATGGGTTGATTATCTATGGCGTGTGTTTGACGCTCATAAGCGAGAATCACGCACACACAGTTCCAACAAAGTAGTAACGTGAGTTGTTGTGACTGTCGTACTAATACCACGTGCTTAGTGACGATGGGTTGATGAACTACGGCGTATGTTTGACGCTCATACGCGAGAATCACGCACAAACCGTTCCAACAACGTAGTAACGTGCGTTGTTGTGAGTGTCGAACTAATACGACGTGCTTAGTGCCGATGGGTTGATGAACTACGGCGTTTGTTTGACGCTCATAAGCGAGAATCACGCACACACAGTACCAACAAAGTAGTAACGTGAGTTGTTGTGATTTTCGTAGTAATACGACGTGCTTAGTGACGATGGGTTGATTATCTATGGCGTGTGTTTGACGCTCATAAGCGAGAATCACGCACAAACCGTTCCAACAACGTAGTAACGTGCGTTGTTGTGAGTGTCGTACTAATACGACGTGCTTAGTGCCGATGGGTTGATGAACTACGGCGTGTGTTTGACGCTCATAAGCGAGAATCACGCACACACAGTTCCAACAAAGTAGTAACGTGAGTTGTTGTGACTGTCGTACTAATACCACGTGCTTAGTTACGATGGGTTGATGAACTACGGCGTATGTTTGACGCTCATAAGCGAGAATCACGCACACTCAGTTCCAACAACGTAGTAACATGAGTTGTTGTGAGTGTCGTGCTAATACGACGTGCTTAGTGACGATGGGTTGATTATCTACGGCGTGTGTTTGACGCTCATAAGCGAGAATCACGCACAAACCGTTCCAACAACGTAGTAACTTGCGTTGTTGTGACTGTCGTATTAATACGACGTTCTTAGTGACGATGGGTTCATGAACTACGGCGTATGTTTGACGCTCATAAGCGAGAATCACGCACAAACCGTTCCAACAACGTAGTAACGTGCGTTGGTGTGACTGTCGTAGTAATACGACGTGCTTAGTGACGATGGGTTGATGAACTACGGCGTATGTTTGACGCTCATAAGCGAGAATCACGCAAACACAGTTCCAACAAAGTAGTAACGTGAGTTGTTGTGACTGTCGTACTAATACGACGTGCTTAGTGACGATGGGTTGATTATCTACGGCGTGTGTTTGACGCTCATAAGCGAGAATCACGCACACACAGTACCAACAAAGTAGTAACGTGAGTTGTTGTGACTGTCGTAGTAATACGACGTGCTTATTGACGATGGGTTGATGAACTACGGCGTATGTTTCACGCTCATAATCGAGAATCACGCACAAACCGTTCCAACAACGTAGTAACGTGCGTTGTTGTGACTGTCGTACTAATACGACGTTCTTAGTGACGATGGGTTCATGAACTACGGCGTATGTTTGACGCTCATAAGCGAGAATCACGCACAAACCGTTCCAACAACGTAGTAACGTGCGTTGTTGTGACTGTCGTACTAATACGACGTGCTTAGTGACGATCGGTTGATGAACTACGGCGTGTGTTTGACGCTCATAAGCGAGAATCACGCACACTCAGTTCCAACAACGTAGTAACATGAGTTGTTGTGACTGTCGTACTAATACGACGTGTTTAGTGCCGATGGGTTGATGAACTACGGCGTGTGTTTGACGCTCATAAGCGAGAATCACTCACACACAGTTCCAACAAAGTAGTAACGTGAGTTGTTGTGACTGTCGTACTAATACGACGTTCTTAGTGACGATGGGTTCATGAACTAAGGCGTATGTTTGACGCTCATAAGCGAGAATCACGCACAAACCGTTCCAACAACGTAGTAACGTGCGTTGGTGTGACTGTCGTACTAATACGACGTGCTTAGTGACGATCGGTTGATGAACTACGGCGTGTGTTTGACGCTCATAAGCGAGAATCACGCACACTCAGTTCCAACAACGTAGTAACATGAGTTGTTGTGAGTGTCGTGCTAATACGACGTGCTTAGTGGCGATGGGTTCATGAACTACGGCGTATGTTTGACGCTCATAAGCGAGAATCACGCACACTCAGTTCCAACAAAGTAGTTACGTGAGTTGTTGTGACTGTCGTAGTAATACGACGTGCTTAGTGCCGATGGGTTGATGAACTACGGCGTGTGTTTGACGCTCATAAGCGATAATCACGCACAAACCGTTCCAACAACGTAGTAACGTGCGTTGTTGTGACTGTCGTACTAATACGACGTGCTTAGTGCCGATGGGTTGATGAACTACGGCGTGTGTTTGACGCTCATAAGCGAGAATCACGCACACTCAGTTCCAACAAAGTAGTAACGTGAGTTGTTGTGACTGTCGTACTATTACCACGTGCTTAGTGACGATGGGTTGATGAACTACGGCGTATGTTTGACGCTCATAAGTGAGAATCACGCACAAACAGTTCCAACAACGTAGTAACATGCGTTTTTTTGACTATCGTACTAATACGAGGTGCTTAGTGACGATGGGTTGATGAACTACGGCGTGTTTTTGACGCTCATAAGCGAGAATCACGCACAAACCGTTCTAACAACGTAGTAACATGAGTTGTTGTGAGTGTCGTACTAATACGACGTGCTTAGTGACGATGGGTTGATTATCTACGGCGTGTGTTTGACGCTCATAATTCAGAATCACGCACACACAGTTCCTACAACGTAGTAACGTGCGGTGTTGTGACTGTCGTACTAATACGAGGTGCCTAGTGACGATGGGTTGATTATCTACGGTGTGTGTTTGACGCTCATAAGCGAGAATCACGTACACACAGTTACAACAACGTAGTAACGTGCGTTGTTGTGACTGTCATACTAATACGACGTGCTTAGTGACGATGGGTTGATTATCTATCGCGTGTGTTTGACGCTCATAATCGAGAATCACGCACAAACCGTTCCAACAACGTAGTAACGTGCGTTGTTGTGACTGTCGTACTAATACGACGTGCTTAGTGACGATGGGTTGATGAATTACGGCGTATGTTTGACGCTCATAAGCGAGAATCACGCACACTCAGTTCCAACAACGTAGTAACATGAGTTGTTGTGAGTGTCGTGCTAATACGACGTGCTTAGTGACGATGGGTTGATTATCTACGGCGTGTGTTTGACGCTCATAAGCGAGAATCACGCACACACAGTACCAACAAAGTAGTAACGTGTGTTGTTGTGACTGTCGTACTAATACGACGTGCTTAGTGACGATGGGTTGATTATCTACGGCGTGTGTTTGACGCTCATAAGAGAGAATCACACACACACAGTTCCAACAAAGTAGTAACGTGAGTTGTTGTGACTGTCGTACTAATACGACGTGCTTAGTGCCGATGGGTTGATGAACTACGGCGTGTGGTTACGCTCATAAGCGAGAATCACGCACACACAGTTCCAACAAAGTAGTAACGTGAGTTGTTGTGACTGTCGTACTAATACCACGTGCTTAGTGACGATGGGTTGATGAACTACGGCGTATGTTTGACGCTCATAAGTGAGAATCACGCAAAAACAGTTCCAACAACGTAGTAACATGCGGTTTTGTGACTATCGTACTAATACGAGGTGCTTAGTGACGATGGGTTGATGAACTACGGCGTGTTTTTGACGCTCATAAGCGAGAATCACGCACAAACCGTTCCAACAACGTAGTAACATGAGTTGTTGTGAGTGTCGTACTAATACGACGTGCTTAGTGACGATGGGTTGATTATCTACGGCGTGTGTTTGACGCTCATAATTCAGAATCACGCACACACAGTTCCAACAACGTAGTAACGTGCGTTGTTGTGACTGTCGTACTAATACGAGGTGCCTAGTGACGATGGGTTGATTATCTACGGTGTGTGTTTGACGCTCATAAGCGAGAATCACGTACACACAGTTCCAACAACGTTGTAACGTGCGTTGTTGTGACTGTCATACTAATACGACGTGCTTAGTGACGATGGGTTGATTATCTATGGCGTGTGTTTGACGCTCATAATCGAGAATCACGCACAAACCGTTCCAACAACGTAGTAACGTGCGTTGTTGTGACTGTCGTACTAATACGACGTGCTTAGTGACGATGGGTTGATGAACTACGGCGTATGTTTGACGCTCATAAGCGAGAATCACGCACACTCAGTTCCAACAACGTAGTAACATGAGTTGTTGTGAGTGTCGTGCTAATACGACGTGCTTAGTGACGATAGGTTGATTATCTACGGCGTGTGTTTGACGCTCATAAGAGAGAATCACGCAAACACAGTTCCAACAAAGTAGTAACGTGAGTTGTTGTGACTTTCGTACTAATACGACGTGCTTAGTGACGATGGGTTGATTTTCTTCGGCGTGTGTTTGACGCTCATAAACGAGAATCACGCACACACAGTACCAACAAAGTAGTAACGTGAGTTGTTGTGACTGTCGTAGTAATACGACGTGCTTAGTGACGATGGGTTGATGAACTACGGCGTATGTTTGACGCTCATAAGCGAGAATCACGCACAAACCGTTCCAACAACGTAGTAACGTGCGTTGTTGTGACTGTCGTACTAATACGACGTGCTTAATGCCGATGGGTTGATGAACTACGGCGTGTGTTTGACGCTCATAAGCGAGAATCACTCACACACAGTTCCAACAAAGTAGTAACGTGAGTTGTTGTGACTGTCGTACTAATACGACGTTCTTAGTGACGATGGGTTCATGAACTACGGCGTATGTTTGACGCTCATAAGCGAGAATCACGCACAAACCGTTCCAACAACGTAGTAACGTGCGTTGTTGTGACTGTCGTACTAATACGACGTGCTTAGTGCCGATGGGTTGATGAACTACGGCGTGTGTTTGACGCTCATAAGCAAGATCACTCACACACAGTTCCAACAAAGTAGTAACGTGAGTTGTTGTGACTGTCGTTCTAATACGACGTTCTTAGTGACGATGGGTTCATGAACTACGGCGTATGTTTGACGCTCATAAGCGAGAATCACGCACAAACCGTTCCAACAACGTAGTAACGTGCGTTGTTGTGACTGTCGTACTAATACGACGTGCTTAGTGACGATCGGTTGATGAACTACGGCGTGGGTTTGACGCTCATAAGCGAGAATCACGCACACTCAGTTCCAACAACGTAGTAACATGAGTTGTTGTGAGTGTCGTGCTAATACGACGTGCTTAGTGGCGATGGGTTCATGAACTACGGCGTATGTTTGACGCTCATAAGCGAGAATCACGCACACTCAGTTCCAACAAAGTAGTAACGTGAGTTGTTGTGACTGTCGTACTAATACCACGTGCTTAGTGACGATGGGTTGATGAACTACGGCGTATGTTTGACGCTCATAAGTGAGAATCACGCACAAACAGTTCCAACAACGTAGTAACATGCGTTTTTGTGACTATCGTACTAATACGAGGTGCTTAGTGACGATGGGTTGATGAACTACGGCGTGTTTTTGACGCTCATAAGCGAGAATCACGCACAAACCGTTCCAACAACGTAGTAACATGAGTTGTTGTGAGTGTCGTACTAATACGACGTGCTTAGTGACGATGGGTTGATTATCTACGGCGTGTGTTTGACGCTGATAATTCAGAATCACGCACACACAGTTCCAACAACGTAGTAACGTGCGTTGTTGTGACTGTCGTACTAATACGAGGTGCCTAGTGACGATGGGTTGATTATCTACGGTGTGTGTTTGACGCTCATAAGCGAGAATCACGTACACACAGTTCCAACAACGTTGTAACGTGCGTTGTTGTGACTGTCATACTAATACGACGTGCTTAGTGACGATGGGTTGATTATCTATGGCGTGTGTTTGACGCTCATAATCGAGAATCACTCACAAACCGTTCCAACAACGTAGTAACGTGCGTTGTTGTGACTGTCGTACTAATACGACGTGCTTAGTGACGATGGGTTGATGAACTACGGCGTATGTTTGACGCTCATAAGCGAGAATCACGCACACTCAGTTCCAACAACTTAGTAACATGAGTTGTTGTGAGTGTCGTGCTAATACGACGGGCTTAGTTACGATAGGTTGATTATCTACGGCGTGTGTTTGACGCTCATAAGAAAGAATCACGCAAAAACAGTTCCAACAAAGTAGTAACGTGAGTTGTTGTGACTTTCGTACTAATACGACGTGCTTAGTGACGATGGGTTGATTTTCTTCGGCGTGTGTTTGACGCTCATAAGCGAGAATCACGCACACACAGTACCAACAAAGTAGTAACGTGAGTTGTTGTGACTGTCGTAGTAATACGACGTGCTTAGTGACGATGGGTTGATGAACTACGGCGTATGTTTGACGCTCATAAGCGAGAATCACGCACAAACCGTTCCAACAACGTATTAACGTGCGTTGTTGTGACTGTCGTACTAATACGACGTGCTTAGTGCCGATGGGTTGATAAACTACGGCGTGTGTTTGACGCTCATAAGCAAGATCACTCACACACAGTTCCAACAAAGTAGTAACGTGAGTTGTTGTGACTGTCGTTCTAATACGACGTTCTTAGTGACGATGGGTTCATGAACTACGGCGTATGTTTGACGCTCATAAGCGAGAATCACGCACAAACCGTTCCAACAACGTAGTAACGTGCGTTGTTGTGACTGTCGTACTAATACGACGTGCTTAGTGACGATCAGTTGATGAACTACGGCGTGGGATTGACGCTCATAAGCGAGAATCACGCACACTCAGTTCCAACAACGTAGTAACATGAGTTGTTGTGAGTGTCGTGCTAATACGACGTGCTTAGTGGCGATGGGTTCATGAACTACGGCGTATGTTTGACGCTCATAAGCGAGAATCACGCACACTCAGTTCCAACAAAGTAGTAACGTGAGTTGTTGTGACTGTCGTACTAATACGACGTGCTTAGTGACGATCGGTTGATGAACTACGGCGTATGTTTGACGCTCATAAACGAGAATCACGCACACTCAGTTCCAACAACGTAGTAACATGAGTTGTTGTGAGTGTCGTGCTAATACGACGTGCTTAGTGGCGATGGGTTCATGAACTACGGCGTATGTTTGACGCTCATAAGCGAGAATCACGCACACTCAGTTCCAACAAAGTAGTAACGTGAGTTGTTGTGACTGTCGTACTAATACGACGTGCTTAGTGACGATCGGTTGATGAACTACGGCGTATGTTTGACGCTCATAAGCGAGAATCACGCACACTCAGTTCCAACAACGTAGTAACATGAGTTGTTGTGAGTGTCGTGCTAATACGACGTGCTTAGTGGCGATGGGTTCATGAACTACGGCGTATGTTTGACGCTCATAAGCGAGAATCACGCACACTCAGTTCCAACAAAGTAGTAACGTGAGTTGTTGTGACTGTCGTACTAATACGACGTGCTTAGTGACGATCGGTTGATGAACTACGGCGTATGTTTGACGCTCATAAGCGAGAATCACGCACACTCAGTTCCAACAACGTAGTAACATGAGTTGTTGTGAGTGTCGTACTAATACGACGTGCTTAGTGGCGATGGGTTGATTATCTACGGCGTGTGTTTGAAGCTCATAAGCGAGAATCACGCACACACAGTACCAACAAAGTAGTAACGTGAGTTGTTGTGACTGTCGTAGTAATACGACGTGCTTAGTGACGATGGGTTGATGAACTACGGCGTATGTTTGACGCTCATAAACGAGAATCACGCACAAACCGTTCCAACAACGTAGTAACGTGCGTTGTTGTGACTGTCGTACTAATACGACGTGCTTAGTGCCGATAGGTTGATGAACTACGGCGTGTTTTTGACGCTCATAAGCGAGAATCACGCACACACAGTTCCAACAAAGTAGTAACGTGAGTTGTTGTGACTGTCGTACTAATACCACGTGTTTAGTGACGATGGGTTGATGAACTACGGCGTATGTTTGACGCTCATAAGCGAGAATCACGCACACACAGTACCAACAAAGTAGTAACGTGGGTTGTTGTGACTGTCGTAGTAATACGACGTGCTTAGTGACGATGGGTTGATGAACTACGGCGTATGTTTGACGCTCATAAACAAGAATCACGCACAAACCGTTCCAACAACGTAGTAACGTGCGTTGTTGTGACTGTCGTACTAATACGACGTGCTTAGTGCCGATGGGTTGATGAACTACGGCGGGTTTTTGACGCTCATAAGCGAGAATCACGCACAAACAGTTCCAACAAAGTAGTAACGTGAGTTGTTGTGACTGTCGTACTAATACGACGTGCTTAGTGACGATGGGTTGATGAACTACGGCGTGGGTTTGACGCTCATAAGCGAGAATCACGTACACACAGTTCCAACAACGTAGTAACGTGCGTTGTTGTGACTGTCATACTAATACGACGTGCTTAGTGACGATGGGTTGATTATCTATGGCGTGTGTTTGACTCTCATAATCGAGAATCATGCTCAAACAGTTCCAACAACGTAGTAACGTGCGTTGTTGTGACTGTCGAACTAATACGACGTGCTTAGTGACGATCGGTTGATGAACTACGGCGTGTGTTTGACGCTCATAAGCGAGAATCAAGCACACTCAGTTCCAACAACGTAGTAACATGAGTTGTTGTGAGTGTCGTACTAATACGACGTGCTTAGTGTCGATGGGTTGATGAACTACGGCGTGTGTTTGACGCTCATAAGCGAGAATCACGCACACACTAGTAGTAACGTGAGTTTTTGTGACTGTCGTACTAATACGACGGGCTTAGTGACGATGGGTTGATTATCTACGGCGTGTGTTTGACACTCATAAGCGAGAATCACGCACACACAGTACCAACAAAGTAGTAACGTGAGTTGTTGTGACTGTCGTAGTAATACGACGTGGTTAGTGACGATGGGTTGATGAACTACGGCGTATGTTTGACGCTCATAAGCAAGAATCACGCACAAACCGTTCCAACAACGTAGTAACGTGCGTTGTTGCGACTGTCGTACTAATACGACGTGCTTAGTGTCGATGGGTTGATTATCTATGGCGTGTGTTTGACGCTCATAATCGAGAATCACGCACAAACCGTTCCAACAACGTAGTAACATGAGTTGTTGTGAGTGTCGTGCTAATACGACGTGCTTAGTGGCGATGGGTTCATGAACTACGGCGTATGTTTGACGCTCATAAGCGAGAATCACGCACACTCAGTTCCAACAAAGTAGTAACGTGAGTTGTTGTGACTGTCGTACTAATACGACGTGCTTAGTGACGATCGGTTGATGAACTACGGCGTATGTTTGACGCTCATAAACGAGAATCACGCACACTCAGTTCCAACAACGTAGTAACATGAGTTGTTGTGAGTGTCGTGCTAATACGACGTGCTTAGTGGCGATGGGTTCATGAACTACGGCGTATGTTTGACGCTCATAAGCGAGAATCACGCACACTCAGTTCCAACAAAGTAGTAACGTGAGTTGTTGTGACTGTCGTACTAATACGACGTGCTTAGTGACGATCGGTTGATGAACTACGGCGTATGTTTGACGCTCATAAGCGAGAATCACGCACACTCAGTTTCAACAACGTAGTAACATGAGTTGTTGTGAGTGTCGTGCTAATACGACGTGCTTAGTGGCGATGGGTTCATGAACTACGGCGTATGTTTGACGCTCATAAGCGAGAATCACGCACACTCAGTTCCAACAAAGTAGTAACGTGAGTTGTTGTGACTGTCGTACTAATACGACGTGCTTAGTGACGATCGGTTGATGAACTACGGCGTATGTTTGACGCTCATAAGCGAGAATCACGCACACTCAGTTCCAACAACGTAGTAACATGAGTTGTTGTGAGTGTCGTACTAATACGACGTGCTTAGTGGCGATGGGTTGATTATCTACGGCGTGTGTTTGAAGCTCATAAGCGAGAATCACGCACACACAGTACCAACAAAGTAGTAACGTGAGTTGTTGTGACTGTCGTAGTAATACGACGTGCTTAGTGACGATGGGTTGATGAACTACGGCGTATGTTTGACGCTCATAAACGAGAATCACGCACAAACCGTTCCAACAACGTAGTAACGTGCGTTGTTGTGACTGTCGTACTAATACGACGTGCTTAGTGCCGATGGGTTGATGAACTACGGCGTGTTTTTGACGCTCATAAGCGAGAATCACGCACAAACAGTTCCAACAAAGTAGTAACGTGAGTTGTTGTGACTGTCGTACTAATACGACGTGCTTAGTGACGATGGGTTGATGAACTACGGCGTGGGTTTGACGCTCATAAGCGAGAATCACGTACACACAGTTCCAACAACGTAGTAACGTGCGTTGTTGTGACTGTCATACTAATACGACGTGCTTAGTGACGATGGGTTGATTATCTATGGCGTGTGTTTGACTCTCATAATCGAGAATCACGCTCAAACAGTTCCAACAACGTAGTAACGTGCGTTGTTGTGACTGTCGAACTAATACGACGTGCTTAGTGACGATCGGTTGATGAACTACGGCGTGTGTTTGACGCTCATAAGCGAGAATCAAGCACACTCAGTTCCAACAACGTAGTAACATGAGTTGTTGTGAGTGTCGTACTAATACGACGTGCTTAGTGTCGATGGGTTGATGAACTACGGCGTGTGTTTGACGCTTATAAGCGAGAATCACGCACACACTAGTAGTAACGTGAGTTTTTGTGACTGTCGTACTAATACGACGGGCTTAGTGACGATGGGTTGATTATCTACGGCGTGTGTTTGACACTCATAAGCGAGAATCACGCACACACAGTACCAACAAAGTAGTAACGTGAGTTGTTGTGACTGTCGTAGTAATACGACGTGGTTAGTGACGATGGGTTGATGAACTACGGCGTATGTTTGACGCTCATAAGCGAGAATCACGCACAAACCGTTCCAACAACGTAGTAACGTGCGTTGTTGCGACTGTCGTACTAATACGACGTGCTTAGTGTCGATGGGTTGATGAACTACGGCGTGTGTTTGACGCTCATAAGCGAGAATCACGCACACACAGTTCCAACAAAGTAGTAACGTGAGTTGTGGTGACTGTCGTACTAATACGACATTCTTAGTGACGATGGGTTCATGAACTACGGCGTATGTTTGACGCTCATAAGCGAGAATCACGCACAAACCGTTCCAACAACGTAGTAACGTGCGTTGTTGTGACTGTCATACTAATACGACGTGCTTAGTGTCGATGGTTTCATGAACTACGGCGTATGTTTGACGCTCATAAGCGAGAATCACGCACAAACCGTTCCAACAACGTAGTAACGTGCGTTGTTATGACTGTCGTACTAATACGACGTTCTTAGTGACGATGGATTCATGAACTACGGCGTATGTTTGACGCTCATAAGCGAGAATCACGCACAAACCGTTCCAACAACGTAGTAACGTGCGTTGTTGTGACTGTCGTACTAATACGACGTGCTTAGTGCCGATGGGTTGATGAACTACGGCGTGTTTTTGACGCTCATAAGCGAGAATCACGCACAAACAGTTCCAACAAAGTAGTAACGTGAGTTGTTGTGACTGTCGTACTAATACGACGTGCTTAGTGACGATGGGTTGATGAACTACGGCGTGGGTTTGACGCTCATAAGCGAGAATCACGTACACACAGTTCCAACAACGTAGTAACGTGCGTTGTTGTGACTGTCATACTAATACGACGTGCTTAGTGACGATGGGTTGATTATCTATGGCGTGTGTTTGACTCTCATAATCGAGAATCACGCTCAAACAGTTCCAACAACGTAGTAACGTGCGTTGTTGTGACTGTCGAACTAATACGACGTGCTTAGTGACGATCGGTTGATGAACTACGGCGTGTGTTTGACGCTCATAAGCGAGAATCAAGCACACTCAGTTCCAACAACGTAGTAACGTGAGTTTTTGTGACTGTCGTACTAATACGACGGGCTTAGTGACGATGGGTTGATTATCTACGGCGTGTGTTTGACACTCATAAGCGAGAATCACGCACACACAGTACCAACAAAGTAGTAACGTGAGTTGTTGTGACTGTCGTAGTAATACGACGTGGTTAGTGACGATGGGTTGATGAACTACGGCGTATGTTTGACGCTCATAAGCGAGAATCACGCACAAACCGTTCCAACAACGTAGTAACGTGCGTTGTTGCGACTGTCGTACTAATACGACGTGCTTAGTGTTGATGGGTTGATGAACTATGGCGTGTGTTTGACGCTCATAAGCGAGAATCACGCACACACAGTTCCAACAAAGTAGTAACGTGAGTTGTGGTGACTGTCGTACTAATACGACATTCTTAGTGACGATGGGTTCATGAACTACGGCGTATGTTTGACGCTCATAAGCGAGAATCACGCACAAACCGTTCCAACAACGTAGTAACGTGCGTTGTTGTGACTGTCGTACTAATACGACGTGCTTAGTGTCGATGGTTTCATGAACTACGGCGTATGTTTGACGCTCATAAGCGAGAATCACGCACAAACCGTTCCAACAACGTAGTAACGTGCGTTGTTATGACTGTCGTACGAATACGACGTTCTTAGTGACGATGGATTCATGAACTACGGCTAATGTTTGACGCTCATAAGCGAGAATCACGCACAAACCGTTCCAACAACGTAGTAACGTGCGTTGTTGTGACTGTCGTACTAATACGACGTGCTTAGTGTCGATGGGTTCATAAACTACGGCGTATAATTGACGCTCATAAGCGAGAATCACGCACAAACCGTTCCAACAACGTAGTAACGTGCGTTGTTGTGAGTGTCGTACTAATACGACGTGCTTAGTGCCGATGGGTTGATGAACTACGGCGTGTGTTTGACGCTCATAAGCGAGAATCACGCACACACAGTTCCAACAAAGTAGTAACGTGAGTTGTTGTGACTGTCGTACTAATACCACGTGCTTGGTTACGATGGGTTGATGAACTACGGCGTATGTTTGACGCTCATAAGTGAGAATCACGCACAAACAGTTCCAACAACGTAGTAACATGCGTTTTTGTGACTATCGTACTAATACAAGGTGATTAGTGACGATGGGTTGATGACCTACGGCGTGTTTTTGACGCTCATAAGTGAGAATCACGCACAAACCGTTCCAACAACGTAGTAACATGAGTTGTTGTGAGTGTCGTACTAATACGACGTGCTTAGTGACGATGGGTTGATTATCTACGGCGTGTGTTTGACGCTCATAATTCAGAATCACGCACACACAGTTCCAACAACGTAGTAACGTGCGTTGTTGTGACTGTCGTACTAATACGAGGTGCCTAGTGACGATGGGTTGATTATCTACGGTGTGTGTTTGACGCTCATAAGCGAGAATCACGTACACACAGTTCCAACAACGTAGTAACGTGCGTTGTTGTGACTGTCATACTAATACGACGTGCTTAGTGACGATGGGTTGATTATCTATGGCGTGTGTTTGACGCTCATAATAGAGAATCACGCACAAACCGTTCCAACAACGTAGTAACGTGCGTTGTTGTGACTGTCGTACTAATACGACGTGCTTAGTGACGATCGGTTGATGAGCTACGGTGTGTGTTTGACGCTCATAAGCGAGAATCACGCACACTCAGTTCCAACAACGTAGTAACATGAGTTGTTGTGAGTGTCGTGCTAATACGACGTGCTTAGTGACGATCGGTTGATGAGCTACGGTATGTGTTTGACGCACATAAGCGAGAATCTCGCACACTCAGTTCCAACAACGTAGTAACATGAGTTGTTGTGACTGTGGCACTAATATGACGTTCTTAGTGACGATGGGTTGATTATCTACGGCGTGTGTTTGACGCTCATAAGCGAGAATCACGCACACACAGTACCAACAAAGTAGTAACGTGAGTTGTTGTGACTGTCGTAGTAATACGACGTGCTTAGTGACGATGGGTTGATGAACTACGGCGTATGTTTGACGCTCATAAGCGAGAATCACGCACACTCAGTTCCAACAACGTAGTAACATGAGTTGTTGTGAGTGTCGTGCTAATACGACGTGCTTAGTGACGATGGGTTGATTATCTACTGCGTGTGTTTGACGCTCATAAGCGAGAATCACGCACAAACAGTTCCAACAAAGTAGTAACGTGAGTTGTTGTGACTGTCGTACTAATACGACGTGCTTAATGACGATGGGTTGATTATCTACGGCGTGTGTTTGACGCTCATAAGCGAGAATCACGCACACACAGTACCAACAAAGTAGTAACGTGAGTTGTTGTGACTGTCGTACTAATACGACGTGCTTAGTGACGATCGGTTGATGAACTACGGCGTGGGTTTGACGCTCATAAGCGAGAATCACGCACACTCAGTTCCAACAACGTAGT
Source organism: Allygus modestus (assembly GCA_963675035.1). Taxonomy (NCBI): domain Eukaryota; kingdom Metazoa; phylum Arthropoda; class Insecta; order Hemiptera; family Cicadellidae; genus Allygus; species Allygus modestus. The sequence goes on along the minus strand of OY776113.1, from coordinate 31,555,470 downwards.
AACATGAGTTGTTGTGAGTGTCGTGCTAATACGACGTGCTTAGTGGCGATGGGTTCATGAACTACGGCGTATGTTTGACGCTCATAAGCGAGAATCACGCACACTCAGTTCCAACAAAGTAGTAACGTGAGTTGTTGTGACTGTCGTACTAATACCACGTGCTTAGTGACGATGGGTTGATGAACTACGGCGTATGTTTGACGCTCATAAGTGAGAATCACGCACAAACAGTTCCAACAACGTAGTAACATGCGTTTTTGTGACTATCGTTTTAATACGAGGTGCTTAGTGACGATGGGTTGATGAACTACGGCGTGTTTTTGACGCTCATAAGCGAGAATCACGCACAAACCGTTCCAACAACGTAGTAACATGAGTTGTTGTGAGTGTCGTACTAATACGACGTGCTTAGTGACGATGGGTTGATTATCTACGGCGTGTGTTTGACGCTGATAATTCAGAATCACGCACACACAGTTCCAACAACGTAGTAACGTGCGTTGTTGTGACTGTCGTACTAATACGAGGTGCCTAGTGACGATGGGTTGATTATCTACGGTGTGTGTTTGACGCTCATAAGCGAGAATCACGTACACACAGTTCCAACAACGTTGTAACGTGCGTTGTTGTGACTGTCATACTAATACGACGTGCTTAGTGACGATGGGTTGATTATCTATGGCGTGTGTTTGACGCTCATAATCGAGAATCACGCACAAACCGTTCCAACAACGTAGTAACGTGCGTTGTTGTGACTGTCGTACTAATACGACGTGCTTAGTGACGATGGGTTGATGAACTACGGCGTATGTTTGACGCTCATAAGCGAGAATCACGCACACTCAGTTCCAACAACGTAGTAACATGAGTTGTTGTGAGTGTCGTGCTAATACGACGTGCTTAGTGACGATAGGTTGATTATCTACGGCGTGTGTTTGACGCTCATAAGAGAGAATCACGCAAACACAGTTCCAACAAAGCAGTAACGTGAGTTGTTGTGACTTTCGTACTAATACGACGTGCTTAGTGACGATGGGTTGATTTTCTTCGGCGTGTGTTTGACGCTCATAAGCGAGAATCACGCACACACAGTACCAACAAAGTAGTAACGTGAGTTGTTGTGACTGTCGTAGTAATACGACGTGCTTAGTGACGATGGGTTGATGAACTACGGCGTATGTTTGACGCTCATAAGCGAGAATCACGCACAAACCGTTCCAACAACGTAGTAACGTGCGTTGTTGTGACTGTCGTACTAATACGACGTGCTTAGTGCCGATGGGTTGATGATCTACAGCGTGTGTTTGACGCTCATAAGCAAGATCACTCACACACAGTTCCAACAAAGTAGTAACGTGAGTTGTTGTGACTGTCGTTCTAATACGACGTTCTTAGTGACGATGGGTTCATGAACTACGGCGTATGTTTGACGCTCATAAGCGAGAATCACGCACAAACCGTTCCAACAACGTAGTAACGTGCGTTGTTGAGACTGTCGTACTAATACGACGTGCTTAGTGACGATCAGTTGATGAACTACGGCGTGGGATTGACGCTCATAAGCGAGAATCACGCACACTCAGTTCCAACAACGTAGTAACATGAGTTGTTGTGAGTGTCGTGCTAATACGACGTGCTTAGTGGCGATGGGTTCATGAACTACGGCGTATGTTTGACGCTCATAAGCGAGAATCACGCACACTCAGTTCCAACAAAGTAGTAACGTGCGTTGTTGTGACTGTCGTACTAATACGACGTGCTTAGTGACGATCGGTTGATGAACTACGGCGTATGTTTGACGCTCATAAACGAGAATCACGCACACTCAGTTCCAACAACGTAGTAACATGAGTTGTTGTGAGTGTCGTGCTAATACGACGTGCTTAGTGGCGATGGGTTCATGAACTACGGCGTATGTTTGACGCTCATAAGCGAGAATCACGCACACTCAGTTCCAACAAAGTAGTAACGTGAGTTGTTGTGACTGTCGTACTAATACGACGTGCTTAGTGACGATCGGTTGATGAACTACGGCGTATGTTTGACGCTCATAAGCGAGAATCACGCACACTCAGTTCCAACAACGTAGTAACATGAGTTGTTGTGAGTGTCGTGCTAATACGACGTGCTTAGTGGCGATGGGTTCATGAACTACGGCGTATGTTTGACGCTCATAAGCGAGAATCACGCACACTCAGTTCCAACAAAGTAGTAACGTGAGTTGTTGTGACTGTCGTACTAATACGACGTGCTTAGTGACGATCGGTTGATGAACTACGGCGTATGTTTGACGCTCATAAGCGAGAATCACGCACACTCAGTTCCAACAACGTAGTAACATGAGTTGTTGTGAGTGTCGTACTAATACGACGTGCTTATTGGCGATGGGTTGATTATCTACGGCGTGTGTTTGAAGCTCATAAGCGAGAATCACGCACACACAGTACCAACAAAGTAGTAACGTGAGTTGTTGTGACTGTCGTAGTAATACGACGTGCTTAGTGACGATGGGTTGATGAACTACGGCGTATGTTTGACGCTCATAAACGAGAATCACGCACAAACCGTTCCAAAAACGTAGTAACGTGCGTTGTTGTGACTGTCGTACTAATACGACGTGCTTAGTGCCGATAGGTTGATGAACTACGGCGTGTTTTTGACGCTCATAAGCGAGAATCACGCACACACAGTTCCAACAAAGTAGTAACGTGAGTTGTTGTGACTGTCGTACTAATACCACGTGTTTAGTGACGATGGGTTGATGAACTACGGCGTATGTTTGACGCTCATAAGCGAGAATCACGCACACACAGTACCAACAAAGTAGTAACGTGGGTTGTTGTGACTGTCGTAGTAATACGACGTGCTTAGTGACGATGGGTTGATGAACTACGGCGTATGTTTGACGCTCATAAACAAGAATCACGCACAAACCGTTCCAACAACGTAGTAACGTGCGTTGTTGTGACTGTCGTACTAATACGACGTGCTTAGTGCCGATGGGTTGATGAACTACGGCGTGTTTTTGACGCTCATAAGCGAGAATCACGCACAAACAGTTCCAACAAAGTAGTAACGTGAGTTGTTGTGACTGTCGTACTAATACGACGTGTTTAGTGACGATGGGTTGATGAACTACGGCGTGTGTTTGACGCTCATAAGCGAGAATCACATACACACAGTTCCAACAACGTAGTAACGTGCGTTGTTGTGACTGTCATACTAATACGACGTGCTTAGTGACGATGGGTTGATTATCTATGGCGTGTGTTTGACTCTCATAATCGAGAATCACGCTCAAACAGTTCCAACAACGTAGTAACGTGCATTGTTGTGACTGTCGAACTAATACGACGTGCTTAGTGACGATCGGTTGATGAACTACGGCGTGTGTTTGACGCTCATAAGCGAGAATCAAGCACACTCAGTTCCAACAACGTAGTAACATGAGTTGTTGTGAGTGTCGTACTAATACGACGTGCTTAGTGTCGATGGGTTGATGAACTAGGGCGTGTGTTTGACGCTCATAAGCGAGAATCACGCACACACTAGTAGTAACGTGAGTTTTTGTGACTGTCGTACTAATACGACGGGCTTAGTGACGATGGGTTGATTATCTACGGCGTGTGTTTGACACTCATAAGCGAGAATCACGCACACACAGTACCAACAAAGTAGTAACGTGAGTTGTTGTGACTGTCGTAGTAATACGACGTGGTTAGTGACGATGGGTTGATGAACTACGGCGTATGTTTGACGCTCATAAGCGAGAATCACGCACAAACCGTTCCAACAACGTAGTAACGTGCGTTGTTGCGACTGTCGTACTAATACGACGTGCTTAGTGTCGATGGGTTGATGAAATACGGCATGTGTTTGACGCTCATAAGCGAGAATCACGCACACACAGTTCCAACAAAGTAGTAACGTGAGTTGTTGTGACTGTCGTACTAATACGACGTTCTTAGTGACGATGGGTTCATGAACTACGGCGTATGTTTGACGCTCATAAGCGAGAATCACGCACAAACCGTTCCAACAACGTAGTAACATGCGTTGTTGTGACTGTCGTACTAATACGACGTGCTTAGTGTCGATGGTTTCATGAACTACGGCGTATGTTTGACGCTCATAAGCGAGAATCACGCACAAACCGTTCCAACAACGTAGTAACGTGCGTTGTTATGACTGTCGTACTAATACGACGTTCTTAGTGACGATGGGTTGATTATCTACGGCGTGTGTTTGACACTCATAAGCGAGAATCACGCACACACAGTACCAACAAAGTAGTAACGTGAGTTGTTGTGACTGTCGTAGTAATACGACGTGGTTAGTGACGATGGGTTGATGAACTACGGCGTATGTTTGACGCTCATAAGCGAGAATCACGCACAAACCGTTCCAACAACGTAGTAACGTGCGTTGTTGCGACTGTCGTACTAATACGACGTTCTTAGTGACGATGGATTCATGAACTACGGCGTGTGTTTGACGCTCATAAGCGAGAATCACGCACACACCGTTCCAACAACGTAGTAACATGCGTTTTTGTGACTATCGTACTAATACAAGGTGATTAGTGACGATGGGTTGATGAACTACGGCGTGTTTTTGACGCTCATAAGCGAGAATCACGCACAAACCGTTCCAACAACGTAGTAACATGAGTTGTTGTGAGTGTCTTACTAATACGACGTGCTTAGTGACGATGGGTTGATTATCTACGGCGTGTGTTTGACGCTCATAATTCAGAATCACGCACACACAGTTCCAACAACGTAGTAACGTGCGTTGTTGTGACTGTCGTACTAATACGAGGTGCCTAGTGACGATGGGTTGATTATCTACGGTGTGTGTTTGACGCTCATAAGCGAGAATCACTTACACACAGTTCCAACAACGTAGTAACGTGCGTTGTTGTGACTGTCATACTAATACGACGTGCTTAGTGACGATGGGTTGATTATCTATGGCGTGTGTTTGACGCTCATAAGCGAGAATCACGCACAAACCGTTCCAACAACGTAGTAACATGAGTTGTTGTGAGTGTCGTACTAATACGACGTGCTTAGTGACGATGGGTTGATTATCTACGGCGTGTGTTTGACGCTCATAATTCAGAATCACGCACACACAGTTCCAACAACGTAGTAACGTGCGTTGTTGTGACTGTCGTACTAATACGAGGTGCCTAGTGACGATGGGTTGATTATCTACGGCGTGTGTTTGAAGCTCATAAGCGAGAATCACGCACACACAGTACCAACAAAGTAGTAACGTGAGTTGTTGTGACTGTCGTAGTAATACGACGTGCTTAGTGACGATGGGTTGATGAACTACGGCGTATGTTTGACGCTCATAAACGAGAATCACGCACAAACCGTTCCAACAACGTAGTAACGTGCGTTGTTGTGACTGTCGTACTAATACGACGTGCTTAGTGCCGATAGGTTGATGAACTACGGCGTGTTTTTGACGCTCATAAGCGAGAATCACGCACACACAGTTCCAACAAAGTAGTAACGTGAGTTGTTGTGACTGTCGTACTAATACCACGTGTTTAGTGACGATGGGTTGATGAACTACGGCGTATGTTTGACGCTCATAAGCGAGAATCACGCACACACAGTACCAACAAAGTAGTAACGTGGGTTGTTGTGACTGTCGTAGTAATACGACGTGCTTAGTGACGATGGGTTGATGAACTACGGCGTATGTTTGACGCTCATAAACAAGAATCACGCACAAACCGTTCCAACAACGTAGTAACGTGCGTTGTTGTGACTGTCGTACTAATACGACGTGCTTAGTGCCGATGGGTTGATGAACTACGGCGTGTTTTTGACGCTCATAAGCGAGAATCACGCACAAACAGTTCCAACAAAGTAGTAACGTGAGTTGTTGTGACTGTCGTACTAATACGACGTGTTTAGTGACGATGGGTTGATGAACTACGGCGTGTGTTTGACGCTCATAAGCGAGAATCACGTACACACAGTTCCAACAACGTAGTAACGTGCGTTGTTGTGACTGTCATACTAATACGACGTGCTTAGTGACGATGGGTTGATTATCTATGGCGTGTGTTTGACTCTCATAATCGAGAATCACGCTCAAACAGTTCCAACAACGTAGTAACGTGCGTTGTTGTGACTGTCGAACTAATACGACGTGCTTAGTGACGATCGGTTGATGAACTACGGCGTGTGTTTGACGCTCATAAGCGAGAATCAAGCACACTCAGTTCCAACAACGTAGTAACATGAGTTGTTGTGAGTATCGTACTAATACGACGTGCTTAGTGTCGATGGGTTGATGAACTACGGCGTGTGTTTGACGCTCATAAGTGAGAATCACGCACACACTAGTAGTAACGTGAGTTTTTGTGACTGTCGTACTAATACGACGGGCTTAGTGACGATGGGTTGATTATCTACGGCGTGTGTTTGACACTCATAAGCGAGAATCACGCACACACAGTACCAACAAAGTAGTAACGTGAGTTGTTGTGACTGTCGTAGTAATACGACGTGGTTAGTGACGATGGGTTGATGAACTACGGCGTATGTTTGACGCTCATAAGCGAGAATCACGCACAAACCGTTCCAACAACGTAGTAACGTGCGTTGTTGCGACTGTCGTACTAATATGACGTGCTTAGTGTCGATGGGTTGATGAACTACGGCGTGTGTTTGACGCTCATAAGCGAGAATCACGCACACACAGTTCCAACAAAGTAGTAACGTGAGTTGTTGTGACTGTCGTACTAATACGACGTTCTTAGTGACGATGGGTTCATGAACTACGGCGTATGTTTGACGCTCATAAGCGAGAATCACGCACAAACCGTTCCAACAACGTAGTAACGTGCGTTGTTGTGACTGTCGTACTAATACGACGTGCTTAGTGTCGATGGTTTCATGAACTACGGCGTATGTTTGACGCTCATAAGCGAGAATCACGCACAAACCGTTCCAACAACGTAGTAACGTGCGTTGTTGTGAGTGTCGTACTAATACGACGTGCTTAGTGCCGATGGGTTGATGAACTACGGCGTGTGTTTGACGCTCATAAGCGAGAATCACGCACACACAGTTCCAACAAAGTAGTAACGTGAGTTGTTGTGACTGTCGTACTAATACCACGTGCTTAGTTACGATGGGTTGATGAACTACGGCGTATGTTTGACGCTCATAAGTGAGAATCACGCACAAACAGTTCCAACAACGTAGTAACTTGCGTTTTTGTGACTATCGTACTAATACAAGGTGATTAGTGACGATGGGTTGATGAACTACGGCGTGTTTTTGACGCTCATAAGCGAGAATCACGCACAAACCGTTCCAACAACGTAGTAACATGAGTTGTTGTGAGTGTCGTACTAATACGACGTGCTTAGTGACGATGGGTTGATTATCTACGGCGTGTGTTTGACGCTCATAATTCAGAATCACGCACACACAGTTCCAACAACGTAGTAACGTGCGTTGTTGTGACTGTCGTACTAATACGAGGTGCCTAGTGACGATGGGTTGATTATCTACGGTGTGTGTTTGACGCTCATAAGCGAGAATCACGTACACACAGTTCCAACAACGTAGTAACGTGCGTTGTTGTGACTGTCATACTAATACGACGTGCTTAGTGACGATGGGTTGATTATCTATGGTGTGTGTTTGACGCTCATAATCGAGAATCACGCACAAACCGTTCAAACAACGTAGTAACGTGCGTTGTTGTGACTGTCGTACTAATACGACGTGCTTAGTGACGATCGGTTGATGAGCTACGGTGTGTGTTTGACGCTCATAAGCGAGAATCACGCACACTCAGTTCCAACAACGTAGTAACATGAGTTGTTGTGAATGTCGTGCTAATACGACGTGCTTAGTGACGATCGGTTGATGAGCTACGGTATGTGTTTGACGCTCATAAGCGAGAATCTCGCACACTCAGTTCCAACAAGGTAGTAACATGAGTTGTTGTGACTGTGGCACTAATGTGACGTTCTTAGTGACGATGGGTTGATTATCTACGGCGTGTGTTTGACGCTCATAAGCGAGAATCACGCACACTCAGTTCCAACAACGTAGTAACATGAGTTGTTGTGAGTGTCGTGCTAATACGACGTGCTTAGTGACGATGGGTTGATTATCTACGGCGTGTGTTTGACGCTCATAAGCGAGAATCACGCACACACAGTTCCAACAAAGTAGTAACGTGAGTTGTTGTGACTGTCGTACTAATACGACGTGCTTAATGACGATGGGTTGATTATCTACGGCGTGTGTTTGACGCTCATAAGCGAGAATCACGCACACACAGTACCAACAAAGTAGTAACGTGAGTTGTTGTGACTGTCGTAGTAATACGACGTGCTTAGTGACGATGGGTTGATGAACTACGGCGTATGTTTGACGCTCATAAGCGAGAATCACGCACAAACCGTTCCAACAACGTAGTAACGTGCGTTGTTGTGACTGTCGTACTAATACGACGTTCTTAGTGACGATGGGTTCATGAACTACGGCGTATGTTTGACGCTCATAAGCGAGAATCACGCACAAACCGTTCCAACAACGTAGTAACGTGCGTTGTTGTGACTGTCGTACTAATACGACGTGCTTAGTGACGATCGGTTGATGAACTACGGCGTGTGTTTGACGCTCATAAGTGAGAATCACGCACACTCAGTTCCAACAACGTAGTAACATGAGTTGTTGTGACTGTCGTACTAATACGACGTGCTTAGTGCCGATGGGTTGATGAACTACGGCGTGTGTTTGACGCTCATAAGCGAGAATCACTCACACACAGTTCCAACAAAGTAGTAACGTGAGTTGTTGTGACTGTCGTACTAATACGACGTTCTTAGTGACGATGGGTTCATGAACTACGGCGTATGTTTGACGCTCATAAGCGAGAATCACGCACAAACCGTTCCAACAAAATAGTAACGTGCGTTGTTGTGACTGTCGTACTAATACGACGTGCTTAGTGACGATCGGTTGATGAACTACGGCGTGTGTTTGACGCTCATAAGCGAGAATCACGCACACTCAGTTCCAACAACGTAGTAACATGAGTTGTTGTGAGTGTCGTGCTAATACGACGTGCTTAGTGGCGATGGGTTCATGAACTACGGCGTATGTTTGACGCTCATAAGCGAGAATCACGCACACTCAGTTCCAACAAAGTAGTAACGTGAGTTGTTGTGACTGTCGTAGTAATACGACGTGCTTAGTGCCGATGGGTTGATGAACTACGGCGTGTGTTTGACGCTCATAAGCGAGAATCACGCACAAACCGTTCCAACAACGTAGTAACGTGCGTTGTTGTGACTGTCGTACTAATACGACGTGCTTAGTGCCGATGGGTTGATGAACTTTGGCGTGTGTTTGACGCTCATAAGCGAGAATCACGCACACTCAGTTCCAACAAAGTAGTAACGTGAGTTGTTGTGACTGTCGTACTAATACGACGTGCTTAATGACGATGGGTTGATTATCTACGGCGTGTGTTTGACGCTCATAAGCGAGAATCACGCACACACAGTACCAACAAAGTAGTAACGTGAGTTGTTGTGACTGTCGTAGTAATACGACGTGCTTAGTGACGATGGGTTGATGAACTACGGCGTATGTTTGACGCTCATAAGCGAGAATCACGCACAAACCGTTCCAACAACGTAGTAACGTGCGTTGTTGTGACTGTCGTACTAATACGACGTTCTTAGTGACGATGGGTTCATGAACTACGGCGTATGTTTGACGCTCATAAGCGAGAATCACGCACAAACCGTTCCAACAACGTAGTAACGTGCGTTGTTGTGACTGTCGTACTAATACGACGTGCTTAGTGACGATCGGTTGATGAACTACGGCGTGTGTTTGACGCTCATAAGCGAGAATCACGCACACTCAGTTCCAACAACGTAGTAACATGAGTTGTTGTGACTGTCGTACTAATACGACGTGCTTAGTGCCGATGGGTTGATGAACTACGGCGTGTGTTTGACGCTCATAAGCGAGAATCACTCACACACAGTTCCAACAAAGTAGTAACGTGAGTTGTTGTGACTGTCGTACTAATACGACGTTCTTAGTGACGATGGGTTCATGAACTACGGCGTATGTTTGACGCTCATAAGCGAGAATCACGCACAAACCGTTCCAACAACGTAGTAACGTGCGTTGTTGTGACTGTCGTACTAATACGACGTGCTTAGTGACGATCGGTTGATGAACTACGGCGTGTGTTTGACGCTCATAAGCGAGAATCACGCACACTCAGTTCCAACAACGTAGTAACATGAGTTGTTGTGAGTGTCGTGCTAATACGACGTGCTTAGTGGCGATGGGTTCATGAACTACGGCGTATGTTTGACGCTCATAAGCGAGAATCACGCACACTCAGTTCCAACAAAGTAGTAACGTGAGTTGTTGTGACTGTCGTAGTAATACGACGTGCTTAGTGCCGATGGGTTGATGAACTACGGCGTGTGTTTGACGCTCATAAGCGAGAATCACGCACAAACCGTTCCAACAACGTAGTAACGTGCGTTGTTGTGACTGTCGTACTAATACGACGTGCTTAGTGCCGATGGGTTGATGAACTTTGGCGTGTGTTTGACGCTCATAAGCGAGAATCACGCACACTCAGTTCCAACAAAGTAGTAACGTGAGTTGTTGTGACTGTCGTACTAATACCACGTGCTTAGTGACGATGGGTTGATGAACTACGGCGTATGTTTGACGCTCATAAGTGAGAATCACGCACAAACAGTTCCAACAACGTAGTAACATGCGTTTTTTTGACTATCGTACTAATACGAGGTGCTTAGTGACGATGGGTTGATGAACTACGGCGTGTTTTTGACGCTCATAAGCGAGAATCACGCACAAACCGTTCTAACAACGTAGTAACATGAGTTGTTGTGAGTGTCGTACTAATACGACGTGCTTAGTGACGATGGGTTGATTATCTACGGCGTGTGTTTGACGCTCATAATTCAGAATCACGCACACACAGTTCCTACAACGTAGTAACGTGCGGTGTTGTGACTGTCGTACTAATACGAGGTGCCTAGTGACGATGGGTTGATTATCTACGGTGTGTGTTTGACGCTCATAAGCGAGAATCACGTACACACAGTTCCAACAACGTAGTAACGTGCGTTGTTGTGACTGTCATACTAATACGACGTGCTTAGTGACGATGGGTTGATTATCTATCGCGTGTGTTTGACGCTCATAATCGAGAATTACGCACAAACCGTTCCAACAACGTAGTAACGTGCGTTGTTGTGACTGTCGTACTAATACGACGTGCTTAGTGACGATGGGTTGATGAATTACGGCGTATGTTTGACGCTCATAAGCGAGAATCACGGACACTCAGTTCCAACAACGTAGTAACATGAGTTGTTGTGAGTGTCGTGCTAATACGACGTGCTTAGTGACGATGGGTTGATTATCTACGGCGTGTGTTTGACGCTCATAAGCGAGAATCACGCACACACAGTACCAACAAAGTAGTAACGTGAGTTGTTGTGACTGTCGTACTAATACGACGTGCTTAGTGACGATGGGTTGATTATCTACGGCGTGTGTTTGACGCTCATAAGAGAGAATCACGCACACACAGTTCCAACAAAGTAGTAACGTGAGTTGTTGTGACTGTCGTACTAATACGACGTGCTTAGTGACGATGGGTTGATGAACTACGGCGTATGTTTGACGCTCATAAGCGAGAATCACGCACACTCAGTTCCAACAACGTAGTAACATGAGTTGTTGTGAGTGTCGTGCTAATACGACGTGCTTAGTGCCGATGGGTTGATGAACTACGGCGTGTGGTTACGCTCATAAGCGAGAATCACGCACACACAGTTCCAACAAAGTAGTAACGTGAGTTGTTGTGACTGTCGTACTAATACCACGTGCTTAGTGACGATGGGTTGATGAACTACGGCGTATGTTTGACGCTCATAAGTGAGAATCACGCACAAACAGTTCCAACAACGTAGTAACGTGCGTTTTTGTGACTATCGTACTAATACGAGGTGCTTAGTGACGATGGGTTGATGAACTACGGCGTGTTTTTGACGCTCATAAGCGAGAATCACGCACAAACCGTTCCAACAACGTAGTAACATGAGTTGTTGTGAGTGTCGTACTAATACGACGTGCTTAGTGACGATGGGTTGATTATCTACGGCGTGTGTTTGACGCTCATAATTCAGAATCACGCACACACAGTTCCAACAACGTTGTAACGTGCGTTGTTGTGACTGTCATACTAATACGACGTGCTTAGTGACGATGGGTTGATTATCTATGGCGTGTGTTTGACGCTCATATTCGAGAATCCCGCACAAACCGTTCCAACAACGTAGTAACGTGCGTTGTTGTGACTGTCGTACTAATACGACGTGCTTAGTGACGATGGGTTGATGAACTACGGCGTATGTTTGACGCTCATAAGCGAGAATCAGTAACATGAGTTGTTGTGAGTGTCGTGCTAATACGACGTGCTTGGTGACGATAGGTTGATTACCTACGGCGTGTGTTTGACGCTCATAAGAGAGAATCACGCAAACACAGTTCCAACAAAGTAGTAACGTGAGTTGTTGTGACTTTCGTACTAATACGACGTGCTTAGTGACGATGGGTTGATTTTCTTCGGCGTGTGTTTGACGCTCATAAGCGAGAATCACGCACAAACCGTTCCAACAACGTAGTAACGTGCGTTGTTGTGACTGTCGTACTAATACGACGTGCTTAATGCCGATGGGTTGATGAACTACGGCGTGTGTTTGACGCTCATAAGCGAGAATCACTCACACACAGTTCCAACAAAGTAGTAACGTGAGTTGTTGTGACTGTCGTTCTAATACGACGTTCTTAGTGACGATGGGTTCATGAACTACGGCGTATGTTTGACGCTCATAAGCGAGAATCACGCACAAACCGTTCCAACAACGTAGTAACGTGCGATGTTGTGACTGTCGTACTAATACGACGTGCTTAGTGACGATCGGTTGATGAACTACGGCGTGGGTTTGACGCTCATAAGCGAGAATCACGCACACTCAGTTCCAACAACGTAGTAACATGAGTTGTTGTGAGTGTCGTGCTTATACGACGTGCTTAGTGGCGATGGGTTCATGAACTACGGCGTATGTTTGACGCTTATAAGCGAGAATCACGCACACTCAGTTCCAACAAAGTAGTAACGTGAGTTGTTGTGACTGTCGTACTAATACCACGTGCTTAGTGACGATGGGTTGATGAACTACGGCGTATGTTTGACGCTCATAAGTGAGAATCACGCACAAACAGTTCCAACAACGTAGTAACACGCGTTTTTGTGACTATCGTACTAATAGGAGGTGCTTAGTGACGATGGGTTGATGAACTACGGCGTGTTTTTGACGCTCATAAGCGAGAATCACGCACAAACCGTTCCAACAACGTAGTAACATGAGTTGTTGTGAGTGTCGTACTAATACGACGTGCTTAGTGACGATGGGTTGATTATCTACGGCGTGTGTTTGACGCTCATAATTCAGAATCACGCACACACAGTTCCAACAACGTAGTAACGTGCGTTGTTGTGACTGTCGTACTAATACGAGGTGCCTAGTGACGATGGGTTGATTATCTACGGTGTGTGTTTGACGCTCATAAGCGAGAATCACGTACACACAGTTCCAACAACGTTGTAACGTGCGTTGTTGTGACTGTCATACTAATACGACGTGCTTAGTGACGATGGGTTGATTATCTATGGCGTGTGTTTGACGCTCATAATCGAGAATCACGCACAAACCGTTCCAACAACGTAGTAACGTGCGTTTTTGTGACTGTCGTACTAATACGACGTGCTTAGTGACGATGGGTTGATGAACTACGGCGTATGTTTGACGCTCATAAGCGAGAATCACGCACACTCAGTTCCAACAACGTAGTAACATGAGTTGTTGTGAGTGTCGTGCTAATACGACGTGCTTAGTGACGATAGGTTGATTATCTACGGCGTGTGTTTGACGCTCATAAGAGAGAATCACGCAAACACAGTTCCAACAAAGTAGTAACGTGAGTTGTTGTGACTTTCGTACTAATACGACGTGCTTAGTGACGATGGGTTGATTTTCTTCGGCGTGTGTTTGACGCTCATAAGCGAGAATCACGCACACACAGTACCAACAAAGTAGTAACGTGAGTTGTTGTGACTGTCGTAGTAATACGACGTGCTTAGTGACGATGGGTTGATGAACTACGGCGTATGTTTGACGCTCATAAACGAGAATCACGCACAAACCGTTCCAACAACGTAGTAACGTGCGTTGTTGTGACTGTCGTACTAATACGACGTGCTTAGTGCCGATGGGTTGATGAACTACGGCGTGTGTTTGACGCTCATAAGCAAGATCACTCACACACAGTTCCAACAAAGTAGTAACGTGAGTTGTTGTGACTGTCGTTCTAATACGACGTTCTTAGTGACGATGGGTTCATGAACTACGGCGTATGTTTGACGCTCATAAGCGAGAATCACGCACAAACCGTTCCAACAACGTAGTAACGTGCGTTGTTGTGACTGTCGTACTAATACGACGTGCTTAGTGACGATCGGTTGATGAACTACGGCGTGGGATTGACGCTCATAAGCGAGAATCACGCACACTCAGTTCCAACAACGTAGTAACATGAGTTGTTGTGAGTGTCGTGCTAATACGACGTGCTTAGTGGCGATGGGTTCATGAACTACGGCGTATGTTTGACGCTCATAAGCGAGAATCACGCACACTCAGTTCCAACAAAGTAGTAACGTGAGTTGTTGTGACTGTCGTACTAATACGACGTGCTTAGTGACGATCGGTTGATGAACTACGGCGTATGTTTGACGCTCATAAACGAGAATCACGCACACTCAGTTCCAACAACGTAGTAACATGAGTTGTTGTGAGTGTCGTGCTAATACGACGTGCTTAGTGGCGATGGGTTCATGAACTACGGCGTATGTTTGACGCTCATAAGCGAGAATCACGCACACTCAGTTCCAACAAAGTAGTAACGTGAGTTGTTGTGACTGTCGTACTAATACGACGTGCTTAGTGACGATCGGTTGATGAACTACGGCGTATGTTTGACGCTCATAAGCGAGAATCACGCACACTCAGTTCCAACAACGTAGTAACATGAGTTGTTGTGAGTGTCGTGCTAATACGACGTGCTTAGTGGCGATGGGTTCATGAACTACGGCGTATGTTTGACGCTCATAAGCGAGAATCACGCACACTCAGTTCCAACAAAGTAGTAACGTGAGTTGTTGTGACTGTCGTACTAATACGACGTGCTTAGTGACGATCGGTTGATGAACTACGGCGTATGTTTGACGCTCATAAGCGAGAATCACGCACACTCAGTTCCAACAACGTAGTAACATGAGTTGTTGTGAGTGTCGTACTAATACGACGTGCTTAGTGGCGATGGGTTGATTATCTACGGCGTGTGTTTGAAGCTCATAAGCGAGAATCACGCACACACAGTACCAACAAAGTAGTAACGTGAGTTGTTGTGACTGTCGTAGTAATACGACGTGCTTAGTGACGATGGGTTGATGAACTACGGCGTATGTTTGACGCTCATAAACGAGAATCACGCACAAACCGTTCCAACAACGTAGTAACGTGCGTTGTTGTTGACTGTCGTACTAATACGACGTGCTTAGTGCCGATAGGTTGATGAACTACGTCGTGTTTTTGACGCTCATAAGCGAGAATCAAGCACACACAGTTCCAACAAAGTAGTAACGTGAGTTGTTGTGACTGTCGTACTAATACCACGTGTTTAGTGACGATGGGTTGATGAACTACGGCGTATGTTTGACGCTCATAAGCGAGAATCACGCACACACAGTACCAACAAAGTAGTAACGTGGGTTGTTGTGACTGTCGTAGTAATACGACGTGCTTAGTGACGATGGGTTGATGAACTACGGCGTATGTTTGACGCTCATAAACAAGAATCACGCACAAACCTTTCCAACAACGTAGTAACGTGCGTTGTTGTGACTGTCGTACTAATACGACGTGCTTAGTGCCGATGGGTTGATGAACTACGGCGTGTTTTTGACGCTCATAAGCGAGAATCACGCACAAACAGTTCCAACAAAGTAGTAACGTGAGTTGTTGTGACTGTCGTACTAATACGACGTGTTTAGTGACGATGGGTTGATGAACTACGGCGTGTGTTTGACGCTCATAAGCGAGAATCACGTACACACAGTTCCAACATCGTAGTAACGTGCGTTGTTGTGACTGTCATACTAATACGACGTGCTTAGTGACGATGGGTTGATTATCTATGGCGTGTGTTTGACTCTCATAATCGAGAATCACGCTCAAACAGTTCCAACAACGTAGTAACGTGCGTTGTTGTGACTGTCGAACTAATACGACGTGCTTAGTGACGATCGCTTGATGAACTACGGCGTGTGTTTGACGCTCATAAGCGAGAATCAAGCACACTCAGTTCCAACAACGTAGTAACATGAGTTGTTGTGAGTGTCGTACTAATACGACGTGCTTAGTGTCGATGGGTTGATGAACTACGGCGTGTGTTTGACGCTCATAAGCGAGAATCACGCACACACAGTTCCAACAAAGTAGTAACGTGAGTTGTTGTGACTTTCGTACTAATACGACGTGCTTAGTGACGATGGGTTGATTTTCTTCGGCGTGTGTTTGACGCTCATAAGCGAGAATCACGCACAAACCGTTCCAACAACGTAGTAACGTGCGTTGTTGTGACTGTCGTACTAATACGACGTGCTTAATGCCGATGGGTTGATGAACTACGGCGTGTGTTTGACGCTCATAAGCGAGAATCACTCACACACAGTTCCAACAAAGTAGTAACGTGAGTTGTTGTGACTGTCGTTCTAATACGACGTTCTTAGTGACGATGGGTTCATGAACTACGGCGTATGTTTGACGCTCATAAGCGAGAATCACGCACAAACCGTTCCAACAACGTAGTAACGTGCGATGTTGTGACTGTCGTACTAATACGACGTGCTTAGTGACGATCGGTTGATGAACTACGGCGTGGGTTTGACGCTCATAAGCGAGAATCACGCACACTCAGTTCCAACAACGTAGTAACATGAGTTGTTGTGAGTGTCGTGCTTATACGACGTGCTTAGTGGCGATGGGTTCATGAACTACGGCGTATGTTTGACGCTTATAAGCGAGAATCACGCACACTCAGTTCCAACAAAGTAGTAACGTGAGTTGTTGTGACTGTCGTACTAATACCACGTGCTTAGTGACGATGGGTTGATGAACTACGGCGTATGTTTGACGCTCATAAGTGAGAATCACGCACAAACAGTTCCAACAACGTAGTAACACGCGTTTTTGTGACTATCGTACTAATACGAGGTGCTTAGTGACGATGGGTTGATGAACTACGGCGTGTTTTTGACGCTCATAAGCGAGAATCACGCACAAACCGTTCCAACAACGTAGTAACATGAGTTGTTGTGAGTGTCGTACTAATACGACGTGCTTAGTGACGATGGGTTGATTATCTACGGCGTGTGTTTGACGCTCATAATTCAGAATCACGCACACACAGTTCCAACAACGTAGTAACGTGCGTTGTTGTGACTGTCGTACTAATACGAGGTGCCTAGTGACGATGGGTTGATTATCTACGGTGTGTGTTTGACGCTCATAAGCGAGAATCACGTACACACAGTTCCAACAACGTTGTAACGTGCGTTGTTGTGACTGTCATACTAATACGACGTGCTTAGTGACGATGGGTTGATTATCTATGGCGTGTGTTTGACGCTCATAATCGAGAATCACGCACAAACCGTTCCAACAACGTAGTAACGTGCGTTTTTGTGACTGTCGTACTAATACGACGTGCTTAGTGACGATGGGTTGATGAACTACGGCGTATGTTTGACGCTCATAAGCGAGAATCACGCACACTCAGTTCCAACAACGTAGTAACATGAGTTGTTGTGAGTGTCGTGCTAATACGACGTGCTTAGTGACGATAGGTTGATTATCTACGGCGTGTGTTTGACGCTCATAAGAGAGAATCACGCAAACACAGTTCCAACAAAGTAGTAACGTGAGTTGTTGTGACTTTCGTACTAATACGACGTGCTTAGTGACGATGGGTTGATTTTCTTCGGCGTGTGTTTGACGCTCATAAGCGAGAATCACGCACACACAGTACCAACAAAGTAGTAACGTGAGTTGTTGTGACTGTCGTAGTAATACGACGTGCTTAGTGACGATGGGTTGATGAACTACGGCGTATGTTTGACGCTCATAAACGAGAATCACGCACAAACCGTTCCAACAACGTAGTAACGTGCGTTGTTGTGACTGTCGTACTAATACGACGTGCTTAGTGCCGATGGGTTGATGAACTACGGCGTGTGTTTGACTCTCATAAGCAAGATCACTCACACACAGTTCCAACAAAGTAGTAACGTGAGTTGTTGTGACTGTCGTTCTAATACGACGTTCTTAGTGACGATGGGTTCATGAACTACGGCGTATGTTTGACGCTCATAAGCGAGAATCACGCACAAACCGTTCCAACAACGTAGTAACGTGCGTTGTTGTGACTGTCGTACTAATACGACGTGCTTAGTGACGATCG
Organism: Allygus modestus; assembly: GCA_963675035.1. Lineage (NCBI taxonomy): Eukaryota > Metazoa > Arthropoda > Insecta > Hemiptera > Cicadellidae > Allygus > Allygus modestus. The sequence goes on along the minus strand of OY776113.1, from coordinate 31,536,769 downwards.
GTTGATGAACTACGGCGTGGGATTGACGCTCATAAGCGAGAATCACGCACACTCAGTTCCAACAACGTAGTAACATGAGTTGTTGTGAGTGTCGTGCTAATACGACGTGCTTAGTGGCGATGGGTTCATGAACTACGGCGTATGTTTGACGCTCATAAGCGAGAATCACGCACACTCAGTTCCAACAAAGTAGTAACGTGAGTTGTTGTGACTGTCGTACTAATACGACGTGCTTAGTGACGATCGGTTGATGAACTACGGCGTATGTTTGACGCTCATAAACGAGAATCACGCACACTCAGTTCCAACAACGTAGTAACATGAGTTGTTGTGAGTGTCGTGCTAATACGACGTGCTTAGTGGCGATGGGTTCATGAACTACGGCGTATGTTTGACGCTCATAAGCGAGAATCACGCACACTCAGTTCCAACAAAGTAGTAACGTGAGTTGTTGTGACTGTCGTACTAATACGACGTGCTTAGTGACGATCGGTTGATGAACTACGGCGTATGTTTGACGCTCATAAGCGAGAATCACGCACACTCAGTTCCAACAACGTAGTAACATGAGTTGTTGTGAGTGTCGTGCTAATACGACGTGCTTAGTGGCGATGGGTTCATGAACTACGGCGTATGTTTGACGCTCATAAGCGAGAATCACGCACACTCAGTTCCAACAAAGTAGTAACGTGAGTTGTTGTGACTGTCGTACTAATACGACGTGCTTAGTGACGATCGGTTGATGAACTACGGCGTATGTTTGACGCTCATAAGCGAGAATCACGCACACTCAGTTCCAACAACGTAGTAACATGAGTTGTTGTGAGTGTCGTACTAATACGACGTGCTTAGTGGCGATGGGTTGATTATCTACGGCGTGTGTTTGAAGCTCATAAGCGAGAATCACGCACACACAGTACCAACAAAGTAGTAACGTGAGTTGTTGTGACTGTCGTAGTAATACGACGTGCTTAGTGACGATGGGTTGATGAACTACGGCGTATGTTTGACGCTCATAAACGAGAATCACGCACAAACCGTTCCAACAACGTAGTAACGTGCGTTGTTGTTGACTGTCGTACTAATACGACGTGCTTAGTGCCGATAGGTTGATGAACTACGTCGTGTTTTTGACGCTCATAAGCGAGAATCAAGCACACACAGTTCCAACAAAGTAGTAACGTGAGTTGTTGTGACTGTCGTACTAATACCACGTGTTTAGTGACGATGGGTTGATGAACTACGGCGTATGTTTGACGCTCATAAGCGAGAATCACGCACACACAGTACCAACAAAGTAGTAACGTGGGTTGTTGTGACTGTCGTAGTAATACGACGTGCTTAGTGACGATGGGTTGATGAACTACGGCGTATGTTTGACGCTCATAAACAAGAATCACGCACAAACCTTTCCAACAACGTAGTAACGTGCGTTGTTGTGACTGTCGTACTAATACGACGTGCTTAGTGCCGATGGTTTGATGAACTACGGCGTGTTTTTGACGCTCATAAGCGAGAATCACGCACAAACAGTTCCAACAAAGTAGTAACGTGAGTTGTTGTGACTGTCGTACTAATACGACGTGTTTAGTGACGATGGGTTGATGAACTACGGCGTGTGTTTGACGCTCATAAGCGAGAATCACGTACACACAGTTCCAACATCGTAGTAACGTGCGTTGTTGTGACTGTCATACTAATACGACGTGCTTAGTGACGATGGGTTGATTATCTATGGCGTGTGTTTGACTCTCATAATCGAGAATCACGCTCAAACAGTTCCAACAACGTAGTAACGTGCGTTGTTGTGACTGTCGAACTAATACGACGTGCTTAGTGACGATCGGTTGATGAACTACGGCGTGTGTTTGACGCTCATAAGCGAGAATCAAGCACACTCAGTTCCAACAACGTAGTAACATGAGTTGTTGTGAGTGTCGTACTAATACGACGTGCTTAGTGTCGATGGGTTGATGAACTACGGCGTGTGTTTGACGCTCATAAGCGAGAATCACGCACACACTAGTAGTAACGTGAGTTTTTGTGACTGTCGTACTAATACGACGGGCTTAGTGACGATGGGTTGATTATCTACGGCGTGTGTTTGACACTCATAAGCGAGAATCACGCACACACAGTACCAACAAAGTAGTAACGTGAGTTGTTGTGACTGTCGTAGTAATACGACGTGGTTAGTGACGATGGGTTGATGAACTACGGCGTATGTTTGACGCTCATAAGCGAGAATCACGCACAAACCGTTCCAACAACGTAGTAACGTGCGTTGTTGTGACTGTCGTACTAATACGACGTGCTTAGTGCCGATAGGTTGATGAACTACGTCGTGTTTTTGACGCTCATAAGCGAGAATCACGCACACACAGTTCCAACAAAGTAGTAACGTGAGTTGTTGTGACTGTCGTACTAATACCACGTGTTTAGTGACGATGGGTTGATGAACTACGGCGTATGTTTGTCGCTCATAAGCGAGAATCACGCACAAACCGTTCCAACAACGTAGTAACGTGCGTTGTTGTGACTGTCGTACTAATACGACGTGCTTAGTGTCGATGGTTTCATGAACTACGGCGTATGTTTGACGCTCATAAGCGAGAATCACGCACAAACCGTTCCAACAACGTAGTAACGTGCGTTGTTATGACTGTCGTACTAATACGACGTTCTTAGTGACGATGGATTCATGAACTACGGCGTATGTTTGACGCTCATAAGCGAGAATCACGCACAAACCGTTCCAACAACGTAGTAACGTGCGTTGTTGTGACTGTCGTACTAATACGACGTGCTTAGTGTCGATGGGTTCATGAACTACGGCGTATGTTTGACGCTCATAAGCGAGAATCACGCACAAACCGTTCCAACAACGTAGTAACGTGCGTTGTTGTGACTGTCGTACTAATACGACGTGCTTAGTGACGATCGGTTGATGAACTACGGCATATGTTTGACGCTCATAAGCGAGAATCACGCACACTCAGTTCCAACAACGTAGTAACATGAGTGGTTGTGAGTGTCGTACTAATACGACGTGCTTAGTGGCGATGGGTTGATTATCTACGGCGTGTGTTTGAAGCTCATAAGCGAGAATCACGCACACACAGTACCAACAAAGTAGTAACGTGAGTTTTTGTGACTGTCGTAGTAATACGACGTGCTTAGTGACGATGGGTTGATGAACTACGGCGTATGTTTGACACTCATAAACGAGAATCACTCACAAACCGTTCCAACAACGTAGTAACGTGCGTTGTTGTGACTGTCGTACTAATACGACGTGCTTAGTGCCGATAGGTTGATGAACTACGTCGTGTTTTTGACGCTCATAAGCGAGAATCACGCACACACAGTTCCAACAAAGTAGTAACGTGAGTTGTTGTGACTGTCGTACTAATACCACGTGTTTAGTGACGATTGGTTGATGAACTACGGCGTATGTTTGACGCTCATAAGCGAGAATCACGCACACACAGTACCAACAAAGTAGTAACTTGGGTTGTTGTGACTGTCGTAGTAATACGACGTGCTTAGTGACGATGGGTTGATGAACTACGGCGTATGTTTGACGCTCATAAGCGAGAATCACGCACAAACCGTTCCAACAACGTAGTAACGTGCGTTGTTGCGACTGTCGTACTAATACGACGTGCTTAGTGTCGATGGGTTGATGAACTACGGCGTGTGTTTGACGCTCATAAGCGAGAATCACGCACACACAGTTCCAACAAAGTAGTAACGTGAGTTGTTGTGACTGTCGTACTAATACGACGTTCTTAGTGACGATGGGTTCATGAGCTACGGCGTGTGTTTGTCGCTCATAAGCGAGAATCACGCACAAACCGTTCCAACAACGTAGTAACGTGCGTTGTTGTGACTGTCGTACTAATACGACGTGCTTAGTGACGATCGGTTGATGAACTACGGCGTATGTTTGACGCTCATAAGCGAGAATCACGCACACTCAGTTCCAACAACGTAGTAACATGAGTGGTTGTGAGTGTCGTACTAATACGACGTGCTTAGTGGCGATGGGTTGATTATCTACGGCGTGTGTTTGAAGCTCATAAGCGAGAATCACGCACACACAGTACCAACAAAGTAGTAACGTGAGTTGTTGTGACTGTCGTAGTAATACGACGTGCTTAGTGACGATGGGTTGATGAACTACGGCGTATGTTTGACGCTCATAAACGAGAATCACTCACAAACCGTTCCAACAACGTAGTAACGTGCGTTGTTGTGACTGTCGTACTAATACGACGTGCTTAGTGCCGATAGGTTGATGAACTACGTCGTGTTTTTGACGCTCATAAGCGAGAATCACGCACACACAGTTCCAACAAAGTAGTAACGTGAGTTGTTGTGACTGTCGTACTAATACCACGTGTTTAGTGACGATGGGTTGATGAACTACGGCGTATGTTTGACGCTCATAAGCGAGAATCACGCACACACAGTACCAACAAAGTAGTAACTTGGGTTGTTGTGACTGTCGTAGTAATACGACGTGCTTAGTGACGATGGGTTGATGAACTACGGCGTATGTTTGACGCTCATAAACAAGAATCACGCACAAACCTTTCCAACAACGTAGTAACGTGCGTTGTTGTGACTGTCGTACTAATACGACGTGCTTAGTGCCGATGGGTTGATGAACTACGGCGTGTTTTTGACGCTCATAAGCGAGAATCACGCACAAACAGTTCCAACAAAGTAGTAACGTGAGTTGTTGTGACTGTCGTACTAATACGACGTGTTTAGTGACGATGGGTTGATGAACTACGGCGTGTGTTTGACGCTCATAAGCGAGAATCACGTACACACAGTTCCAACATCGTAGTAACGTGCGTTGTTGTGACTGTCATACTAATACGACGTGCTTAGTGACGATGGGTTGATTATCTATGGCGTGTGTTTGACTCTCATAATCGAGAATCACGCTCAAACAGTTCCAACAACGTAGTAACGTGCGTTGTTGTGACTGTCGAACTAATACGACGTGCTTAGTGACGATCGGTTGATGAACTACGGCGTGTGTTTGACGCTCATAAGCGAGAATCAAGCACACACAGTTCCAACAACGTAGTAACATGAGTTGTTGTGAGTGTCGTACTAATACGACGTGCTTAGTGTCGATGGGTTGATGAACTACGGCGTGTGTTTGACGCTCATAAGCGAGAATCACGCACACACTAGTAGTAACGTGAGTTTTTGTGACTGTCGTACTAATACGACGGGCTTAGTGACGATGGGTTAATTATCTACGGCGTGTGTTTGACACTCATAAGCGAGAATCACGCACACACAGTACCAACAAAGTAGTAACGTGAGTTGTTGTGACTGTCGTAGTAATACGACGTGGTTAGTGACGATGGGTTGATGAACTACGGCGTATGTTTGACGCTCATAAGCGAGAATCACGCACAAACCGTTCCAACAACGTAGTAACGTGCGTTGTTGCGACTGTCGTACTAATACGACGTGCTTAGTGTCGATGGGTTGATGAACTACGGCGTGTGTTTGACGCTCATAAGCGAGAATCACGCACACACAGTTCCAACAAAGTAGTAACGTGAGTTGTTGTGACTGTCGTACTAATACGACGTTCTTGGTGACGATGGGTTCATGAACTACGGCGTATGTTTGTCGCTCATAAGCGAGAATCACGCACAAACCGTTCCAACAACGTAGTAACGTGCGTTGTTGTGACTGTCGTACTAATACGACGTGCTTAGTGTCGATGGTTTCATGAACTACGGCGTATGTTTGACGCTCATAAGCGAGAATCACGCACAAACCGTTCCAACAACGTAGTAACGTGCGTTGTTATGACTGTCGTACTAATACGACGTTCTTAGTGACGATGGATTCATGAACTACGGCGTATGTTTGACGCTCATAAGCGAGAATCACGCACAAACCGTTCCAACAACGTAGTAACGTGCGTTGTTGTGACTGTCGTACTAATACGACGTGCTTAGTGTCGATGGGTTCATGAACTACGGCGTATGTTTGACGCTCATAAGCGAGAATCACGCACAAACCGTTCCAACAACGTAGTAACGTGCGTTGTTGTGACTGTCGTACTAATACGACGTTCTTAGTGACGATCGGTTGATGAACTACGGCGTATGTTTGACGCTCATAAGCGAGAATCACGCACAAACCGTTCCAACAACGTAGTAACGTGAGTTGTTGTGACTGTCGTACTAATACGACGTGCTTAGTGACGATCGGTTGATGAACTACGGCGTGTGTTTGACGCTCATAAGCGAGAATCACGCACACTCAGTTCCAACAACGTAGTAACATAAGTTGTTGTGAGTGGCGTGCCAATACGACGTGCTTAGTGACGATGGGTTGATGAACTACGGCGTGTGTTTGGCGCTCATAAGCGAGAATCACGCACACACAGTTCCAACAAAGTAGTAACGTGAGTTTTTGTGACTGTCGTACTAATATGACGTGCTTAGTGACGATGGGTTGATGAACTACGGCGTGTGTTTGACGCTCATAAGCGAGAATCACGCACACACAGTACCAACAACGTAGTAACGTGCGTTGTTGTGACTGTCGTAGTAATACGACGTGCTTAGTGACGATGGGTTGATTATCTACGGCGTGTGTTTGACGCTCATAAGCGTGAATCACGCACCCACAGTACCAACAAAGTAGTAACGTGAGTTGTTGTGACTGGCGTAGTAATACGACGTGCTTAGTGACGATGGGTTGATTATCTACGGCGTGTGTTTGACGCTCATAAGCGAGAATCACGCACCCACAGTACCAACAAAGTAGTAACGTGAGTTGTTGTGACTGTCGTAGTAATACGACGTGCTTAGTGACGATGGGTTGATGAACTACGGCGTATGTTTGACGCTCATAAGCGAGAATCACGCACAAACCGTTCCAACAACGTAGTAACGTGAGTTGTTGTGACTGTCGTACTAATACGACGTGCTTAGTGACGATCGGTTGATGAACTACGGCGTGTGTTTGACGCTCATAAGCGAGAATCACGCACACTCAGTTCCAACAACGTAGTAACATGAGTTGTTGTGAGTGTCGTACTAATACGACGTGCTTAGTGGCGATGGGTTGATTATCTACGGCGTGTGTTTGAAGCTCATAAGCGAGAATCACGCACACACAGTACCAGCAAAGTAGTAACGTGAGTTGTTGTGACTGTCGTAGTAATACGACGTGCTTAGTGACGATGGGTTGATGAACTACGGCGTATGTTTGACGCTCATAAACGAGAATCACGCACAAACCGTTCCAACAACGTAGTAACGTGCGTTGTTGTGACTGTCGTACTAATACGACGTGCTTAGTGCCGATGGGTTGATGAACTACGGCGTGTTTTTGACGCTCATAAGCGAGAATCACGCACAAACAGTTCCAACAAAGTAGTAACGTGAGTTGTTGTGACTGTCGTACTAATACGACGTGTTTAGTGATGATGGGTTGATGAACTACGGCGTGTGTTTGACGCTCATAAGCGAGAATCACGTACACACAGTTTCAACATCGTAGTAACGTGCGTTGTTGTGACTGTCATACTAATACGACGTGCTTAGTGACGATGGGTTGATTATCTATGGCGTGTGTTTGACTCTCATAATCGAGAATCACGCTCAAACAGTTCCAACAACGTAGTAACGTGCGTTGTTGTGACTGTCGAACTAATACGACGTGCTTAGTGACGATCGGTTGATGAACTACGGCGTGTGTTTGACGCTCATAAGCGAGAATCAAGCACACTCAGTTCCAACAACGTAGTAACATGAGTTGTTGTGAGTGTCGTACTAATACGACGTGCTTAGTGTCGATGGGTTGATGAACTACGGCGTGTGTTTGACGCTCATAAGCGAGAATCACGCACACACTAGTAGTAACGTGAGTTTTTGTGACTGTCGTACTAATACGACGGGCTTAGTGACGATGGGTTGATTATCTACGGCGTGTGTTTGACACTCATAAGCGAGAATCACGCACACACAGTACCAACAAAGTAGTAACGTGAGTTGTTGTGACTGTCGTAGTAATACGACGTGGTTAGTGACGATGGGTTGATGAACTACGGCGTATGTTTGACGCTCATAAGCGAGAATCACGCACAAACCGTTCCAACAACGTAGTAACGTGCGTTGTTGCGACTGTCGTACTAATACGACGTGCTTAGTGTCGATGGGTTGATGAACTACGGCGTGTGTTTGACGCTCATAAGCGAGAATCACGCACACACAGTTCCAACAAAGTAGTAACGTGAGTTGTTGTGACTGTCGTACTAATACGACGTTCTTAGTGACGATGGGTTCATGAACTACGGCGTATGTTTGACGCTCATAAGCGAGAATCACGCACAAACCGTTCCAACAACGTAGTAACGTGCGTTGTTGTGACTGTCGTACTAATACGACGTGCTTAGTGCCGATGGGTTGATGAACTACGGCGTGTTTTTGACGCTCATAAGCGAGAATCACGCACAAACAGTTCCAACAAAGTAGTAACGTGAGTTGTTGTGACTGTCGTACTAATACGACGTGTTTAGTGACGATGGGTTGATGAACTACGGCGTGTGTTTGACGCTCATAAGCGAGAATCACGTACACACAGTTCCAACATCGTAGTAACGTGCGTTGTTGTGACTGTCATACTAATACGACGTGCTTAGTGACGATGGGTTGATTATCTATGGCGTGTGTTTGACTCTCATAATCGAGAATCACGCTCAAACAGTTCCAACAACGTAGTAACGTGCGTTGTTGTGACTGTCGAACTAATACGACGTGCTTAGTGACGATCGGTTGATGAACTACGGCGTGTGTTTGACGCTCATAAGCGAGAATCAAGCACACACAGTTCCAACAACGTAGTAACATGAGTTGTTGTGAGTGTCGTACTAATACGACGTGCTTAGTGTCGATGGGTTGATGAACTACGGCGTGTGTTTGACGCTCATAAGCGAGAATCACGCACACACTAGTAGTAACGTGAGTTTTTGTGACTGTCGTACTAATACGACGGGCTTAGTGACGATGGGTTAATTATCTACGGCGTGTGTTTGACACTCATAAGCGAGAATCACGCACACACAGTACCAACAAAGTAGTAACGTGAGTTGTTGTGACTGTCGTAGTAATACGACGTGGTTAGTGACGATGGGTTGATGAACTACGGCGTATGTTTGACGCTCATAAGCGAGAATCACGCACAAACCGTTCCAACAACGTAGTAACGTGCGTTGTTGCGACTGTCGTACTAATACGACGTGCTTAGTGTCGATGGGTTGATGAACTACGGCGTGTGTTTGACGCTCATAAGCGAGAATCACGCACACACAGTTCCAACAAAGTAGTAACGTGAGTTGTTGTGACTGTCGTACTAATACGACGTTCTTGGTGACGATGGGTTCATGAACTACGGCGTATGTTTGTCGCTCATAAGCGAGAATCACGCACAAACCGTTCCAACAACGTAGTAACGTGCGTTGTTGTGACTGTCGTACTAATACGACGTGCTTAGTGTCGATGGTTTCATGAACTACGGCGTATGTTTGACGCTCATAAGCGAGAATCACGCACACTCAGTTCCAACAACGTAGTAACATAAGTTGTTGTGAGTGGCGTGCCAATACGACGTGCTTAGTGACGATGGGTTGATGAACTACGGCGTATGTTTGACGCTCATAAGCGAGAATCACGCACAAACCGTTCCAACAACGTAGTAACGTGCGTTGTTGTGACTGTCGTACTAATACGACGTGCTTAGTGTCGATGGGTTCATGAACTACGGCGTATGTTTGACGCTCATAAGCGAGAATCACGCACAAACCGTTCCAACAACGTAGTAACGTGCGTTGTTGTGACTGTCGTACTAATACGACGTTCTTAGTGACGATCGGTTGATGAACTACGGCGTATGTTTGACGCTCATAAGCGAGAATCACGCACAAACCGTTCCAACAACGTAGTAACGTGAGTTGTTGTGACTGTCGTACTAATACGACGTGCTTAGTGACGATCGGTTGATGAACTACGGCGTGTGTTTGACGCTCATAAGCGAGAATCACGCACACTCAGTTCCAACAACGTAGTAACATAAGTTGTTGTGAGTGGCGTGCCAATACGACGTGCTTAGTGACGATGGGTTGATGAACTACGGCGTGTGTTTGGCGCTCATAAGCGAGAATCACGCACACACAGTTCCAACAAAGTAGTAACGTGAGTTTTTGTGACTGTCGTACTAATATGACGTGCTTAGTGACGATGGGTTGATGAACTACGGCGTGTGTTTGACGCTCATAAGCGAGAATCACGCACACACAGTACCAACAACGTAGTAACGTGCGTTGTTGTGACTGTCGTAGTAATACGACGTGCTTAGTGACGATGGGTTGATTATCTACGGCGTGTGTTTGACGCTCATAAGCGTGAATCACGCACCCACAGTACCAACAAAGTAGTAACGTGAGTTGTTGTGACTGGCGTAGTAATACGACGTGCTTAGTGACGATGGGTTGATTATCTACGGCGTGTGTTTGACGCTCATAAGCGAGAATCACGCACCCACAGTACCAACAAAGTAGTAACGTGAGTTGTTGTGACTGTCGTAGTAATACGACGTGCTTAGTGACGATGGGTTGATGAACTACGGCGTATGTTTGACGCTCATAAGCGAGAATCACGCACAAACCGTTCCAACAACGTAGTAACGTGAGTTGTTGTGACTGTCGTACTAATACGACGTGCTTAGTGACGATCGGTTGATGAACTACGGCGTGTGTTTGACGCTCATAAGCGAGAATCACGCACACTCAGTTCCAACAACGTAGTAACATGAGTTGTTGTGAGTGTCGTACTAATACGACGTGCTTAGTGGCGATGGGTTGATTATCTACGGCGTGTGTTTGAAGCTCATAAGCGAGAATCACGCACACACAGTACCAGCAAAGTAGTAACGTGAGTTGTTGTGACTGTCGTAGTAATACGACGTGCTTAGTGACGATGGGTTGATGAACTACGGCGTATGTTTGACGCTCATAAACGAGAATCACGCACAAACCGTTCCAACAACGTAGTAACGTGCGTTGTTGTGACTGTCGTACTAATACGACGTGCTTAGTGCCGATAGGTTGATGAACTACGGCGTGTTTTTGACGCTCATAAGCGAGAATCACGCACACACAGTTCCAACAAAGTAGTAACGTGATTTGTTGTGACTGTCGTACTAATACCACGTGTTTAGTGACGATGGGTTGATGAACTACGGCGTATGTTTGACGCTCATAAGCGAGAATCACGCACACACAGTACCAACAAAGTAGTAACGTGGGTTGTTGTGACTGTCGTAGTAATACGACGTGCTTAGTGACGATGAATTGATGAACTACGGCGTATGTTTGACGCTCATAAACAAGAATCACGCACAAACCGTTCCAACAACGTAGTAACGTGCGTTGTTGTGACTGTCGTACTAATACGACGTGCTTAGTGCCGATGGGTTGATGAACTACGGCGTGTTTTTGACGCTCATAAGCGAGAATCACGCACAAACAGTTCCAACAAAGTAGTAACGTGAGTTGTTGTGACTGTCGTACTAATACGACGTGTTTAGTGATGATGGGTTGATGAACTACGGCGTGTGTTTGACGCTCATAAGCGAGAATCACGTACACACAGTTTCAACATCGTAGTAACGTGCGTTGTTGTGACTGTCATACTAATACGACGTGCTTAGTGACGATGGGTTGATTATCTATGGCGTGTGTTTGACTCTCATAATCGAGAATCACGCTCAAACAGTTCCAACAACGTAGTAACGTGCGTTGTTGTGACTGTCGAACTAATACGACGTGCTTAGTGACGATCGGTTGATGAACTACGGCGTGTGTTTGACGCTCATAAGCGAGAATCAAGCACACTCAGTTCCAACAACGTATTAACATGAGTTGTTGTGAGTGTCGTACTAATACGACGTGCTTAGTGTCGATGGGTTGATGAACTACGGCGTGTGTTTGACGCTCATAAGCGAGAATCACGCACACACTAGTAGTAACGTGAGTTTTTGTGACTGTCGTACTAATACGACGGGCTTAGTGACGATGGGTTGATTATCTACGGCGTGTGTTTGACACTCATAAGCGAGAATCACGCACACACAGTACCAACAAAGTAGTAACGTGAGTTGTTGTGACTGTCGTAGTAATACGACGTGGTTAGTGACGATGGGTTGATGAACTACGGCGTATGTTTGACGCTCATAAGCGAGAATCACGCACAAACCGTTCCAACAACGTAGTAACGTGCGTTGTTGCGACTGTCGTACTAATACGACGTGCTTAGTGTCGATGGGTTGATGAACTACGGCGTGTGTTTGACGCTCATAAGCGAGAATCACGCACACACAGTTCCAACAAAGTAGTAACGTGAGTTGTTGTGACTGTCGTACTAATACGACGTTCTTAGTGACGATGGGTTCATGAACTACGGCGTATGTTTGACGCTCATAAGCGAGAATCACGCACAAACCGTTCCAACAACGTAGTAACGTGCGTTGTTGTGACTGTCGTACTAATACGACGTGCTTAGTGTCGATGGTTTCATGAACTACGGCGTATGTTTGACGCTCATAAGCGAGAATCACGCACAAACCGTTCCAACAACGTAGTAACGTGCGTTGTTATGACTGTCGTACTAATACGACGTTCTTAGTGACGATGGATTCATGAACTACGGCGTATGTTTGACGCTCATAAGCGAGAATCACGCACAAACCGTTCCAACAACGTAGTAACGTGCGTTGTTGTGACTGTCGTACTAATACGACGTGCTTAGTGTCGATGGGTTCATGAACTACGGCGTATGTTTGACGCTCATAAGCGAGAATCACGCACAAACCGTTCCAACAACGTAGTAACGTGCGTTGTTGTGACTGTCGTACTAATACGACGTTCTTAGTGACGATCGGTTGATGAACTACGGCGTATGTTTGACGCTCATAAGCGAGAATCACGCACAAACCGTTCCAACAACGTAGTAACGTGAGTTGTTGTGACTGTCGTACTAATACGACGTGCTTAGTGACGATCGATTGATGAACTACGGCGTGTGTTTGACGCTCATAAGCGAGAATCACGCACACTCAGTTCCAACAACGTAGTAACATGAGTTGTTGTGAGTGGCGTGCCAATACGACGTGCTTAGTGACGATGGGTTGATGAACTACGGCGTGTGTTTGGCGCTCATAAGCGAGAATCACGCACACACAGTTCCAACAAAGTAGTAACGTGAGTTTTTGTGACTGTCGTACTAATATGACGTGCTTAGTGACGATGGGTTGATGAACTACGGCGTGTGTTTGACGCTCATAAGCGAGAATCACGCACACACAGTACCAAAAACGTAGTAACGTGCGTTGTTGTGACTGTCGTAGTAATACGACGTGCTTAGTGACGATGGGTTGATTATCTACGGCGTGTGTTTGACGCTCATAAGCGAGAATCACGCACCCACAGTACCAACAAAGTAGTAACGTGAGTTGTTGTGACTGTCGTAGTAATACGACGTGCTTAGTGACGATGGGTTGATTATCTACGGCGTGTGTTTGACGCTCATAAGCGAGAATCACGCACCCACAGTACCAACAAAGTAGTAACGTGAGTTGTTGTGACTGTCGTAGTAATACGACGTGCTTAGTGACGATGGGTTGATGAACTACGGCGTATGTTTGACGCTCATAAGCGAGAATCACGCACACTCAGTTCCAACAACGTAGTAACATGAGTTGTTGTGAGTGTCGTGCCAATACGACGTGCTTAGTGACGATGGTTTCATGAACTACGGCGTATGTTTGACGCTCATAAGCGAGAATCACGCACAAACCGTTCCAACAACGTAGTAACGTGCGTTGTTGTGACTGTCGTACTAATACGACGTGCTTAGTGTCGATGGTTTCATGAACTACGGCGTATGTTTGACGCTCATAAGCGAGAATCACGCACAAACCGTTCCAACAACGTAGTAACGTGCGTTGTTATGACTGTCGTACTAATACGACGTTCTTAGTGACGATGGATTCATGAACTACGGCGTATGTTTGACGCTCATAAGCGAGAATCACGTACAAACCGTTCCAACAACGTAGTAACGTGCGTTGTTGTGACTGTCGTACTAATACGACGTGCTTAGTGTCGATGGGTTCATGAACTACGGCGTATGTTTGACGCTCATAAGCGAAAATCACGCACAAACCGTTCCAACAACGTAGTAACGTGCGTTGTTGTGACTGTCGTACTAATACGACGTTCTTAGTGACGATCGGTTGATGAACTACGGCGTATGTTTGACGCTCATAAGCGAGAATCACGCACAAACCGTTCCAACAACGTAGTAACGTGAGTTGTTGTGACTGTCGTACTAATACGACGTGCTTAGTGACGATCGGTTGATGAACTACGGCGTGTGTTTGACGCTCATAAGCGAGAATCACGCACACTCAGTTCCAACAACGTAGTAACATAAGTTGTTGTGAGTGGCGTGCCAATACGACGTGCTTAGTGACGATGGGTTGATGAACTACGGCGTGTGTTTGGCGCTCATAAGCGAGAATCACGCACACACAGTTCCAACAAAGTAGTAACGTGAGTTTTTGTGACTGTCGTACTAATATGACGTGCTTAGTGACGATGGGTTGATGAACTACGGCGTGTGTTTGACGCTCATAAGCGAGAATCACGCACACACAGTACCAACAACGTAGTAACGTGCGTTGTTGTGACTTTCGTAGTAATACGACGTGCTTAGTGACGATGGGTTGATTATCTACGGCGTGTGTTTGACGCTCATAAGCGTGAATCACGCACCCACAGTACCAACAAAGTAGTAACGTGAGTTGTTGTGACTGGCGTAGTAATACGACGTGCTTAGTGACGATGGGTTGATTATCTACGGCGTGTGTTTGACGCTCATAAGCGAGAATCACGCACCCACAGTACCAACAAAGTAGTAACGTGAGTTGTTGTGACTGTCGTAGTAATACGACGTGCTTAGTGACGATGGGTTGATGAACTACGGCGTATGTTTGACGCTCATAAGCGAGAATCACGCACAAACCGTTCCAACAACGTAGTAACGTGAGTTGTTGTGACTGTCGTACTAATACGACGTGCTTAGTGACGATCGGTTGATGAACTACGGCGTGTGTTTGACGCTCATAAGCGAGAATCACGCACACTCAGTTCCAACAACGTAGTAACATGAGTTGTTGTGAGTGTCGTACTAATACGACGTGCTTAGTGGCGATGGGTTGATTATCTACGGCGTGTGTTTGAAGCTCATAAGCGAGAATCACGCACACACAGTACCAGCAAAGTAGTAACGTGAGTTGTTGTGACTGTCGTAGTAATACGACGTGCTTAGTGACGATGGGTTGATGAACTACGGCGTATGTTTGACGCTCATAAACGAGAATCACGCACAAACCGTTCCAACAACGTAGTAACGTGCGTTGTTGTGACTGTCGTACTAATACGACGTGCTTAGTGCCGATAGGTTGATGAACTACGGCGTGTTTTTGACGCTCATAAGCGAGAATCACGCACACACAGTTCCAACAAAGTAGTAACGTGATTTGTTGTGACTGTCGTACTAATACCACGTGTTTAGTGACGATGGGTTGATGAGCTACGGCGTATGTTTGACGCTCATAAGCGAGAATCACGCACACACAGTACCAACAAAGTAGTAACGTGGGTTGTTGTGACTGTCGTAGTAATACGACGTGCTTAGTGACGATGAATTGATGAACTACGGCGTATGTTTGACGCTCATAAACAAGAATCACGCACAAACCGTTCCAACAACGTAGTAACGTGCGTTGTTGTGACTGTCGTACTAATACGACGTGCTTAGTGCCGATGGGTTGATGAACTACGGCGTGTTTTTGACGCTCATAAGCGAGAATCACGCACAAACAGTTCCAACAAAGTAGTAACGTGAGTTGTTGTGACTGTCGTACTAATACGACGTGTTTAGTGATGATGGGTTGATGAACTACGGCGTGTGTTTGACGCTCATAAGCGAGAATCACGTACACACAGTTCCAACATCGTAGTAACGTGCGTTGTTGTGACTGTCATACTAATACGACGTGCTTAGTGACGATGGGTTGATTATCTATGGCGTGTGTTTGACTCTCATAATCGAGAATCACGCTAAAACAGTTCCAACAACGTAGTAACGTGCGTTGTTGTGACTGTCGAACTAATACGACGTGCTTAGTGACGATCGGTTGATGAACTACGGCGTGTGTTTGACGCTCATAAGCGAGAATCAAGCACACTCAGTTCCAACAACGTAGTAACATGAGTTGTTGTGAGTGTCGTACTAATACGACGTGCTTAGTGTCGATGGGTTGATGAACTACGGCGTGTGTTTGACGCTCATAAGCGAGAATCACGCACACACTAGTAGTAACGTGAGTTTTTGTGACTGTCGTACTAATACGACGGGCTTAGTGACGATGGGTTGATTATCTACGGCGTGTGTTTGACACTCATAAGCGAGAATCACGCACACACAGTACCAACAAAGTAGTAACGTGAGTTGTTGTGACTGTCGTAGTAATACGACGTGGTTAGTGACGATGGGTTGATGAACTACGGCGTATGTTTGACGCTCATAAGCGAGAATCACGCACAAACCGTTCCAACAACGTAGTAACGTGCGTTGTTGCGACTGTCGTACTAATACGACGTGCTTAGTGTCGATGGGTTGATGAACTACGGCGTGTGTTTGACGCTCATAAGCGAGAATCACGCACACACAGTTCCAACAAAGTAGTAACGTGAGTTGTTGTGACTGTCGTACTAATACGACGTTCTTAGTGACGATGGGTTCATGAACTACGGCGTATGTTTGACGCTCATAAGCGAGAATCACGCACAAACCGTTCCAACAACGTAGTAACGTGCGTTGTTGTGACTGTCGTACTAATACGACGTGCTTAGTGTCGATGGTTTCATGAACTACGGCGTATGTTTGACGCTCATAAGCGAGAATCACGCACAAACCGTTCCAACAACGTAGTAACGTGCGTTGTTATGACTATCGTACTAATACGACGTTCTTAGTGACGATGGATTCATGAACTACGGCGTATGTTTGACGCTCATAAGCGAGAATCACGCACAAACCGTTCCAACAACGTAGTAACGTGCGTTGTTGTGACTGTCGTACTAATACGACGTGCTTAGTGTCGATGGGTTCATGAACTACGGCGTATGTTTGACGCTCATAAGCGAGAATCACGCACAAACCGTTCCAACAACGTAGTAACGTGCGTTGTTGTGACTGTCGTACTAATACGACGTTCTTAGTGACGATCGGTTGATGAACTACGGCGTATGTTTGACGCTCATAAGCGAGAATCACGCACAAACCGTTCCAACAACGTAGTAACGTGAGTTGTTGTGACTGTCGTACTAATACGACGTGCTTAGTGACGATCGGTTGATGAACTACGGCGTGTGTTTGACGCTCATAAGCGAGAATCACGCACACTCAGTTCCAACAACGTAGTAACATGAGTTGTTGTGAGTGGCGTGCCAATACGACGTGCTTAGTGACGATGGGTTGATGAACTACGGCGTGTGTTTGGCGCTCATAAGCGAGAATCACGCACACACAGTTCCAACAAAGTAGTAACGTGAGTTTTTGTGACTGTCGTACTAATATGACGTGCTTAGTGACGATGGGTTGATGAACTACGGCGTGTGTTTGACGCTCATAAGCGAGAATCACGCACACACAGTACCAACAACGTAGTAACGTGCGTTGTTGTGACTGTCGTAGTAATACGACGTGCTTAGTGACGATGGGTTGATTATCTACGGCGTGTGTTTGACGCTCATAAGCGAGAATCACGCACCCACAGTACCAACAAAGTAGTAACGTGAGTTGTTGTGACTGTCGTAGTAATACGACGTGCTTAGTGACGATGGGTTGATTATCTACGGCGTGTGTTTGACGCTCATAAGCGAGAATCACGCACCCACAGTACCAACAAAGTAGTAACGTGAGTTGTTGTGACTGTCGTAGTAATACGACGTGCTTAGTGACGATGGGTTGATGAACTACGGCGTATGTTTGACGCTCATAAGCGAGAATCACGCACACTCAGTTCCAACAACGTAGTAACATGAGTTGTTGTGAGTGTCGTGCCAATACGACGTGCTTAGTGACGATGGGTTGATGAACTACGGCGTGTGTTTGACGCTCATAAGCGAGAATCACGCACACACAGTTCCAACAAAGTAGTAACGTGAGTTTTTGTGACTGTCGTACTAATATGACGTGTTTAGTGACGATGGGTTGATGAACTACGGCGTGTGTTTGACGCTCATAAGCGAGAATCACGCACAAACCGTTCCAACAACGTAGTAACGTGCGTTGTTGTGACTGTCGTACTAATACGACGTGCTTAGTGATGATGGGTTGATTATCTACGGCGTGTGTTTGACGCTCATAAGCGAGAATCACGCACCCACAGTACCAACAAAGTAGTAACGTGAGTTGTTGTGACTGTCGTAGTAATACGACGTGCTTAGTGACGATGGGTTGATGAACTACGGCGTATGTTTGACGCTCATAAGCGAGAATCACGCACAAACCGTTCCAACAACGTAGTAACGTGCGTTGTTGTGACTGTCGTACTAATACGACGTGCTTAGTGACGATGGGTTGATTATCTACGGCGTGTGTTTGACGCTCATAAGCGAGAATCACGCACACACAGTTCCAACAAAGTAGTAACGTGAGTTGTTGTGACTGTCGTACTAATACGACGTGCTTAGTGACGATGGGTTGATGAACTACGGCGTGTGTTTGACGCTCATAAGTAAGAATCACGCACAAACAGTTCCAACAACGTAGTAACGTGCGTTTTTGTGACTATCGTACTAATACGAGGTGCTTAGTGACGATGTGTTGATGAACTACGGCGTGTTTTTGACGCTCATAAGCGAGAATCACGCACAAACCGTTCCAACAACGTAGTAACATGAGTTGTTGTGAGTGTCGTACTAATACGACGTGCTTAGTGACGATGGGTTGATTATCTACGGTGTGTGTTTGACGCTCATAAGCGAGAATCACGCACACACTGTTCCAACAACGTAGTAACGTGCGTTGTTGTGACTGTCGTACTAATACGAGGTGCCTAGTGACGATGGGTTGATTATATACGGCCTGTGTTTGACGCTCATAAGCGAGAATCACGTACACACAGTTCCAACAACGTAGTAACGTGCGTTGTTGTGACTGTCATACTAATACGACGTGCTTAGTGACGATGGGTTGATTATCTATGGCGTGTGTTTGACGCTCATAATCGAGAATCACGCACAAACCGTTCCAACAACGTAGTAACGTGAGTTGTTGTGACTGTCGTACTAATACGACGTGCTTAGTGACGATCGGTTGATGAACTACGGCGTGTGTTTAACGCTCATAAGCGAGAATCACGCACACTCAGTTCCAACAACGTAGTAACATGAGTTGTTGTGAGTGTCGTACTAATACGACGTGCTTAGTGACGATGGGTTGATTATCTACGGTGTGTGTTTGACGCTCATAATCGAGAATCACGCACAAACCGTTCCAACAACGTAGTAACGTGCGTTGTTGTGACTGTCATACTAATACGACGTGCTTAGTGACGATGGGTTGATTATCTATGGCGTGTGTTTGACGCTCATAATCGAGAATCACGCACAAACCGTTCCAACAACGTAGTAACGTGCGTTGTTGTGACTGTCGTACTAATACGACGTGCTTAGTGACGATGGGTTGATTATCTACGGCGTGTGTTTGACGTTCATAAGCGAGAATCACGCACAAACCGTTCCAACTACGTTGTAACGTGCGTTGTTGTGACTGTGGCACTAATATGACGTTCGTTGTGACTACAGGTCGATGAACTACGGCGTGCGTTTACATTGATCATTGTGCATTGTGATGGCGTTGAGTCATCGCTGGCCGTGACGTTTAGTAGAAATTGAATATTTGAGGATAATTATTGGGTAGGATGGAACACTTAAATATTTGTCAGGGAAGAATAACCTCCATCTCTGCGTCTTTAGAAGTTTTGTTGGCTGTAGAAACTTAGTCAACATCCCAGGCAGACTGTTTGTTGTAACTTTATCTGTAAATTAAAAAACTATAACCGTTCGAATATGACACCTTAGTGGCCATTTCACATGGAGATGATAAATTTAACAAGTTTTTAAGGCAACTTAATAGTACTTCTAAATGTTTAGCCGAATGAATTAAATACAAAACTAACCATTTTCATACGGGTGCGTGTATTGAGAAAGAAAGACGTTTTTAAGAAAACTATTTTCAGTAAAAACAAAACAGGGTAGTCTGTCCTTTAATTTTTACTTTGCAAAACCTCTGTTAAAGATGGGTTGCTTCCTTTTTGTTTACCAGAGCAAGGAGCATAAGCTCGACCCAGGATGGACTTAAACAGGAAATTTAAAAGTAGACTTGGCTTGTAATAGGTGTTATAAATCCGTAATCTTAATGGAAATAGCAAGAGACAGAATACAAAAAAATGTTTTCCCAAACCAATCTCTTATTTTCTGTAGTTACTAGAAAACATCATAGATTTTTCAAGGAAATTCTAAATATTAACTGTATTGAATACACAGATAAACTTAGTGATGCCTCGTAAAAAGAAGACAAAAAATTAAACACAAGGTTCTAAAAACTGTTTTGCAAACAAAATTAATATATCTGTTCTAGGCCCTACATGGCGAACTAAACGTCCACTTACCATTAGATTCAAGAAACATGAGGTAAACCCAATAAAGATGTTATTGGACCTAACCTGTCACTTCTATTGTTTAAAACTTCACTACCTATCGGGAGGTAAGGAAACACCTCCCGCTATAAATTGAACCCCACTGCTTTGAGTTCACTCGATATATATATATATATATATATATATATATATATATATATATATATATATATATATATATTATTTATTTATTTATTTATATATATGTATGGGTTCACTTCATAAGTGATGAGCTTAGGGTTCACTTGAATAAATTAAAAGCTATTATGAATATCAAAAATACACATGAAATATTTTATTAGAAATATCTAAAATCCTATTTTATTCATAGTCCGAAAATCATCACGTAAATTAAAATAGTACTCTGGTAACCTCATTTTGAAAATAAAATAAATGGAAGCTTCATATTTAAAATCAGAAAACCTGCAGTTGTTTAACTATATATCAAACTAGGTAATGCAAATAAGATAAACTGTATTTTCATTTATCGTTTGGAGCTTTGCGTAACTAATTATGATGCTGGTGATTACTTGACTGGCAAATGAGGTATTAGTTACTGCTTTTTATGGATTTCTTCGTGTTAGTGATTTTCCTCGAGTTAGTGCAAGTGAGGAGCATTTAGAGATTTTGCTACATGCCAAATAGGTTATGATAGGTTGGGTGAAGGGAGAATTTATACTTAGGAGGTGCAACCTAAAAATAAGAATTGTTGGTCACGGAAGACAAGTAAAACTAAATCTAATCTATCAGCTGGCCGACATTGAAATTCTATTGATATGGAATATCAGTCTGGATAGGCCTAGAACACACTACCACCAGTCTAACACCAGATATGACTCAAACTACTGCCTGCATGTGGATCATCTCATTGCCACTGACAGAAAACTGAGCTTCATGAGAACTAAACCGTGCAAAGTTCTACCTAGAGAATAAGGAGCAGCCTTTATCCTCGCTGTCTGAATTTATAATCGCTTGCCTGTGGACTGAACCATTCACAAATTTTACTTCTCAAAAAAAAGCTAATTGTAATGTGAGTAGAGAAGAACTGAGGGTTTAACCCCACAATCGGCGCGTTTTTCCCATGTTATTCTTATGGGGATCAGTTTTTGCGCCGACGCCCGATCCCGCCTTACACAAGTTTCCTTGTTAGCCTATACTAATGTCCAACCCTTTCCTATATTAAATATATTTTCCCAATCCCCATCCCTCCTCTATATTTTTTAAAATTAATTTTCAAATTCAGGCTAAAAAACTATCTTTAGTGTTTATGGTCCGATTTGTCTGCAATTTGGATATGTTATTGTCCTAGGCAAGTGTTTTAATAAATTCCACTTACATTTCCCAAATTCACTATAACGGTCAAATTAAAAAATATTTTTGAAAAATACTATAGTGCCAATTGCCACCTTCTTTATTAACTGTCCGATTTGTCTTCAATTTGGATATGTTATTGTCCTAGGCAAGTGGTTTAATAAATTCCACTTACATATCCCAAATTCACTATTACGGTCAAATTAAAAAATATTTTTGAAAAATACTGCCAATTACCAACTTCTTTATTTACTGCCCGATTTATTTAAAATTTGGATATGCTATTGACCTAGGCAAGTGTTTTAATAAATTCCACTTACATATCCCAAATTCACTATTACGGTCAAATTAAAAAATATTTTTGAAAAATACTGCCAATTGCCAACTTCTTTATTTACTGTCCGATTTGTTTAAAATTTAGATATGTTATTGTCCTAGGCAAGTGTTTTAATAAATTCCACTTACATTTCCCAAATTCACTATTACGGTCAAATTAAAAAATATTTTTGAAAAATACTGCCAATTGCCAACTTCTTTATTTACTGTCCGATTTGTTTAAAATTTAGATATGTTATTGTTATAGGCAAGTGTTTTAATAAATTAGCCTTACATTTCCCAAATTCACTATTACAGTCAAATTAAAAAATATTTTTGAAAAATACTGCCAATTGCCAACTTCTTTATTTACTGTCCGATTTGTTTAAAATTTGGATATGTTATTGTTGTAGGCTAATGTATATGCACCATCCACATTTTACAAATATTGCGGTTAAATTTTAAAAAATTTGGAAAAATACTGCCAATTGGCAACTTCTTTATTTATGGTCTGATTTGTTTAAAATTTATATATGTCATTATTCTAGGCTAGTGTATATGTACCATCCACATTTGACAAATTAACTATAGTGGTCAAATTTAACAAATATTTTGAAAAATATACTAACAATTTCAAACTTCTTTATTTACTGTCTGATTTATTTTCGGATATGTTATAGCTCTTATATAGGTAACAAGACCACACTACCACACGTTCCACTACCCCCTATAATACAGTATTTTGTCTTTTTTGTTTGTTTATTTTGCTGTAATCCCAAAACTGACTTTGCTGTTTATTGTCCGATTTGCCTACACTTTGGATATCGTCCTAAGCATTTATTGTCTGATTTATTTTTGGATTTGTTATAGCCCCCAACTATTATATCTAAAATTACAATATTATTTCCACCTATAATACAGTTGATGTGTTGTTTGTTTTGCCGCAACCTAAAAACTAACATTGGTATTTGTGTTTTTACAAAACTATATTTTGTAAATTACTACCAATAACTCCTTTATTTACTTTTCGACTTGTTATATCCCCTTATATCTAAATTTACCGTATATTTTTTCCCTTTTAGTGCTGTTTTGTCGTAACCAAACTTTGGATATGACTGCAATATATTACTGGCCATTGCATAAGTAAATACCCCATTTCCAAATTCACTATTACGGTTGGATTAAAAATAAATAAATACAAGCTTATTATATACATCCAGCTGATAAGTAATATATATCTACAAAATATTTATGGTCAGAACTGCCTAAATTTTGGATATGTTTTAAGCCAATGCGATAGCAAAAAATAAATTTTTAAAACCCAAAACAACTAAACACAAAACACTAATCTTTCTTTGTGCTTGTTTGGAGTAGTCTTTATTTTATCCAACTTAATTTTAATTTTGCAGTTAAAATCAAACTTCCCACATTCTAGCTCCCTTTCCAGCCAGTGGTTGGAGACATAAAGGTTACGAATATTTTCAAACTGTACAATATATCTTTTTCTACCCCTATGTTGGACTTGTTTAATAGCGCTTATTAATAATTCCGCACCATATTCCAAATCCTCCAGTCTACTACATTCTTTAAATTTAACATTGCCTTTAATATCTTGCATCTCTATGTCTTCTTGTCCAACATCCCACACATTGTTATGGAAACTTAGGTTTTCTATTTTTGGAAAGGAATTACTATAAAACGTTGCGGTACCGTTAGTGTTAAAGCTTGCAAGTGGCTCGTTGGTAGGTAGGTAAATAATTTCCAAATCACCTCTATATGGCAACACGTTATAACCTTCCCTATTCTTATTTATCTCTATAAACACAGTTTTACAGACACCTTTAACATAGTATACACCCCTCCGTCCATCCTTTTCTGCCAACACTCCCACAAACTTGTTGTTTACTACAAACGCATACACTATATAATGTCCATAATGCTCTAGATCCTCCCAACGTCGCAGGAAGTAATCTTTTAATTTATTCTCTCTTTCCCTTCTTTCTTGTTCTTTAGCCAACTGTGCTTTGTATTCCTCTGCAACAGTATTTTCCACATATTCCAATTTACGCTTATTACTGTCGATGTCTTCTAATTCCAATTTTCTCTTTTTGGAACAACTCTCTAAGAAAGGCTTGGAAAGTGGCTCTATTTCTTTAATAGTGTATGGGTACAGTTTATTGGTCCGGCTTCTTAAAACATAGGGAGTAAGGTTAGGACTTTCCACTAAGCCTAATTCTTCTAAATTGATGTGTTTAGGTATAGTGGAGAAAGGTGTATTTGATTTTGTAAAACATGTGCCCCCAGATTTGATGTAACACTTATGCTTTACACTTATGGCATCAGGAAATTCCTCTATTACCTCCACGTAGTTAGTTGGTAAACAGTTAAAGCTAAATGCAGATAGAGCATACTTTATTAACTTTTCCCTTTGTGACCTATCTTTTGGCAGTTTTAGTTGTACTCCAGTTATCTTTTTCGTATTAGTATTACCCCAATATGCGTATTGTAATAAATCGTTAAACACTAAACAACAACTGTTTTGTAATTGATTGGCAACTTTCACCCACATCTTATGCAAAGGTACAGCATAGAATGGAGCATTTTGGAAGTACCTTTTGTTGTCTTCTATTAGACTTAAACAATCTCTTAAAGGTTCAAACCCTTTACCAAAACCTCTACAATAGTTATAGATTGTTGCCTCTAACCTTGTTATTCCATTCTCTCTAGCTAGTTTAGACGAGAACGTTTCTTTTAGTCTCGCATCTGGACAGTTTACAAAGTTTATTATATGGTTTCCTATACTTTTAACTACTCCAGGGCTTGTAATCTGGCATATAAATTTATTATATATTTTTACCCTGCTATTTACATTAAACCATGTTAAACAGTCTTTACTAACATTATCTACAATAACATTATATCCATTCTTGTACGCCCCTTGGTAGCAAAAGTTAAAGTTTTCTGTAAGATATTGGCACATTTCCTCTTTATTAAATATTCCAGCCAAATCTAGTGTTATATCGAAATCCATAAGATAGTACATTTCTTTTTCCAGATCTTGCAGTATCTTTGGAAGGTCTTCCAACAAATCCTTAATTTTAACATTTGCAAGCTCTATTTTATAGGGAATTGCTATAGGATCATCGTACTTTTGTTTAATTTGGTCAATATCTTTCTTTATTATTTGTAACACACCCTCGCTTTGGACCCCAGAGGACCTCTCCAAGGAGAATGGTAGTTTGGCCACAACACCATGTCGAGCTAAAGAGAACTTTTTAAATATTCCTCGTAAGTAGCTATTAAACGAGCCACATATTTCCTTCTTAACTTTAAATTTATTCCGAACGTCCCCATCACAATCCGTAACATTGGTTATCTTAACTAACATTATGTTATCACAAAACGCATCCGTTATAGATGTTAAGTTATTTAATTTTGGTTCGCCCTCGCAATAGTTTATATTACCTATGTCTGTAAGAAGGTTATTATTACGGAGATTTTCTAATAAAAACCATATACCGAATCTTTCGTTAGTAGGTTTAATACAATTTCCCAATAAATGGCTAACAGAGTACATTTCTTTTATACAGAAAAAAAGTAGCGGAAACATGTAAACAGGACAGATTACACTATAGGTGTTGTAAATATATGGATATTGTATATAAACATAGGCGAGCGGTAAGTGTAACATGTAAGTGGACACCTAGACCAATGTGCAAATATGGAATACCCACTATTAATATAATTCCAAATTCGACTAAATAAGTTTATAGTCTCAATATAATTAACATATTAACTAACGGTGCCATCCCGCATTAGTACCCAAATTGTCGAAATTCTATAATTCACTGTCTATTCTTATTCCTTGTATAGTATTAGGTTTTGTACTATAAAACCCTACATTCTTATCCTGTGCAGTAGAGTAATATATGCATATTATTTAATACAGATACGCATATTCTACAAGACCTGTACATAGATCTGTTGTAAAGCAGCAGAATAGACGTCTCACCCATTGTGTTGTTGTAAAGTAAAACATAAATGTAAATTGTGCTGGATACAACTGGCCAGATATTAGACAGGAAATGTGTTGGAAGTGTATTGCCAAGTAAGACAAACACCGCATAGTGCAGCATGTAAGCAATCCATTACTATTTAGACAAATGTATAAGGTCAGTATTGGTACAACATCCGATATATTAGCCAAACCCATAATCAAACTTGGAAAACAGTAACAAATAAATATTATAGTAACAGAAATATTAAGAGTATAAGGAGAGTAATATTTAAAGTTAATAAAACGAACACAAATGCAGAGACATAATAAATAACACACTCCAACACATTTGGACACAGGCACAGATACTGGTTTACAGCCATTTAACACAACTTTACAGGTTCTGTCAACTGACACAAAAAATAGTTCGTAAATTGTGTAAGAAATATATGTAATATAAACAAATTTAACACAATCATAACATTTTGAGGACACAATGTTTTTACTGGGTTTGGCTAATATATCGGATGTTGTACCAATACTGACCTTATACATTTGTCTAAATAGTAATGGATTGCTTACATGCTGCACTATGTGGTGTTTGTCTTACTTGGCAATACACTTCCAACACATTTCCTGTCTAATATCTGGCCAGTTGTATCCAGCACAATTTACATTTATGTTTTACTTTACAACAACACAATGGGTGAGACGTCTATTCTGCTGCTTTACAACAGATCTATGTACAGGTCTTGTAGAATATGCGTATCTGTATTAAATAATATGCATATATTACTCTACTGCACAGGATAAGAATGTAGGGTTTTATAGTACAAAACCTAATACTATACAAGGAATAAGAATAGACAGTGAATTATAGAATTTCGACAATTTGGGTACTAATGCGGGATGGCACCGTTAGTTAATATGTTAATTATATTGAGACTATAAACTTATTTAGTCGAATTTGGAATTATATTAATAGTGGGTATTCCATATTTGCACATGGGTCTAGGTGTCCACTTACATGTTACACTTACCGCTCGCCTATGTTTATATACAATATCCATATACTTACAACACCTATAGTGTAATCTGTCCTGTTTACATGTTTCCGCTACTTTTTTTCTGTATAAAAGAAATGTACTCTGTTAGCCATTTATTGGGAAATTGTATTAAACCTACTAACGAAAGATTCGGTATATGGTTTTTATTAGAAAATCTCCGTAATAATAACCTTCTTACAGACATAGGTAATATAAACTATTGCGAGGGCGAACCAAAATTAAATAACTTAACATCTATAACGGATGCGTTTTGTGATAACATAATGTTAGTTAAGATAACCAATGTTACGGATTGTGATGGGGACGTTCGGAATAAATTTAAAGTTAAGAAGGAAATATGTGGCTCGTTTAATAGCTACTTACGAGGAATATTTAAAAAGTTCTCTTTAGCTCGACATGGTGTTGTGGCCAAACTACCATTCTCCTTGGAGAGGTCCTCTGGGGTCCAAAGCGAGGGTGTGTTACAAATAATAAAGAAAGATATTGACCAAATTAAACAAAAGTACGATGATCCTATAGCAATTCCCTATAAAATAGAGCTTGCAAATGTTAAAATTAAGGATTTGTTGGAAGACCTTCCAAAGATACTGCAAGATCTGGAAAAAGAAATGTACTATCTTATGGATTTCGATATAACACTAGATTTGGCTGGAATATTTAATAAAGAGGAAATGTGCCAATATCTTACAGAAAACTTTAACTTTTGCTACCAAGGGGCGTACAAGAATGGATATAATGTTATTGTAGATAATGTTAGTAAAGACTGTTTAACATGGTTTAATGTAAATAGCAGGGTAAAAATATATAATAAATTTATATGCCAGATTACAAGCCCTGGAGTAGTTAAAAGTATAGGAAACCATATAATAAACTTTGTAAACTGTCCAGATGCGAGACTAAAAGAAACGTTCTCGTCTAAACTAGCTAGAGAGAATGGAATAACAAGGTTAGAGGCAACAATCTATAACTATTGTAGAGGTTTTGGTAAAGGGTTTGAACCTTTAAGAGATTGTTTAAGTCTAATAGAAGACAACAAAAGGTACTTCCAAAATGCTCCATTCTATGCTGTACCTTTGCATAAGATGTGGGTGAAAGTTGCCAATCAATTACAAAACAGTTGTTGTTTAGTGTTTAACGATTTATTACAATACGCATATTGGGGTAATACTAATACGAAAAAGATAACTGGAGTACAACTAAAACTGCCAAAAGATAGGTCACAAAGGGAAAAGTTAATAAAGTATGCTCTATCTGCATTTAGCTTTAACTGTTTACCAACTAACTACGTGGAGGTAATAGAGGAATTTCCTGATGCCATAAGTGTAAAGCATAAGTGTTACATCAAATCTGGGGGCACATGTTTTACAAAATCAAATACACCTTTCTCCACTATACCTAAACACATCAATTTAGAAGAATTAGGCTTAGTGGAAAGTCCTAACCTTACTCCCTATGTTTTAAGAAGCCGGACCAATAAACTGTACCCATACACTATTAAAGAAATAGAGCCACTTTCCAAGCCTTTCTTAGAGAGTTGTTCCAAAAAGAGAAAATTGGAATTAGAAGACATCGACAGTAATAAGCGTAAATTGGAATATGTGGAAAATACTGTTGCAGAGGAATACAAAGCACAGTTGGCTAAAGAACAAGAAAGAAGGGAAAGAGAGAATAAATTAAAAGATTACTTCCTGCGACGTTGGGAGGATCTAGAGCATTATGGACATTATATAGTGTATGCGTTTGTAGTAAACAACAAGTTTGTGGGAGTGTTGGCAGAAAAGGATGGACGGAGGGGTGTATACTATGTTAAAGGTGTCTGTAAAACTGTGTTTATAGAGATAAATAAGAATAGGGAAGGTTATAACGTGTTGCCATATAGAGGTGATTTGGAAATTATTTACCTACCTACCAACGAGCCACTTGCAAGCTTTAACACTAACGGTACCGCAACGTTTTATAGTAATTCCTTTCCAAAAATAGAAAACCTAAGTTTCCATAACAATGTGTGGGATGTTGGACAAGAAGACATAGAGATGCAAGATATTAAAGACAATGTTAAATTTAAAGAATGTAGTAGACTGGAGGATTTGGAATATGGTGCGGAATTATTAATAAGCGCTATTAAACAAGTCCAACATAGGGGTAGAAAAAGATATATTGTACAGTTTGAAAATATTCGTAACCTTTATGTCTCCAACCACTGGCTGGAAAGGGAGCTAGAATGTGGGAAGTTTGATTTTAACTGCAAAATTAAAATTAAGTTGGATAAAATAAAGACTACTCCAAACAAGCACAAAGAAAGATTAGTGTTTTGTGTTTAGTTGTTTTGGGTTTTAAAAATTTATTTTTTGCTATCGCATTGGCTTAAAACATATCCAAAATTTAGGCAGTTCTGACCATAAATATTTTGTAGATATATATTACTTATCAGCTGGATGTATATAATAAGCTTGTATTTATTTTTTTTTAATCCAACCGTAATAGTGAATTTGGAAATGGGGTATTTACTTATGCAATGGCCAGTAATATATTGCAGTCATATCCAAAGTTTGGTTACGACAAAACAGCACTAAAAGGGAAAAAATATACGGTAAATTTAGATATAAGGGGATATAACAAGTCGAAAAGTAAATAAAGGAGTTATTGGTAGTAATTTACAAAATATAGTTTTGTAAAAACACAAATACCAATGTTAGTTTTTAGGTTGCGGCAAAACAAACAACACATCAACTGTATTATAGGTGGAAATAATATTGTAATTTTAGATATAATAGTTGGGGGCTATAACATATCCAAAAATAAATCAGACAATAAATGCTTAGGACAATATCCAAAGTGTAGGCAAATCGGACAATAAACAGCAAAGTCAGTTTTGGGATTACAGCAAAATAAACAAACAAAAAAGACAAAATACTGTATTATAGGGGGTAGTGGAACGTGTGGTAGTGTGGTCTTGTTACCTATATAAGAGCTATAACATATCCGAAAATAAATCAGACAGTAAATAAAGAAGTTTGAAATTGTTAGTATATTTTTCAAAATATTTTTTTAAATTTGACCACTATAGTTAATTTGTCAAATGTGGATGGTACATATACACTAGCCTAGAATAATGACATATATAAATTTTAAACAAATCAGACCATAAATAAAGAAGTTGCCAATTGGCAGTATTTTTCCAAATTTTTTAAAATTTAACCGCAATATTTGTAAAATGTGGATGGTGCATATACATTAGCCTACAACAATAACATATCCAAATTTTAAACAAATCGGACAGTAAATAAAGAAGTTGGCAATTGGCAGTATTTTTCAAAAATATTTTTTAATTTGACTGTAATAGTGAATTTGGGAAATGTAAGGCTAATTTATTAAAACACTTGCCTATAACAATAACATATCTAAATTTTAAACAAATCGGACAGTAAATAAAGAAGTTGGCAATTGGCAGTATTTTTCAAAAATATTTTTTAATTTGACCGTAATAGTGAATTTGGGAAATGTAAGTGGAATTTATTAAAACACTTGCCTAGGACAATAACATATCTAAATTTTAAACAAATCGGACAGTAAATAAAGAAGTTGGCAATTGGCAGTATTTTTCAAAAATATTTTTTAATTTGACCGTAATAGTGAATTTGGGATATGTAAGTGGAATTTATTAAAACACTTGCCTAGGGCAATAGCATATCCAAATTTTAAATAAATCGGGCAGTAAATAAAGAAGTTGGCAATTGGCAGTATTTTTCAAAAATATTTTTTAATTTGACCGTAATAGTGAATTTGGGATATGTAAGTGGAATTTATTAAACCACTTGCCTAGGACAATAACATATCCAAATTGAAGACAAATCGGACAGTTAATAAAGAAGGTGGCAATTGGCACTATAGTATTTTTCAAAAATATTTTTTAATTTGACCGTTATAGTGAATTTGGGAAATGTAAGTGGAATTTATTAAAACACTTGCCTAGGACAATAACATATCCAAATTGCAGACAAATCGGACCATAAACACTAAAGATAGTTTTTTAGCCTGAATTTGAAAATTAATTTTAAAAAATATAGAGGAGGGATGGGGATTGGGAAAATATATTTAATATAGGCAAGGGTTGGACATTAGTATAGGCTAACAAGGAAACTTGTGTAAGGCGGTATCGGGCGTCGGCGCAAAAACTGATCCCCATAAGAATAACATGGGAAAAACGCGCCGATTGTGGGGTTAAACCCTCAGTTCTTCTCTACTAATGTGTATCGATTGTATTTTGACATAGGCGTTGTTCTCAATGCGTATGCTAGTAAATCATATTTTCCGTTGAAAATTATCTATTGGACTGGAACGCGAAAAGTCTTTTATGATTAAATAATTTGGATATTTTTATAAATATGTCAATCCTTATGCATTATGTAGCATTGACTCCTCAGAATTTATCGGTCTTGTAAGTATGTTTGGACTCTAGCCATTACTACAAATTACAAGAAGTAGGTAGTGAGATTCCTAACGGTTGATCTTGTATTCAACGTTTTCATCTACCCTACCGGTGGTTTCAACTTTAACCGCAAATCACGATGCTACTCTAATGAATGTCAGGGGGTTGTTTCTATTATACGTCAGTATGCCTTTAACCCTCTCTACAGCAACATACCTATTTCTACACTGCTACAACAGAAGAAAAACTCACTCCTGGCTTTTTAATTTGACTCGGTACTCAGTTTATCCTCGCAATCTTATATTAATCTTATATTATTCTTACACAGAATGTTTGTAACTCGTGACGGAACTTGTCTCACGGCAGCACTCGGTGGCGCGTGAACCAATAAACAAACTCAGTTCATTGATTGTAGATTGTCTAATCTCTGATCTTCTTTCCTCGTGAGGCTAACTGTAAAGAAACAGCATGGCGGTTTTTAAAGCAAATATATGTACGGTTTTGTGAAAAGGGTCACAGTATTAGTTCAAAGATAGGTTAGGTTAGTCTAACCTGTTACGGTTAGGTACAAATAAAATCAAATACAAAATAAATAAATACCATATTTTATTTACAGGCAAATGTCAGTTACAAATCAAAACACAAACCTCTAGATGCACAGCAATCTAACAAACTAATCTTTTTAATTTAAAACAAATATCAGAATGAACAGAAATTTTAAACCCCAAACCTTTGACATGGGAATCAAACAGAAATATTTAGATGTACGGTAATCAAACAAACGATAAAAATAATCTTTTTAATTTAAAAAAATATCAGAATTAACAGAGATTTGAACCCCCAAACCTTTGACATGTTTCAGGACCATTGCTTCATGGATTCCATAAAATACATTTGCGTATTTACCCTCCAAGTTCCAACTTGCAATGCCAAACAGCTACTTTGGCACCGCAGCACTTAGTAACAGCACGTCAAGGAACAAACATTGGATCCGGTGAGGATCTAGTATTACATAAAATCCGAATTCATAAAAGCTAATCACCTAGCTTTTATGAATTCGGGTTTTATGAAATTTTGATTCAAGACTCGAGATTGTTTTTGACCACTAATAAAATACATGAGATAGTTCACGTCCAAATAATGTACAGTGGTCACGATTCAGATCTGTAAATCTACAAACTACAATCCATTATGAATAATTTATTTAGTAGCATGATACGTGTTATTACAACTAAACAGGATAAATAAAAAACGTCTCACAACACTACAAAGTATATTTACACTTATACTGTACTTACATTCAAGACGGTAAAATACACACAAAAGAAGTACAAGGTGATCGAGTCAACCAGTTACACCGGTCATCATCAGGCCTAATCAGAGAATCATTCTCTTTTGTGTATATTTGATCGTTTTGTATGTAAGTACAGTATAAGTGTAAATATACATTGTAGTGTTGTGAGACGTAGTTTATTTATCCAATTTAATTAATTATGATCAATAGTAAAATGTCAGTAATTAGGCTAAACACACATATAATACATGCTTTAAGGATTCATAGCTTCCAAAGTTAAATAAATTAAAGTGATTGCAGTAGTAGTAAGTAGTAGTAGTAGTGTAAAGTATTAATACTAGTTACATGCAAGCTTTTATCAATACATGTACATGTTAATTTTTTTAGGCCTTGCAGCGCTCGTGTATTTCAAAATTAATGACATCCAAAGATCGTGCAAAAACTTGATTACTAGTATCTGTATATTAAAACTCATTTTGCTTATAAAACAGTTCGTCAACCTGCCATAAGATCATTGTTTTCTTAAGTCTACTAACAGAGGCATCCTGGGCACTCACATGCATTTTATAAAAAAAAACTACAGCTGACAGCTTCATGCAAGGAAAAACATTAGAGGTGAGTATAGGGCCTATTTATTGAGTTACAGTAGGGGGCATTGGTTCCTTCAAAACCAGCAAAGGCGCAGTGAGGAATGAGGAATCAAGGTCACCCCCCCCCGTGACGTCACCCCCCCCCGTCACGTGACCCAGGCCGTTGACCCCCCCCCCGTGACGTCAGCCCCCCCCGTCACGTCAGCCCCCCCCGTCACGTGACTCAGGCCGTTGACCCCCCCGACCTTCCCCATAGCCAAGCACGACCCCCCCCCCCGGTCACGTGACCTGGCGGAAACCTAACATAGGCTTCTTCCACCAGTTTTCTAACATAAGCTACTTCCATCTGCTTTATTATAAATCTGTTTTTATTATATATTTGTTTTTTTTTCTTTGTTTTTCTTTTGTTTATCAATTTATATTATATATTTGTTTTTTTTCTTTTTAGTTTATTAACCTAATATTATAAAAATAATACGTAATAAAAATATGAATATAACAGCCTATTGAAGCTGAACCCCCCGGTAGCTTACCACAGCCGAAAAACCATTCGCCAAAAAGCCGTTCACTCTCTGCTTTACAAGGTCCAGCTCCACTGGCACATTGGCGGTAAACCACCGGGGGAAATAGTGAAGTCTTCCGTCCTCCTCGACACAGCCGAGGCGGAGGATTATCAATCCATTTTGCATTTCTTCTTCTATTTTCTGAAATGCAACAGCCACAGTGTAGGGGCAGCACATGACATATGTGATGTCCGGCATGGTGCTCTGTTGGTTGTCGACAAGAGAATGAGGGTTTGGCTAATACACAAGCTATTTCTGCGTTGTAAACAAGTGGAACGTTCCAGAAGCTTTCACCGCTCAGTGGAAAGCCCTCTTCAAATCAGTCAACGACGTAAACAAGCTATTATTGTATTGACCGCTTTCTCACCCTTGTGGAATAACCCCATACGCCAGTGTTACGTGGTCACTCAACAGTTGTTTGCGAGCTCTGTCTAGTGTTGGCTTTCGCGATGGAGAAACACAACCCACCGTCTCTCGCTCAACTGTCGACGATAGCTATTAGACACAATAGATGTTCACTATATAAAGGGTTAGGTGCTTTACCGGTATCCATCCAGCGATACATCGCTTCTTGCCTGAAGGGCAGTGTACGACGCTATGTGCTGGTGCTTCCTAGAGGCGTAGAGGACGAGCGTGTCAGAGAGCTGTATAGGAAGTAGGATCGACATATAGTGTATCAGTGCAGGCGTTGTGACGATAGAAACCATTACTGTGGTAACCTGTTATACGAGGTACCAAATACGACCAGAACAGTGTTTCGTTGTGTAGACAGTGAAGAACACTACAAGTGCTTCTGCTGTGGGCGGAGTGCATGGGAGTGTAATTGGTGGAGTAACGAAAATTACCTGACCTTCCTACGAATGACAATGGATATTTCAACGGTGAGGGAGGGGTCCCAGCACTCCGGATACCTATACTTTTAAAAATAAAGCTTTATACCCTTACCCCTTTCTCCATAAAAAAAGAAAAAAAAACACTAATTATTCAAGTCTTCACTGTAACAGCAAAGGCACAGTGAGGATGCGAATGATGACGTGCCCCCCCCCCGTGAAGTCAGCCCCCCCGTGACGTCAGCCCCCCCGTGACGTCAGCCCCCCCCGTGACGTCAGCCCCCCCCGTGACGTCAGCCCCCCCCCCCGACCAGGCGGAAACCTAACATAGGCTTCTTCCACCAGTTTTATTATATATTTGTTTTGTTTGTCTTTTCTTTTTTGGGTTTGTTTAAAACAATATCCTTTATTTTATTCAGAAAAAGCGATACCCTAACCTACCCTCCGTTTACTACAACCCTCGCATATATCGGGGGATTAGCCTCCCGAAGGAGCCAAACTATAGCGTTGCGGCAAGAGACGTGTGTCGGTATCACATTAAAGTCTCCCAGGTCAGCCCTGAGTTGCCGACACTTGTGTGGGGCCAACGGTCTTTCTAGCCAAAATTCAACATGTAATTTCCCGAGGAAG
The DNA here is from genome assembly GCA_963675035.1 of Allygus modestus. Lineage (NCBI taxonomy): Eukaryota > Metazoa > Arthropoda > Insecta > Hemiptera > Cicadellidae > Allygus > Allygus modestus. The sequence goes on along the minus strand of OY776113.1, from coordinate 31,500,860 downwards.
CATCTCGTATAGTAGTACATCGTTTGCAGAAATACCTCCGCGTCTATCGAATCCACCTCTGATATCGTGGAATGTATATGGAAAGGCATTGTCGCTGGGTAGAACCCTACCGGCTCCGAAACCATTGTGAATAAATGAAACATGATGCACCGCTTGCCAGTAGCGTTAGGAGACTGACGGGTTGGACCGAAGGTGTAAACAACTCGGAGGGCAACTCGGAGGAAACCGCCATGACGTCATCCTCATGCCTACGTGACCGCCACAGTCGGTTCACCCATTAGCGGTTCCAGTGGAAAGTCCCTCGACGTCAACAACTAGTTTACTTCTGCGCGCCACCCTCCCGGACCGCTCAGTGTCTAGTGGCAGTTCATACAGTGAGGACGTAGGTGCCTTCCGTGGTGACTATTTATACGACTGTGTGAAGCGTTCTCCTTAGATATTATAAAAACGTAAGTAACATGTAATTCACTTATGATTTTGTTTCATTAGTCGATTTACCAATGCTCTAAATAATAATTAGCCAAAAATAATATTTAATGTTTTGCATATCTCGGTACACTGAGTCTTGTCCTTGTCTCTTTTCAGATGGAGATGAGTGAAACCGTAATGACCTTGGAACAGTTGTGTCTTCTAACAATTAAAGTTAATGAACCAAATTTAAAAAGCAAAATAGACTCGCTTCCACTCCTTTTTAAAAACTTCTTGAGTGAAATAAAATTTGGTTTTGCTTTTACATCGAAGTTCCTAGTGTCCAGTGGAATTACAGACGAGGGTTGAATCGCTATGTGTGAGCGTAACAAAGACAAAGACGTTTATCAGTGTTGGGAATGTCATAGGAGCGACTCATGTCATTTATTCCTATCTAATATTATTAAAAGGGCTAAACTCGCCTCGTTCCCAGGGGTACCGCTACCAAAGTGTTTCTGCTGTGACAACTGTGCCTTTGTGGTGGACGGGGAATACAGATACCCGATGTATTTTGTAGATGGCTGGCCCCCGCATGTGTGAGGTCTGTGGTCGCGTATTCGCAAACGTCGGAAACCTGACCCGCCACACGGCAGCCGCCCACAACGACCGCCATCTTGACTGCGACGTCTGCGGCAGACGCTTCGGGCGAAGCGACAACCTGCGACGCCACCTCGCCGCAGTTCATCCTCCTACTCCTCACGACCAAGCGCCAGGTACAGTTTTAGGTTAAATAGGAAACCGCCAGTAGATTTGTTAAGCATGCCTTCTTCTCCGATATCCTCACCCATGACGCCACGGTACGTCCGTGGACTTTGGTAACTAATGACTTGTTTTCGAGAGAGATTAAACGGCTTTAGCCGAGTAAACAGATTCAAGTAGTGAACAAGGGGCTGCCAGCCTCTGTGCAATTCCTCACCATTGTATTACCGGGCTCAAGTAAACTGGCGATCGAGATGAGGAAGAGGTCACCAGCCCTCTATGCAATTCCTCACTCTTGTATTACCGGGCTCAGGTAAACTGGCGATTGAGTTGAGGAAGAGGTCGCCAGCCCTCTGTGTAATTCCTCACTCTTGTACCTGGCTCGGGTAAACTGGCGATCGAGATGAGGAAGAGGTCACCAGCCCTCTGTGCAGTTCCTCACTCTTGCATTAACGGGCTCAGGTAAACTGGCGATCGAGATGAGGAAGAGGTCGCCAGTTCCTCACGCTCGTGTTTATCGGGGTAACTAATAGGACTTGTTTTACTGTTCGCAGGCTGTCTGTGCCCGTTGTGCCCCGTCGCCCTGACCGGCCCCGAGGATCTTCGCCACCATATGGAAGCGGTCCACGGTGCGAGCCCGTCGGCTTCGACCTCCTCCTCCTCCTCCGCAACGCCACCCGCCAGAGACCCACGGCCCGAGTGCGACGCGTGCGGGCGGCGATTCGCCCGCGAGGACCTGCTCCGGCGTCACGTGCAGCTGGTGCACGCCAACGAGGTCCGCTGTTCCGATTGCGGCACCCTTTTCCGCAGGGCCACTTACCTCCAGCGGCACATGGCGAGCGCTCACCGCGGCATGAGGTTCGCGTGCGTCTACTGCGACCGAGGCTTCACCCGGCGCTACAACCGGGACCAGCATGAGGCCCACAACTGCCCCGTCGTGAGGAACCTCGTTGTGGACGAGATGCCGCGCCTGCCCGTCCTGTTACCCGAGCCGCAGCCCGGACCCAGCCACGAGCCCCAGCCCGGACCCAGCCACGAGCCTCAGCCCGGACCCAGCACGGCACCCGACGGGATGGTGGGCGGCGGCGGCGGATTGCCCGCGTTCCGCACCGTCCAACGGGGGTTCCGCGGACGCCTCCTGACCTTCGGCCTGTCCCGGCCCATGGAGGACTTCTTGACCGTGGAGGACGCGCTGGTGCTGCTGTTCGACAGCGTCCTGAACCTGTTGACCGACGTCAGGACCCGACACCCGAACATCAAGGTCAACATGTTCCTGGAGTGCGAATTCGCCAACGTCCACGGAGCCACCTGTCTGCGAGCCTTCAAGACGAAGAACGTGCCCCTTACCACCACGTCCAACTTGAAGGACTTCCTGTTGGCTTCCTTCCACAAGCTGGCGGAAGAGAAGGAGCAGTGCCTGCTAGTGGGCAGCAGGTGGAGCTATCTCCGGATACGCGACCTGGAGATCCAAGTCAACCTCTACACCCCGTTGGGAGAACGCGGAGCCCGGTTCGTCCAGCTTCCCAGGACCATCTGCGTTTTTGACCAACGTGCAAAACGTCGATGACATGTGCTTCGCGTACGCCATCCTGGCCAAGTTCGTCGCGCAACACCCGGAGAGGCCTGCATCGTATACACCGGACGTCATGGCACGCTACGACTGGGTCGGCCTACGCTTCCCCGTGGCGCTGAAGGACATCAAGATCTTCGAGAGGAGGAACCCCATCAGCGTGAACGTGTACGGGATCGAGCGTGTCATGGTGGGGAGACGCCCCGACGGATCGCCAAAGTTCCAGGACCGCGTGTTCCCGCTGAAGATCTGCAAGCGGGAGTTGGAGGATCACCGGGACCTGCTTTACGTGACCACCGGCGGGGACAGTCACTACGCCTACATCGCGAACGTCAGCAGGCTGGTACGACCCCAGCTGACGTCCCGCCGCGGCACTATCCACGTGTGTAAGCGATGCTTCGCCTACTTTGACAACCGGCCCAACAAACTGGAACTGTCCGGTGCCGAGCGCCTGGAGGAGCACATGCGATACTGCACCGCCAAGGCCCCCCTCCGCTTGGACATGTCCCAGAAGCAGCGGATCCGCTTCGCCCACCCCGAGTACACTCGGCACGAGCGCTTTTGCGTCTACGCGGACTTTGAGTGTGCTCTGCAGCCCGTCGCCGCCGACCCGGCGGAAGCGCCGCTCGGCACGAGGCCCCTGCAACTGCACGTCCAGTACGCCTTCGCCTACCAGATCGTGGACTCTCTCGGCCTGGAGGAGTTCGAGCCCCGCGTCTACTTCGGGGCCGACGCGTCCAAGGTGTTCATGGAAAGGTTGAAGGTGGACGTGCTGGTGCTGTGGGACTTCCTGACCAACGCGGTCCTACTGCAGCCCGTCTTGAACGACCAGGAGACGCGTCAGTACATAGCGGCCACCGACTGCTACCTCTGCGGGAAGGAGTTCACGGACCGGGACGTCAAGGTGCGGGACCACAACCACGCTCCACCCTACGAGTTCCGAGGAGCCGCCCACCGCTCGTGCAACCTCAGGTACCGGGAGCAGCAACACATCAACTGCTACTTCCACAACCTGTCCAACTACGACGCCAACTTCGTAGTGCGGGAGCTGGCCATCGACCCCGGCGACGTGGACGTGTTGGCGCACACGGAGGAGCGGTACATCGCTTTCACCAAGCGATTCCACTGCGGCCGACCCGGAGACAACCCGCGACGGAGCAGCAGCTTCGCGGTGCGCTTCCTGGACACGTACAGGTTCCTGTCCATGAGCCTGGCCAGCCTGGCGGCGGGACTCCCCACGGACAGGATGCGCGAGACGAGGAAGCGCTTCCCCGACGACCGGCTGTTCGACCTGGTGCGCAGGAAGGGCGTGTTCCCCTACGACTTCGTGACGTCCTACGACACGCTGTACAGGACCAGGGAGCTGCCGCCCAAGGAGGCGTTCAGGAACTCCATGACCCTGGACGACGTTAAGGACGAGGAGTACGAGCACGCCCTGAACGTGTGGCGAGCCTTCGAGTGTCGACACCTCAAGGACTACGCGGACAAGTACCTGCGCTGCGACATCGCCCTGCTCACCGATGACTTTGAGCAGTTCCGCGACACCTCGCTGGCCGAGTACGGGCTGGACCCCGCCCACTACTACACCCTGCCGTCCTACGCCTGGGACGTCATGCTCAAGACCTGCGACGTGGAGCTGGACACGCTGCAGGACTTCGACATGTACCTGTTCGTGGAGCAGGGGATCCGAGGAGGGATCTCACAGGCCATCACCCGCTACGCCAAGGCCAACCACGCTGGGTGCCCGGACCACCGCCCGGACGAACCCACGCGCTTCCTCCTGTACCTGGACGCCAACAACTTGTACGGCTGGGCCATGTCCCAGTGCCTGCCGACCGGAGACTTCCAGTGGCTCAGCCGTGAGGAGATCCGGGCGTTGGACGTCGCGGCGCTGGACGCGGAGGCCGAACGAGGCTACATCCTGGAGGTGGACCTGCACTACCCCGCGCGCCTACACGACCTGCACAAGGACCTTCCCTACTGCTGCGAGACGAAGCGTCCGCCGACAGGGAAGTTCCCCAAACTGTTGACGACCCTGGACGACAAGACGCACTACATCTGTCATTACAGGGTCTTGCAGCAGGCGCTGCAAAACGGATTGGAGCTGGTCGCGGTGCACCGGGCGATCTCGTTTCGCCGGTCGCGGTGGTTGGAACCGTACATCCTGATGAACACGGAGCTGCGGAAGAGGGCCAGGACGAAGTTCGAACAGGACTTCTTCAAGCTCATGAACAACGCGGTCTTCGGCAAGACCATCGAGAATGTACGGAAGCGCCTCAACGTGAAGCTGGTGTGCACCCCGGAGAAGTTTTCCAGGTACGTCGCCAGATCCAACTTCCTGGACCGGACGTACTACACGGAGGACGTGGCCCTGGTGCATCTGTCCAAGGTCAACATCGTGTTGGACAAGCCCGTCTACGTAGGCATGACAGTCCTGGAGCTGAGCAAGTGGCTCATCTACGAGTTCCTGCGCAAGATGAAGGAGCGCTACGGTGACCGCCTCACCGTGGACTACATGGGCACGGACAGCTTCGTCTTTGACATCGTGTCCCAGGACGTCTACGCCGAGATGAAGGAACACCTGGACGACTTTGACACCAGCGGCTACCCGAGGTCCCAACCCTGCTATAGCCCCGTCAACGCCAAGGTCATCGGAAAGTTTAAGGACGAGTGCAACGGCCTGTCCTTATTCGAGTACCTCGGCCTGCGGTCCAAGCTGTACTTCATGGACATCGAGGACGCGGCGACAGGCGGCAGCAAGGCTCTCAAGCGAGCCAATGGGGTGGCGAAGGGCGTTGTCAAGAACGTCCTCACCCCCGACGACTACAGAGAGTGCTTGTTTAACGGGGTCCGGAAGCACACCACCAACGTCCGGTTCCAGTCCCACTTGCACCGGGTGTACACCGTGGAAGTGGAAAAGCTGAGCCTCAGTCCAGCCGACGACAAGCGGTGCGTCCTCCCCAACGGCATCCACACTCTGCCGTGGGGACACAAGGACGTCCCGCCGCTACCACCAGCCAGGAGGAGAGGAGATCAGCCGCAGCGGATAGAGGTGGACGGCGAGGAGGAGGAGGGACAGCGCCAGGACGATGAAGAGGACGAAGAGAAATTCCCAGTTTAGTTATATATTAATTTTAAGAAAAAAATGTAAATAGTATTAGTAAGAAAATATACGATAATAGCTTTATGTACAGCATGAATCCGAGTTGTTTATTCTCCTCCCCTTCGCGCACTCAAAAGTCACAAGCCGGTAGGCTCAGAAAAAACTAAAGTGTGTGTGAAAGGCGTTATGGGCCGTTTGGCCCGAGCCGTGCAGCTTAAAAAGCCCCCGCCAACCGGGAGCGGTTGGCGGCGCGTGTCGGGGACGGCCCTGAAGGAGTTGCCCAGCGGTCTGCTGATGTCCGAGGGGTCACCCTCGAGTTAGTCAGCGGCTTGCTGATGTCCGAGGGGTCTCGCACCCTCTTTGGCGGCCTTCACTGCCGCTTGGCGGGGGCTCAGCCAGTGGCACGCGCCGCTGGTATATAAACCTGAGGTCCAGCCCCGCTGCCTCAGTTTTGATAATTTCTTTTTTTTTTATTTAGTAAGGATAAAGGAGAAAAATGAAAACACAAGCTTTAGCATAACAAGACATGTATTGTACAGTAAGAAAAGGTTACATACACATACTATTAAAACCTCACAATATAGTTTTTAAGCGAATGTGGAGTGGAAGAGCCTGCGGACCAGAGCGTCGTTGGTGGCGGGAGCGGTAGGGTCGAAGAGCTGAACGTAGTCGCTGAGTGACATGTGGAGAACAGCCCGGCAGTACAGGTAAGTGAGGCAGTAGTAGCCGCAAACAGAGGTATCGTATCCCTGGAGCCGATACCTGTTGTAGATGTAGTGGCGGTGATGAGGATTGCGCTTCAGGAACCTTTGAAAGTCGGCCTGGAATGGCGGCCTCCCGTAGCTGTTCAGATACTCGAGTCTGTCCTCTTCCGAGCAGTAAAACGCCACCCAGTGTTCGCCTCCCTCGGTGTGTGCTACCGTGTTGGACACGATGGCGGTGAGAGGCTTGACTGGCGCGTTCGGTAGTTGGTCAGAGGCGTAGACCGCGACGTTCCTCAGTCCGGGGATCCTCGCCAGGCATTTTCTGATCTGAACGGTATTCATCGTGGGCGGAAGCAGCACAGGCAGCTTGAGACGGACGGGTCTGGCCTGTCGTTAGCCACGAGCCAGTCTCGCAAGACGATGCAGTTATGAAGGGCGCAACGGTTGTGGGAGCTCTTATGGTGGCAACAGCGCAGAGTCTGGTAGGCGGGCGGACCGTTGAGCGACCCGCAGCTCAGATCCTCCATGTCCTGAGCGGCGGTGGCGGCGGGTTCGGTTATGAGGTGGCGCCGTACGAAGTCCCTCTTCTGCGATCCCTTGACGTAGACCAAGGGGCGGTGGATGAGGCAGGAGCGCAGCTTGTCCAGCAGGGCGATGTACGCGATGTCTCCCTGGTCCCACTCCAGGCCGTGGCAGTGGCGCGTAAGCCAGACGCTCTCGCGCTGTTTCTCGGAGGTCAGGAGGTCCTTGCTGAAGGGCGGGCGGGCGATGTGATGTAGGAGCAGCGTGCCGGTAGTCACGTCCACCACGCAGGCCTCTTTCAGTATAAAGTCGTTGTCACTGTCCTTGAAACACTGCATGTCCATCACCACGCTTCCGTGATGACAGCGCGCTGGCAGTGGTTCGTTGTAGATCGGTGGCGGCACGTCCATCTCGTACGATTGTCCAAACTGATCTGAGTGCGCGCCGCTGATCTGAGCGCGCTGCTGTCGGGCGACCTTGGACTCGCGCGCATGCGCACCATCACCTAACGGTCCGCACGGTGGCCTTGAGCGCGCGGCAACTCGTGTACCCGCCAAAGTCCACCATCACCTAACGGTGGCCTTGAGCGCAGCAACTCCTTTACCCGCCAAAGTCCACAGTCACGTTGCGGTTGCGATCCACTTCCACTACATTGTCCAACTCAGCATACACTACGCAGTTGACCGCCTCCGCCAAGGCTTCGGCAAATCCGATCTCTATGCGCAGATTGCCGTTGCGCACCAGGTTCCAGTGGCTCGCTTGACCGGCCGACAGGTCAGGCGTCAAGTCGAACGCCATCACCGTACAACCGTATATGAACTGGGAGCGGTCTACGTCATTACCGCAGTTCAAGTAATGGATGCCGGTGCCACTGAACAGCGTGTGATATTCGAGCACGCACAACTCTTGCCCTACGGAGTAATCCGGTTGCAGCGGTTTGCCAGGCACTTGCTCACCGTCCACGTACAGCGCGAAGAAATTCGTCTTGTAATGATGAAAATTGAACGGGTTCTTCTTGTAGTCTCCGTTGAACGCCTGGTTGTTGACCAGCCCAACTATGACCCGTTTCGGCAGTTGGCCGAGGAACACGCTGTCCATAGTCTTACAGCGGATACCGCTCGGCAACGTGACGGTTTTCACTTCCACGCGGGTGATTGGGTATTTGGCTGTGCCGGTCTCCAGCGTCCTGCTGTGCGCCAACAGCACGCTGGGATTGATCTTGCAGCGGCGCATGAACAGGCTGACATCGCTGATCGCCACCTTGTAGTCGGTGATGGTCTTGGACATGATGGCGAATGAGTCACGCGATCTGATCAGACGGAACCGCATCTCGACACCGTTCAGCATGAACTTGTCCTGGTTGCACAGATCGACGTGCAGATGTCCCACCATGTCCACCAAGCGGCTGCCCGCGATCCACGCCCGCCGCGTTACGAGCCCCCCGTTTCCCTCCTCGCAATCGTCCATCCTAGCGGTGGTGTCCTCCATGAACAGCTCCGCGGTGAGATGTGTGCTCTTGGCGTCCTTACCGTAGGTCAACATGTTCTCCAGGTAGGCGCGATAGGCGTACGTGTTGTTTTGCGGCGACACCAGTTTGTTGTTGAGGTACAAGTCCACTTGACTGAACAGCGAGTGGAGCCAGTTGTTCACCGGACCGACCTGTTTGATTGTATCCTCCCCCGTCACCGCGGCCCCAGCGGCCGTTATGATGGTCGCCTTCACGTACAGTAACGTCTGCGACAGATCGGTGTATTCGTCTCCATGACCGGGCACTACGAACTCTAGGCGAATCATCCGTCAGCGATGAGACCGGCTTGTAGCAGACCCATTTGCTGCTCTCAATACTGGTCTGCGTCGGGGGCAGAGAGAAGAGGTCCAACTCGGTCTTGACGCACTCGCACGACTTCTGATGTATGAATGACATTATCCAAAAATGTCCTTCGCGGTACTCCTGCTCTTCTTACGTCGCACAACGGTCTTGATTCTCCTCTTCTTAGCGACGCGTCTTGCGGGCTTCCTTTTCCTCTTGGGCGCGGCGCTCTTCTTCCTCGCTCCGAGGAGTTTAGCCAGAGACTGAGGAGTGACCCGCTGTACACGCCTCTTCTTATAGGTGCCGCCACCGCTTAGCAAGTGATCCAATTTATCATCGGCCCTGCGTTTCAGCAACCCGGTAAACTGTCTGAGCCGGGCGTTGGCCGCGACACGGGGGTTGGCTCGCCCGCCACCACGTCGCCCAAGAAGCCCACACCGGACCTCAGCGCCTCCTTGCCCAGCGCCGATGCGCAAGATTTGATTAACGGGACCACTGTACGCATCAGCCCTCCTAGGAAACTGCCAATACCGTGACCACGTTGGAAAGCGGCTCCTCTGAATACGGAGGACACTCCGTGCCCCGACTGCTGTTGGCGGTAGTACGCTAGGTAGGGATCGTTCGGGTTCATTGCTGCTCTCTACGCAGGTGAAGCTTCATGCACGTAGTCCCGAAGCGGAATGGCAGGTGGCGCCCGACGCTGTCCCTTAAATCGATTTCCACGCTGTTGAAAGAGCTCTTCATCAACGGCACGTAGTGAGGGTCGGTGAAGTGCACGGTGGTACTCGCGCCGTAGGTGTAGCTTTTAGTGTCGATGTTCACAATCTTCAACAAGGGCGCTACCGTGTCGCCTACTAGCTGGGGTTCCACTAGGTCGCAGTACACGTACATGTGCGAAGGGATCCCGGCCAGTAAGTCGGGTGGTCTTATAGCTTTTCTATGTTTGATCACATTCACGTTGTGCACGTCGTATCCCAACTGTAACTCTAGAGTGTGGCTAAATTCCAGTTGCACCACGGTCTGGTCCATCGAGATCAATTCCACCCTCCCGGTCGCCTTGTCGTACTCAAACTGGCATTGGTGCAGGTCCAGTTTTGGAATGGCGTTGATGGATCTAATCAGTTCATCGATGTCCTTATATTTTCCGGCTTCCACCTTTACAGCGGTCAGTGCAGGCTTGCCCGTGTCATCCTTAGTGTAGAGATACACATGCGCGTCCTCCCCCACTGTGACAAACGAGCACGGGTAATGGACCTCGACTAAAGCGACTTCCCATTCGCCATCGCCACCCAATCGCACGACTGACGGTAGATGGGTGATGTAGTTAGCCACGGTGTTGTTCGGATAATAGTCCATGGAGCTGTTGCTGGGCAACGTCAGGTACAGCTGTCTGCACTTTGTCGTCATAGCAGCTGTTGCACTTCGGATGCTGGTACCCACGAGTTGAAGTCCTCTCCGTACCCGACCCACTTGACCAAGTAGCGCTTACTGCGGCCTCGTCCTTTAGTGTCCAGTATTTTATCTATTTGGTACAGGCGGTCCGGGGCGACTGTCACCTTTTGCATCTCGTGCTCGTAGAAGCGCCCTTCCAGCGGCGTGCCGTTAAGGTCGCGCAACACGTACAGGGGCAGGGGAAGCGACCCGTAAACGTGGTCCACCACGAACAGCTCCTTGCTCCAATTGGTCTCGTAACCTTTGGCGAACGTACCCTTCTCCTTGGCTATGCGCACCGTGTCACCCGGCTCGAACATGGGCTTGTGCCGCCGGATCGCCTTTCCGTACGTGTGACGCCACGCCTTGTACACCGTTTGACCATCGCCGCTGTCCACGTCCGCGGGCCGCAGGCCGCCACCCAGGCTCTTGTGCGGGCTGCGGTTGTAGGCGTCCACAAGCCTGTCCAACACGTCCACGTAGCGATACGTGTTCTTGTAGGTCAGGTAGCGCAACATGCGGGTCTTGAGCGTGTGGTTGACTCGCTCCACCACCGCCACCTTCACATCGGGGTTCTGCATGGTGACGTACGTGACGCCGTGACTCTTGAACACTCGCTTGGTAGCGGCCCCGGTGAACTCCGTCCCCTTGTCGGTCTGCAGGCAGCGGGGTGTCGCCTCAGAGAATATTCTCTCGAACGCAGCGGCTACTTCGGGCCCGCTTTTCCTCCTTAGCGGTACCGCGAACAGCCGCTTGCTGAACACGTCGATCACAGTCAGCAGGTAGTTGACTCCGTCGTTGTACCGGCTCAGGCCGCGCATGTCGTTCAGGTCCACCTGCCACAGCTCCCGAGGCCCGAACACGACGTAGCGGTTGCGGGGAAACTTCTTGCACGCGGGCTTGTGCAGCGTGTACGCGTCCTGGGTGCGCAGCCAGTCGGCTACCCGGCGTTTCGGTAGGCGCGCGGCTCTGGTCAGAGCAGCCACTCCGCCGAGGGAACCGGGCTGGCTCGGGTCATAGTACAACTTCTCCATTACGGTGAGAACGGCATCCAGTTGTCCAATGACGATTCCTGGTCGGGTTCCTCGGTTATTATCCTTCTCCTGGCCGCCGGAGGTTGCGGTCTCAGGCGATCTAGCATCGGCGTCAACCTCGGTGACAGGGGTGTCAACGAGGCCGTCGTGTCTCTCCAGGGGCTCGATGCTGAGTCCAGCCCCACGCCTAGGTAACGCAACGCGGTGGGATTGTTCACGTATTCTTTGGGCACGTTCATGTCCTTCAAGGCGGTCATCACTTGATGCCAGCCGGTAGGCAATCGATCCACCCTTCGCGCTCTCACTATGCTGTGTGCGATGTCCACTATATTGGAACCGGGGATCTTCACCTTGTCCACGTACACCGCCCCACTGGCGTCCCAGACGATGGGGCTGCCTTGTCGGGTCATGAATCGCAACAAGTTGCGCGCCACCGGCCTGAAGATTTTTGAGAACGATTCCACAATGTCCTCCGCTGAGGCGCTAGACTCGCGTTTCATCTGACTCGGACCTCCCGCCACTTCCTCCTCCTCCCTCTCCTCGCCCTCGATGATTGACAGACCTATGGGTTGACGTTTAGCCGCAGAAAAGTGCAGGAACCGCTGTAACACCTGCTGACATTGTTTCCATTTCTCCGTATCGTCCAGCCGCTTGTCGCTCAATATGCGATGCATCTCAGCGTCCAGGCTGGCTGGCTTATTGGCGCTACCTGCTCCTCCTCTTGGTCCTGGTCCCTGTCCTTCTCGCAATCTCTCGATGAGCTCCTGCGGTACAACCACCATTTTCCTAGCGTACTCCATGTCCGATTAGCTTCTGCGCTAGAACGGGCAGAACGGCGTTCAACAGCAGGGGTAGGAGGATCCCTCCGCCCCGTTGGACGAGGTAGTGTCACTTCTTGGCCCAACCCTCGCCGCGTTTCACCAGCCGTCCGAGCGCCTGTTTGTGTTTACTCAATTTGCGTTTGAGGCAGGGGGAAAGCGGTACGTTTCCGCGTAGCACGTTATACGCGCACTCGCACAACGACTTGATGCGACTCTTGTCACACGCTTTTAACAGGGCCTTGCGTTCTTTGGGCGTAGCGTGTACTAGGGCCCTCAGCAGCGCTGCGTCTTTCTTCACGCGGTGTGAGATGATGACTGACACTGGCGCGCACTCGGCCTATTTATCACTTCTTCTTGGGCAGGTACACGTAGTTTACCGGGTCGTCTGGGAAAATGGCCGAACGTATGCGCATCTCTTCAGGTGTGGACTGTTTCAAGCCTATGAGCAGATAGGCGTGCGGGTCGCGCGTGGCGTCCGCGTAAGCCTCCTCCACGAACTTGGGGTTTTCCGGGTATACTTGACGGGCCAGGTGTTTGATCTGAGCGCGGTCTCTAGGATTCTTGAAACACACTATGTAATGAGCGTTCAGCGATATGTCACGCTGGCCCCTGCCCTGGTGAAACAGGTTTTGCGTGATGAAGAACACGCTCATGTTGCGGTGGTGCGAGCCCTTGGTGAACAGGTCCACCACGCCTGGGCCGGCCTCGCGCATCATGTCGTCGACGATGACCAGGGCGGGCTCGCTACCGTCGTAGTCGTCCAGGTCTGGCAGACCGGCCACGTAGCGCACGACAGAGTCCGCACGGCTCTTGCCACCACCGCCACCACTACCATAGTGCCAAGTGATACGGGCGAACCGCGTATCGCACATGTGGTCAGCGTGCTCTATGAAGCGAGCCACGAAGTGCGACTTGCCGCTGCCCGAGGGCCCAGCCACGATGGCGGTGAACGGGTGTTTCCACCTCAAGTCCATGGCGTCTACTGACCGCCGTGCACCGCCACCTCGGCTCTTGTAACTAAATTCTTTTTCTCGCTTTTTTTATTTTTTTATTTTATTTATTTATTTATTTTTCTTTATAATATCAAAGGGAAATAAGGGTATAGGGAATATCGTTTATTTTTTATACAAATTCCAGGAGAGGGAATTTACTGCTTGGAGGGCCGCTCCTCTTCACGAGGCTCACGAGGCTCATCCTCGGCCTCACGCCAACGTTGTATTGAGTGATGGTGTTGTCATCCAGGACTGTGAGGTACCGCCGAGGCATGTAAATGCGAACCGGGTCATCGCCGATGAGACCCTCCAAGGTGGCCAACACCGCCTCGCCGTATGGTGTATCCACCCGCTCGAACGAGCGAATCGGATAGACCACGTTGTCCTGCAGGTCTACGATGCGGGTGTAACCCGCGGCCTTGCAGTTGTTGAGAGATGTCCTGAGGTCCATCTTCTGGTCCATGTGGTGCATGATGGCGTGGCTGGATGCGGAATGACTGGCTCTCGCTGCCAAGTCGCCTTTTATTGACAGTGTCTACGTGCCAACTCGCCCGTATCAACAACATGATGACATAGTTACTCGCTCAATTCCAGGAAGGGTGATGTAATGGAAAGCTTTACTGCGTAAACAAGTGGATTGTTCTAGAAGCGTCTCGGTTATCAACTGCTTAGTGGAAGTTTCCACGCTCAATTCCAGGAAGGGTGACGTAATGGAAAGCTTTACTGCGTAAACAAGTGGATTGTTCTAGAAGCGTCTCGGTTATCAACTGCTTAGTGGAAGTTTCCACGCTCTCTCTGGTTTACTGGGTAGCGCGCCTGGAGTGTGCGCTCCTCTTGGTTTTCCCTGAGATGACGCAATCGGTCTTTCGCCAGGTGGGCAGCGGAGTAGCGGTCCTAGTGATCCCGTCGTATCTTGACTCTCCCGTCTCGCTATTTGCCAGCCATAGGTTTTGCAATCTGGATAGCAGGTCCTCTAGACATATGCAGATTTCATCGTTTCGCTCCTCGTCCAAGTACAAGCCGCAACTGAACGTGGGGCGACCTCCTTTGAACACATTCATCTTCAACAGTACGTTACCACTGTTGGTAGGGTTCTTCACAGTGTACTGATATCCGCCAGCGGACCAGCACAGTGTCGGGGAATCGATAGGCACTTCCTTCCTCTTTACAGTCCACCCATCGAGCTTTCTCTTCTTTGACGCACATCCCTGCTGTACCGGCGGTGCGTTGGCGTTCTCATCGTTCATTGCGTTCAGCTCCTCTAGGAAGGAGCGGATCGTTTGGTCCACTTCGGTTGTACTGACTCCGTTTCCGTTCGTGGTGACGTCTCAAACAACACTGAGGTCGCGCGCGCGGCTCTGCATCGGTTTTATAGCCGGGTCGCGCGCGCTCCAGCGGACCTTCTAGAAGCTTCCAGAAACTTGAAGCTCCTCACCTGCATGCTGATCCGGCTGATGACGTCCGGGGGGGGCTGACGTCACCGGGGGGGCTTACGTCACCGGGGGGGGGGGGCTCCTCACTCCACCCTTGCTAGTTTTATTGGGGTGGGGATGGGACAGGATTATGGGTTGAGGTAGGACAGAGGGTTATGTGGTAGGACAGAGGATCTTGGGTCTTTGGGTTGAGGAATAACCGGTTTGGGGTTTAACCGGTTACTGTCCAGGCCTTCTGTAGTTTTCCTGGACGTCCAACACCGCCATGTCGCGTTGGTTCAGAGTGAACTGCAGCACTTGCAGAACCTCGTCCCACTGCGCCGGGTCACCCGGGTCGTAACGACGGGAGGACATCACGGGACTGGCTGGACTCCACCGCCCCGGCCTGAGGAAGACGTGGACACCTCTCCTCACCGCCTCCTCGACCCGAGTCCTTGTGGGAGTAAGGTACTCCGGTCCAAGTAGAAGGTACCGGCTGATGTTGGGGACGTTGACAAAGACTTCCACAGTAAGGGCGTCCATTATGGAAGCGGCTCTGGTCAAGACTGACTCGAATGTGCGCTTTCGCCCGGGAGGGTTGTTGATACCTCTAAATCTGGTCGCTTTCCAATGCCGCTTTCACCCGCTGTTGACTATGCGGAAGGTCGGGGGGGTCGTGCTTGGCTATGGGGAAGGTCGGGGGGTCGTGCTTGGCTATGGGGAAGGTCGGGGGTGGGGGGTCGTGCTTGGCTATGGGGAAGGTCGGGGGTCGTGCTTGGCTGTACTAGGCACTTCGCTTTGAGGACCCACTCGTTGATGGAAGGAATTTTCCGGGACGGAGAACGTTCGAGAAGCTTCTAGAACGATTCCACGGATTACCGCTTTCACCCCGGGGATTGTTGACACCTCTGGAGTCTGAATATCGCCGCTTTCACCTGCTGTTGTTCACACCTCTGGGGTCGGGTTGTCATTCCTTCCCTGACCGCCGAACCACCAGCATGTTCCCCTGCCCGCACTGCCCTTCCACCTTCTCCCGAAAGGACCACCTTACCCGCCACCTCCACTCCACACATGGTGAAGGAGGTGAATCCTATCACTGTCCCGTCTGCGGAAAGGAGTTCCGCAGGGGGGACAAGTTGAGGATTCACCTCCTCACTCATGCCTTCACCTCCTCCGCTCCACAGACTACCTTCGACGCCTCCGCACCATGCTCCTCATCCGCCCTGCAACCAACCTTCGTCCTTGTCCCGCCTCCACCAACCTCCGCCACCACCTCGATCCAGACCGCCACCGAAGATTTTTCGGTGGCCATTCAGGTCGGGGTGGAAATGTCTGAACGTTCCACCCAGACGTCAGTCGTCGAGCGTCCCGTATGTAAGTATCGTAGGGATGGGTTAGGGACGGGTTAGGGCCTTGATGGTTCACGCTCTAGACAGTATTACTAATTACTGACTTCTCCTTTACAGGCGCTGTCCGCCCTCAGGTGCATCAGTACCAGAATTGGCTCCAGGACGAGGTGCGGCAGCAGCAGCGGGACAGGCAGCAGCGGGAGGCCAGAAGGCGGGAGCTGGAAGAGGCCCGCCAACGCCTCCTGCAGGAGCTGGAGGAGGAGGCACAGCGGCGGCGCCACGCCGAGGAGGCCGCCTCCGACGACTCCGGCTCCGACGTCCAGCTGCTCTCGGACGACGACGGGTGGGACTAAAAATAAAAGACTGTACCCCATGTCCTTTTCCCTTTTTTATATAATATTAAATAAAATAAAAACAAACAAACAAAACAAAAACAAAACAAATATATATATATATATATAATAAAACTGGTGGAAGAAGCCTATGTTAGGTTTCCGCCAGGTCACGTGACCGGGGGGGGTCGTGCTTGGCTATGGGGAAGGTCGGGGGGGGCAACGGCCTGGGTCACGTGCCGGGGGGGGTCAACGGCCTGAGTCACGTGACGGGGGGGCTGACGTCACGGGGGGGGCTGACGTCACGGGGGGGGTCAACGGCCTGGGTCACGTGACGGGGGGGTGACGTCACGGGGGGGGTGACCTTGATTCCTCATTCCTCACTGCGTCTTTGCTGGTTTTGAAGGAACCAATGCCCCCTACTAGTTACTTGCTGTTTTATTTAAACTGTCAAATTTATTTCTTAATGAGGAGCAAGTAAATCAAGATATACACATTAATCTTAATCATAATTAATCTCTTAAACGAAAATAGGCCTACAGTGAGCCTTTGGCTCTTCATATAAAATAGTTGCAATTTAACTCTGTTTTACTTTAAAGGCACTTTCTATCTAACTCGCACTACCCCACGAAAGCAAGCCATGTAAGGTTATTTTACTAAATAAAGTACACTACTTAGGGTGAATCTTAGAGGTAAGCCTAAATTATTTTCAAACGAAAAATTCTTTGTTGAGCCATTTTAAGACATATTCCGCATGCACATTCAATGATAACCTGGAATTCAGCCAAATGCCCATCATTTTTACTCTTAGGTTATAATTTAAAAGCCAAAAAGAAAAACAGTATATGTTGGGTTTTAAAAAGAGCACATTGGCTTAGTACTAATCACTAGCCTGACTTATTATGCATTCAAAATCCTTATCAAAAAGAGATAACCAAATTTCTTTGTGATGAGATAAAATCATCGGCACATAATGCATATATATATTAAATAATCAAATCTATTAATAATTTTATATATATATATATAAATAACCAATTTTCCAGCCACTCAAACCAAAATTCAATATTTATTTTAAAAGAATGTTCTGATCTACCCAGTATTTGATAAATCACATAAAATACCAGCAGTAGCTAATACTAACAGACACTTGTAAAGTACATGGGGAACAAGCTCCTTGTTATGAGACAGTCTTTAAACGCGATTTAAAATTATCGCTAAACGCATTAAACAGGAAACGCGACTGGAAAACGCCAGAAAGATCAAGAAAGAAGGCATCAATCGCGTTGCACGTGGCCACGACATATTTAAGCCGCGGAAACGAGTTCGTAGTCTTATTCCTCACTCGTCTAATCACCTATTCGGACTAATTTGGCAAAGTTTTTTAAAAATTGCAAAATTCGGTTGGTTCCAAAATTCATTGATTTGTTTACGGGCTGATCAGCCAACGTTCTCTATTTCGCGAATGATATCGGGAACAACTAAATTAGCGCTTTGATTATTGAAAAGAATCCTAAATTTAACACTCTAAATTTCGTTCCGCATTTCTGAAGGTCGACCATACGTTTCTCTAAATTCACAGTTTTAAAAATTACCGCATTCAGGAGAATAATCGCCTTATAATTAGAGGGGTTCAAATTGAATCTAGGTAACAGCTGTGATATTTATGTAACCAAGCAAATAGTGATTGTGTATTTTGTGCAACCTGTCTACAATGTTACTGTAAGTAATTATTGTTAGTTATAAGCCTATTATATCTTCTTTGGTCATATTTTCAATATTGTTGTAAACTGCATGTGTCATAGACAATTTTAAATTGCTTAAATTTATTAAAATTTTGAAAACCGATGCACATGACCTGTTAAGTTTCATAGTATTTATCACTGTTATTCAATTGATTACCAAGACAATTTGTGAGCCATTAATTTTGTAAACCTTGCATTTAACTTTTCAATTATACTAATTTGTTAGAGTCAGAGATTTGGATTGACGGTGTCAAAATTTTAGGGGTAATAATAAACCCAACGAGATAATTTCCTTTCATTGTGTAGTTGGTCTCAAAAAAAAGGTAAAATTTAAAAGTAAAATTTATATAAATTTATAGCACAGGTTTATGGCAGAAGCAGCATACTGTACTGACAATTAATTTGTTAGGAGGTTATGGAGGGTTGGAGGCTAGGAGGATTTTGACTGTGTTAAATAATTCCTAACCCTTCTTGAACATGATGTGCGAAGCCGCTTAATTTTTTATCACTTGATCAGGAACTGTTCAGTACATTTCGAGCTGCCATATACATAAATTTATTTTAGTGTTACCTGTATTTGTATTATATTAAGTAAAATATAAAATAAAATAAATAAAGGCCAAAAAAGAGATCAATTAAAATAATGAATAGCAGGTTAGACAATCATCGTTTGTGAAGGTTAAAGTAGAACATCCAAGTCCCTGTCCCATTGACTCAATTAATAATGATCGTCTTTGCTCAATAAACTGATTATTACTGGCTCAACCACTCTTATTATTTGCAACCCACACATAATCAGAGATCCCGGAGTGTTACATGGGTCCAGCACAGTCCGTCTCACCACAGTTGCAATAATATAAAATTTGTCAGTAGTAACGAATTTGAATCCCTTGCAAGAGTATTTAAAGTAGCATTTAAAGTTTTAAGTTAACAGAAAATTGATTAATTATATGTATAAATTAAATGAATGAATTAAATTATTTAAAAAATGTAACATCCTCGACTGCGTTGATTATAGGTATTCCAGGTCTAAAGCCATATTAAGTCACTAAAAAGACTTCAGGAGAGGAGTTGATCACAGGGTTTGCCTGTTTAGGTAACTTTGGTTTATTTGATTTTCTTTTATTTAATATATTTATTTTGTATTTAATTTTAATTATTTTACTATTTTTGTTTTTTGTTTATAGCCTAGGTTATAAGAAACTAAAAAGAGTGTGGGCCTAAGATCAAGACATAGGTCCTAGGCTACTTTTAAACTCTTTTGCTATTTTTTTTGGGGGGTGGGGTGCCTAGATAAAAAACATGATTTGGCTGATTTAACTAACACTTTCTGTAAGAATTTTACGTCGACAAACAATATTTACACATAACAACTGAAAATTGTGGAGAGCGTTTGTCGGCTTCCCCCTCCCCGTTGAAGCAGTGTTGCCAACCTGCCGTATTATAATTAATTATAATTATTACCGTATCGTATAATAAATAACCAGAAACCACCGGGAAACAATCAATCAGAGAGTCAACGCCCCATTATTGTAATATAAAATGGTTACCAGGAAAACCATCATGATACTGCCAGTTGTTTATACAGGGTGTTCCTGAACTCTCTACTGAAACTTCAGTAACTTGTTCCTGGCGTTAAAACAAACAAAAATTGTTACCTAAACTTATGGCCTACCACGCTCCTTTACTCGTCTGTATGTATGTTTGTGTTTTTTAATCAATAATCCATAACTCAGCAACAACTTGAGATATTGACTTGAATTTTGGTACGTTCGTTATACTTGCTTATGAAATTTTATGTTTCTACCTATTGTGTTTCAAAATGGCGGCCATTACATTCTTTCAAAGCTATAATGCTATCTTGAATATGGAAAATAACAAAATCCATACAAACATTCAAAATGTGAAATTGGGAGAGAAAAAGTATGGTATAAATATTTAAAATATCACTCAATACATAGCAGGCTAATTATAAATGTTCCAAATAAAGACTGGGTAGTATCTGGTAATTTACTCAGAATTTGCACGACTTTAACCATCAAAATTGGAATTTCTCAGGTATTGGATAAGTGATTTTTAAATTCTTTACTCCATCTTTTTTGGCTTAAAATTTCACATTTTTTCAATACCCAGATTCATTTTTTAATTTTTTTTAAATTTTTAAGGTATTATGCTTTGAACATTTCAAATGACCGCCATTTTAAAATAGTTAAAGATAGAAAAATAAAAATTACAAATTAGCCCTAAACAAGTATGTGCCAAGTTTCAAGTCAGTACCTCAAGTGGTTCCTAATATTATGATGTATTGATACAAAAAAAAAACAAAAAAACATAATGTAAGTAACGAAGCTAGATAGGCCCATGTTTATAAAGCATTGTTCGTTTATTTGACCCCAGGTTCCTGAAGTTTTGATAGAGATGTCGGATGTATCATGTATTTTCCGACATTTCATTAAAAACCTAAAACTTTTCCTAAACCTAAACCTGAAAAATGGCTTTTTTAGTAGTAGCAGAGATAACTTGGAACGCGATTAAAAAGAAGGATTTCCGTGATATTTATACTACTGCACTGAGAAAAAAGAACGTCAGGATTACCTTAAAATACTGGTAATCCTGACTGAAATAAGGGCTATGGTATTGCGTGTCCATTGTTATTAGTGATAATATTATTTGATTTGTTATTTTCCTTTAATCGATTCGGTTCATCCACTGACCTCTTTTCCTCACATTTTGTCGAGGTCCAAGTACTTTAATTTACATAATACAGTTGTTCATAGGATATTCAAAGTTGTTATAATCAGTTTTATATGTTCACTAAGCAAATTACCAATGTTTTCTATCTGATTTTATGTTGATTAGTCTTCAAATAACTTCAATAAAAAATGATAACAGTTTTTTTTATCCTGAAAAATATTTCGGTCGATGTCTTGTTAGAGCATTTGATATATATCTAATATAACTATCCAAATACATCCTTAAAAGCCTATTCGATAACTTCACATGTTTAAAAACTAGATTAGATACCCATTTGTTTTTATCTTCAAAATATATATATATATATTACAAATGCATATTACTTTAATATAGTTACAAAGGGTTGCTGTGCGTCTTTTGGAAGGTGTGATTTTGTTTAAATATTATTGCTCAAAAACACACATTATGTTTTTTTATTAATGAATAAATGAAAAAACTCGGTTATTTAATAGTGTTGTGATTAAATAAACTGAAAATGAGCCATAAATTATGAGAAATTATGTACTATCTTCACCCAGCACTCAAAATAGAAACATACTGTACATTTAAAAGTGTCTCCTATTACTATAAGTGGTATTCGGCAAGTTCAGAATAGATCGCGTTTTAAGTATTCATAACGAAACACAATTTGATCCTGAATTTCCTTTGAACTGCAAAGATTTCCTATGTATTTTGTAAATATCTTTAAACTATTTTAATTTTTGTATTAGAATGACATAAATTCGCCAGTATAACTTGCTTTCTACAAATGAGAAAAAAATTCTTCCACAGTTTCTTATACAGGAAATATACACCATATACGTTACCATAAAACAAACAAAATAATCAGTACTTGATTCAAATAATTTATGCCCCATATAAAAGAGGTAAACACTGATAGCAGGGGTTTGTTCTGAGCTTGGTTGCATCTCACTTGCCTTAGGAACTTATTTTCAAAAATTGTAAGTATTTTTATGTTTATTTATACACTTGATTGTTAATTTGTCTTGTAAGTTAATAAGTTAAACAAATGTACAATCTAGAAAAATGCAAGAAGCATGAATTTATCTGTGAATTTTTAAGGATATTAGTAAATATAAGTATAATCCATAATAATAAATATTCAGACGACGTGTCTAGCCTAATGTGCATATGTTTATCAATAAGGAAAAAAACCGCTCTGAAATAAATAAGTTTTTTTTGTACATAGCTTTGAGCAGTGAAATGTTGTATGCAGCAGATAAATTAAAGCCTTTAATGCAGCGGTTATAAAGCCTTTGACTGTGTCAATCACGGCATTCTACTGTCCTACAGTCCTATGGCCTGTGATTGCTTTGGAGAAATAGTTCTGCTATAAATAATGTTCTCCTTGCCCAGAAAAAGTCTATTAGAATAATAACCAACTGTGGTTTCAGAGACCATTGCAAACTATTATTTATTCAGGAAAACGTTCTGACTGTTGTGAATATGTATATTTTTCATAGCATGTTGCATGTAAAAAAATCTTGCTAGTTATAATCTAAAAATGCATGTTCATGCGTACAATACAAGGAGCTGTAGAGTAATAGACAGGCCTTACTCTAGGCTAAGCAAGGTATTACATTCATTTGAATGTGTGGGTATTAATTTATTTAATAAGATCCCAAAAAAATCTCATACTGTTATTTTTGATCGTTTCAAACGTGTTTTGTATTAATGGTTATTAGATAGGCCGCTTTATAATACTGATGATTTTTCCTCCTGTGATACTAACATGCTAGTTTTTTAAGTAATTTCAGACAGGCCCATCTTCGCCATGTTTGTTTAAATTATCGTGATGTTCTCCTTTTATATTATTGATAAAAGTGATTTTGCTGCACTGCAACAGAAATTGCAAAAGTTTGTTAAGCTAAGTATTTTTTTTTTTTTTGGTTCACTATTTGCTGCAGCCTATTTCAAAATGCATGATCTAACAAAAAACTATGATAGTTATGTTAGTTGTTATAGCCCAATGTTTTATTCTGTTTGGCTATGTGAGTTGAGAATGATAGAGTTACGATATTTTTTGTGTGTTTATGTTATTTTCCTTAACTAGTTATGCATGGTATAATTTGTACATGTGATCAAGGCATTTTACTTCTGTGATATATAAATATTTTTTTTCTGCACGGAAACACTTGTTTGTACTATTTGTTCATGTCTTAGGCTATAAGTGACCACTGGTTAAATTAAGTGACGTGATCCATTGCATGTAATCATGTTTAAAGATCAATAATATTTATTTATTCATTTAATTAAATTTGGTTTATCTGTCTGTTTATTTATGAACGAGGTTTGTTCCGCGTTTCACAAAAAACACTGAACCGAATGAAATAAAACATTTTGCTCATTTTCGTGTGGTGCAGGAAACTTTAGGCTTCTGAAAATCATTACGTACGACATTAGGGTTATGCCCATTGGTCCGTCACTACGCCAAAGAAGATCTAATGGGTACAGGTTACTCAATATTTCACTGTAGAATGCAATATATTAGTTCTAATGAGCATTTAGTCAGATAATTTATCTTTTATTACAGAATGGAGGAAACACGTGCTTTACTAACTACTCCACAACGGTATATTAAACAATATAAAATAACGGCACGGCAACAACAAATTGGGTAGGGAACACATAAGCCCTTGCAACGTGGTATTTAAAGCTCAATTTGACTAGGTAGTCATTGTGATTTTAATGCTGAATTTGATATGTGTTTTTAAACCCATCATTCACTACATGAGTTATTGGGCAGGTATTTGGAAGAAGATAGGTCCATCACTAAAATCAGTTATGGGCTTATTCCCGTTTCAATGAGGCTCTATTAATGATTTTACAAAATTGAGGCCCTATTAATGATTTTACAAAATTTCCATGTTATTCATATACTTACTAGACCGGTTTAACAAATAATTGGTAGATAGACAGCAATCCTTTCCGTCCCTTGTGTAATTTGCTCCGTTGGCCTTTAACATTTGAATTCAAATGACACTACTGACCTTTATTAGTTCACTGGACCGATTGAACATGCATTTGTTAGAAGATAGCTAATATATCACAATAAAACCACGACATTCGTCTACCCCTGTTCCAAAACTGCTTTAGGGCCCTCCGAATGTTGGAGCTATCAAATTTGTGGGTAAAGAAATAAGTTCTAATTAGGCCTTATCCGTAGAAAAATATAGTTGTGTATAAAAAGTTGTTCGAAAAAACAACATTAGGGTTAGGGTTACGATTTGTAAATAAAAACAAAAGAATCTTAACAGCTGTTCAAAAACAACTGATCAATTTTAAAAATAACACTCACTTGGTAAAGTATCAGCATGTGAGTTTTGTGAGAATAGTGATTAGAATCAATGTATACACAAATTTAATGTATACATTTCTAGAACCATTACAAATTAAGATAGAATAATTGAATATAAGGCGGACATGTCCAAAATAAAACGAAACGAGCAAATAAACAAAGTTAAATATGCTCGCCTTGGAGAGGAAACGTGAAGTTGTGCATTTTGAAGAGAACTGACTGGCTTTTCAAGCAGAGCTCGGTCCCCCAGGTGATGAAGTGCTGTAACAAATGTATCTAACTTTTAAAATATACTATTGCACAACGATCACGAGCGAAGCCGCACTAGTAAGTTCAGAGTGTGCTAAACTATGTAGGTTTTAACTTATAAAACCCTGCCGTTCATTCAATATAAACACAAATCAATCATATCTTGGACATTTTCTCCAAAGTTTACTTTTGTATAGCTATTTCTAGAATATACACAGGGTACAAACAAACCTAATATTATCTTAAGTTAGGCCATAGTGGTAGTCCAGTTCTAGGAGATCGATATAAGATAGTCCGTTTGGAGTCTGGTTTGATTAGTTTATAATTAATATTGCTTAGTTCGTTCACCTTTTTGTTCATGGCAGGTGAATTTGGGTCTCCCTTTAGTATTTCTTTATATGATGGACGATTCGCTTAGCTTCTTTGCTTTTTTGCACTCAGTAGCATTTTGTTCTAATCAGCATTTCGTGGGTGTGAACTAATCAGGGTAGCTACAAATTAACAGATCGTGAATTAAATTTAATTCAGCGACAGTATAGACCCTTACCAATTTTATTCTACTCTATTATAAAAACAATTCAATGATATTTACCAGTAGATTATTTCTTGTGGAGGCTTTTTTGAACAAAACATTTATTTACGTGGTACGGTAATCTGAATACGTCCAATAATTAATGCTCGATATTTCTATCGCTGGTTTTGAAAAACATACTTTCTTTATAGAGACAAGACGCAGTCATATGTTACTTTCTTTCAATAACGGTAAACCCAAATCTTTACGAATATATTTTATCAGTTTTAAAACTTATTTAATTACCGATTAACATAGTATTTAGAGATTATGCGACAGTACCTTAATCATGTTTTTGATTTCCTGAGAATGTAAAACCTTAGAACACCTTATGGTTGATTTTACAAAAGATAACATAACATTAAAATATCTCAATAAACCGAATTTTGCTCATCAAGAATACAAAACCATCCAAACACATCAAATTAAATGGTTATCATGGTTTCTGCTAAAGTCTTAATGACAAGAAATGTTATAATGACCACCCAACAGTTTGCCAAAATTATTCTTATTTTTTTAATTCTTGATTTTTTACGGTAATTAAATTTTCTTTACTTTCGCGAAATTCTTTGGTATAGGCAGAAAGGACTTTTATTTTAAATGTGCCTTTTATTGGATTTGAGAAAATTTCTAAACCCTGAAGGTCTCTTATCTCAGTCTTTCGAGGTTAATCTTGAGGAATAATTAATTACTTATTAAGAAGATTTATTATAAACGAGTTTCAAATTTATCACTGTATAGTTTATCCGTCATATGATAATTCATTCCTTGAATCCGTTTTATTATTTATATCTAAAAACAATAATCAAAAATGTTGGTAGTGATTGCTTGTTTCCCAAGTGACGATGATAAAATGATATGAAAATATGAAAAGCCATGCATGACCAGTCATAATGTTAAATAATCTGGTATTGGATTCAATATTTTGGACTTCCTCAATAAATATTGCACTTCTGTAACACTATCAGGCGATTATTAGTCTTATTAGCGAATTTCCTATGGAAAACTGAGCTTGGACGTAACAAATCCGAACGTTTAAGCCCTCTCTCTCATCATTCTAGCACAAATATATACAGAGTTATCAAAGAAAATGAAAGTTGACTAAACACAGTATGTTGTCTTAAGGGGTTTTACATGGGAAAAGACTGATTTTTTAAATCTTGACTTACTTTTATCACCCCCAGTACCCTCAAACCTACTACCATTGCTGATTTAACTTTCTCCCTAACCTTATTATGCACAACATTGTTTTCCCAACATTGCAGATAAGTGAAACTAGGAGCATCAGAACAGCAAAAAAGTAAAATGTTTTCCATTTTCTCCAAAAATTTGAATAAGTTTATCAATAACATAACTGGAATTCGAACCCACGACAGAGCCGCTGCCACGATTCCGGAGTCCGTCGCCTTGACCACTACGCCATCGACTCACACAACAAAGTTCCTCTCGTTTTCCTTTTCAATATTTGAAAATTCAGACAACTTGTTCGTTTCTGAGTTTATTTTTAATTTCAAATCTGTAAAAGACTGTTCGAGTTATTTAAAAAAACCTCCTGCTCAAATATTTTAGAAGTTTTATTAACCATTGTATCTTTGATAAATATATGACAAGGCCATTCCCTTGTTGTTGTGTCAGATGCTGTTGATGATAGGATAGACCCAACGATCGAGCCCTGGTAGAAGCCTCTCTTTAGATACTGGAACGATGAGAACAATTTGTTTGGATTTCAAGAGTGTAACAGTATGAGCTAGTTGTTAGCTGTTTTATAGAGCTCAGCTATGGCAGAGCCACTTAAGCACAGCTCCAGACACTCATATGGCTGCTACTTTTTCAACCAGGATAATTGACACAGTCAAAGGCCTTCGGAGGATCGATGAAACATCCCACCGCCCCCTGAACCTCAACCGTGTCTCCACACATCTCCTGAGATTGAAAAAGGCCAACTTGGTGGATATTGTTTTTCAAAACCCGATTCGATTATCAAAAAGATTTAACTTGTTTTTAGAAAAAATACAAGTTTTAACGATAAATGTTTTTAACAACCTTTGACACCGCCGAAGGAGCGAGATAGACCCATAGTTTTGCATAAGTGAAGTGTCACCTTTTTTAAGACAGAAATTAAACTTCTCTTGTTTTGGCTTCATCATTACAAACCCCATGATAAAGAAAATTATTTACTCTTTAAGTCAGGGGCTCCAATACCTTATCAATGATTTAACTAATCTCATCAATCCCATCATGTCTAAAAGGTTTTTGGCATTTAGTTTTGAAACAGCCATCATCTACACTTGTGCAGAAATTAAACCAAAATCAGAAAAGGACGTTTTTGATTGAAGTGGTGGTCTCTATTATAATATCTGGTGATTTAGCAAAATTTAAAAAAAGTCGATTAAATTATTGCTTATTGCATGGGGATCCGTCAATTTTCATTTGGTATTTAGTGAGAAAGCTGAAAGCTGTTGACTATTATTATTGTTGAAGCTCTTTATAATATCGACAATTATCTGACTGAAAGATTATATAATTAATTAATTTTATTTCAAAAAACTTATAATTTTTTGTAACTGATGAGGTTCCAAAAGGTTCTTCTCAGCGTATCGACTTCAAATCTGAATTGTTTGAAAATGATATTGTTTTTGTAAACATTAACTTTCAAAGTAACTTGTAGATCTGAATATTACTTATTTTGTAAAATACCTAGGTTTACGCTGTAAATTTGGTCAAGTATTGTCTCTACCACTAATTAATGTTAATAAAATATAATAGTTATTCAACTATTAAATATTAATCTTTGCAAATGTCAAGAAATTGTATTATACTGCAATATTTAAGCTTATTGTTGGACACAAATGTTACGTCAGGCAAGAGGGGAGGGGGGAAGGAAGTGTGGAATATGTAACATTTTTACTCATTTGTTTACAAACGGCAATGCAACTAATACGGCTAAATATCTGGGGTTGAAGTCACGCACAATGTGTTGTGTAATATTCATGTCCTTGGGATGATGCTTAATTCAAGGTAAATATCATTAAAAGCCAAATTTCCAATTAAAACCTATTTAAATTTATATACATAGGTTGGTTTTCAAAACGACTCTGTACCAGTGACAATATTTTTCTGAAATAATTTGTATTTAAAACATTCGCGTTATTACGTCACCAACATGTTGAGCAAATATTATTTTAATTGTTACCTTGTATCACAAATGCTTCCGAATGTATACTTATAACGCCGGGCAGTATATTTTCTTAACATGGACTAACTTAACAAACTGTGGGCATATATGAGACTGAATTTATCGGTTGAGGATACACAACCAAATCAAGATGTAAAGTATAATAACGAATATAACAACAAACCAAAGTATTAACTACTAGCACGCCCGTTGCGGCTTCGCCCACGTAAACTATGACAGTTTTGTGTGCAGCATTCTGTGGTTAGCCCGTAGAACTAATACGAATCAAGATCAGCTGTTTGAATTTTCGAATGCCCATAAGGAATACATAGTAATTTTGAAGCCCCGTGGGGCAAAGCCTTTTATTTGAATCGGAATGAAAATACTTTAACTTTCCTATTTTAGACCAACAAAATTAATGTACCAGATTTCACCTCCCTAGCATGCCGGGAAGTTGGAGAATTAGTCATGAGTGTGTGAGGGTTTTGCCTTTTATAGGTATAGATTAAGTCACCGATTTAATTTCATATATAAAATTTGAAGTTTATATCAATCACCTTAGTCTATACTTAAACTAGGATACTAAGCTATATCCTAGAACAGATTCAATACTTTTCAGCAGTTCTTATAATAAATCGGGTCTACCTGTACCCGATGGCACAATTTTGAAACTCAGACTAACCTACCATTTAATAAACAAAACTAACCTAACGTAACCTCACCCCCAAAAATATTGCCCAATTTAACCTTACCATAACAAACCTAGCCTAACCTAACAACACAAGTAGTAAGGCTTCTGTTATGTTCGCAGGTAGGTTCCAGCAAGTGATGGTTCGTGTTTTAGCGCTGTTGGTCGTGGTGGCCGGGTGTGCTTTGGCCAGGCGAGGAAACTACAGTGGCAATAAAAGTGGCTGCCTCAGCGTAGACACCATAGACCGCAGTCTCAGAGAGGTCTGGACATTCTTCCGATTCAGAGCAAATAGAAACTCACGAGTCAGATGGAATCAAAACTTTTAACTTAAATTTTAGTTAATTTCAAGATGAATATTACATTGGTTTCTACCAATACTGCATTGTGCGTTTACGTGTTTTTTGTTGATTTGCAGTTTTAGTGCCTAGAAAATATAATGATTACTGAAATATCAAAGAATATTTTCTACCATATTATGTGACTCACCGAGAGTACGGTACAAAGGATTTGCAATCTTAAAAAGTGCAATTTAATTTAATTGATTTTATATATAAATACATATATATCTTGGATATTTCAAAATGCAAGTAAATCACACCTGTTCTGGATTTTAAATAAAAAAGGAAAAGCTTTAGGAGAAAATTTAAACAAAATACAAGTTTATATCAATGCTCATGTTCGTAAGAATCGTTTGACCGACAGAAATTTTAACTGCATATCAAGGTATAATATCCAAGAAAATAATTTCCAATTCAAGTGAGGAAATCCAAATATCTTATTTGTTTTTTATATAGGTACAATTACTCATTCTGTTTGCATTGGTTTGGCATTCTAGAGATACCGTTGGGATTCGACAGAAGCTATTTAATCATTATTGAATATTGAGAGAAATATTATTCTTGAAACTTATGACACAGCTTTACAGGATGTTAAATTCGGGGATTTAAGAAAATAGTTTACCACGGAAAACCACAATCTCTAAAGGGAAATGCTGGTTTGTCACTTATAATTAGAAGAAAATATGTTGTTTATATTACTACTGCCTTAGATCTTACGGAAAGAAAACTCGATGCTTCGTAGTACAGTATTCATTGACTTGGACAATCAAAAACTTTCAACTTGGAAAGAGTAATCATTATTTCACTGAACAAAAAATATTTGATTAAGATTGAGGTTTTACGTGGTCCGCCTATCAATAAATTGGTCAACATGGAATCCAATCAGAATATATGGATTTATCCCTTGCTTGGACTGAATTGAGGGATTGGTAGTGAAAATTTAGGAATCCAAAATTCATCCACTGTTATTGTTTTATTATTGTTCACTATTTAACAATATAAAATACTTACTATTTTAAAATATAAGTATTACTGTTTGAATATTTATTGTTTTGATTTTAAATTATTATACTTAATTATGAATTATTTAAATTATTAAGTAGTTTAATGTATTTTATAATTTTTAATACTTTTTCAGTCTTTAGCAAACTTATTTTTGTTTAAAATTATGAAAATACTTAAAAATTATGTATATCTTTAATTATCTTGAAGCTCCTATCGTTTACCTTCAGATTATATCGTAACATAATTCTCTAAACGTGACTTCCGACAAACTTGAGTGTTCTATTGTTTATTTAAATTTGGATTTATATTTTAATTTCAAGAATAAGTTTGACTAAAGCCCTTTTATAGCAAAAGTTACTAAATATAGAAGAGTTCAGGGAGCGATGTGATTTATTAGCTGTTGTGCACTTAATGATAAATGAAAAACGATAGATTCGAATATTTATATGGTTGTAACGTGTATTATTCTGTATATAACACGTAAGAAACAATAAACGTCATCCATAATTTTAGTAGGCTCAACATTTTTTATATTGGGATTCTCATTTTAGGTAAAATTAAAAATATATTGACATTCCTATTAACTCAACAGCGAGTGTCTTTAAATATAAACTATAGCCCTTAAATAAAGTTATATCCCTTCCGAGGGGTATTTTAAGAAAACAAACGGTATTTAAATACAATCTTTGTTTAACTCTTATGTTACGATAAGACATATATCGTGTAATTTAACAGTAGGTTTAAGTGCTACCTTCCCAATATTCATTGTTGACCATACCGTTTACTTAATTAATTTCTAAACTCTAAGATTTTTCATATTTTAAAATTTGTATAATTCAACATAGATTTTTAAGTTCATATTTTTAAACACGAACTATAATCAATAAGAATATTTTCAAAGCTTATTGGGTGTTAAGGGGACAATTTCATGTCACACAACGTACCAATAAGCTTGTAATTTTACTCTTTATTTCAGAATTACTGCGATCAGCCGATGTTTATAACATTCGTTCCGAAGACGGAAGAAAACCAATTACTCGACAACATCTGCTACACGTTTTTCCCTCTACCGGACGACCCCAACACCTTCCAGGTCTACGGATCGAGGGTATTGTAAGTGTCTTGTTGTAAGGAGTTTGTTGATGTATCGACTGAATTGTTGCGTTTTTAGACACTTAACAGTGTTTAACCCTGTAAAGTTCCCCGTTAAGGCTTTCCTAGTTTGTATGCCAATGTGCATGACTTTAACATTAGGAACAAAGGTATAATCGACCTACCTCAAGTGAGATAGAAGAAGTGAAGGTCAGGGCACATTATCATGGGCATTAGCCTTTATAATAAAATTGCAAGGAATGTTTTTAATTTAGATTAAAGAAATTTGAAACAAAAAATCTTTGGACTATTATGTAAGAATCCTTTTTACCATGTGGATGAATATTGTTTCATGCCTGATACACTGCTGGTTGATTACTAAATTTAAGCAATTTAAATAAGCCAATATTTTCCACTCTTTTATTTATTTATTTTTTATTGCATTTTATTCCCATTTTCTTTTACCATTAATATTTATGCAGGTCCATGTTTAACGAATCAAACTATAGTCATAGTAGCATGTTGCCACCGTCATTTATCTTATGTAGTCTTATTTAGTGTATGTCATTTTTTTGTTCAGTTAAATCAATGCCCAACGTAATTAATTTTATTGGAACTTTTGCCTTTCAAATTTTCGACATTTATTTGCACTTTGGATTATTCATTCCTCTCATAGCTTGTTAGGCCTACGTGTCGACACTGTGATTTTACAATATTTAAGAATAACCAGTCGCATGATGTATGATGAATATGACTTGTTTATGCATGTATATGCCAAAAAGATCAATAAAGTCTTATGTCTTATGCAAAATATATTTTTCAATCTTTTGGAAGAACTATAGATCTTAAGATTTAGAGCCCAATAGATTAGTTTTAACGATATTAGATGCCAATTTGTATTACATTCTAAAGCCTCTGTTTATAAAGAGACATGACCCATACTCATATTAGGTAACGCAATTACTTGAAATTTAAACACTTTCCCTACCCATATATAATTCAACTTAATATTGAAGCATACCCTCTCCCACTTGCGTCACCCAACGCAAGTTGAATAAAACCCACTCCTACCACGTCACTCAACTTAACGTTGACGCATACCCTCTCCCACTTGCGTCACCTAACGTAACGTTGAAGAAAACCCACTCCTACCACGTCACTCAACTTAACGTTGACGCATACCCTCTCCCACTTGCGTCACCTAACGTAACGTTGAAGAAACCCCACTCCTACCACGTCACTCAACTTAACGTTGACGCATACCCTCTCCCACTTGCGTCATCCAACGTAACGTTGAATAAAACCCACTCCTACCACGTCACTCAACTTAACGTTGACACATACCCTCTCCCACTTGCGTCATCCAACGTAACGTTGAATAAAACCCACTCCTACCACGTCACTCAACTTAACGTTGACACATACCCTCTCCCACTTGCGTCATCCAACGTAACGTTGAATAAAACCCACTCCTACCACGTCACTCAACTTAACGTTGACGCATACCCTCTCCCACTTGCGTCACTCAACACAGCCTCTTTCCGTAAGCGGAAATATTTGAATAAATCAGTGTATGTGGATTACATTACGGTAAAACAGTAAAAAATTTTTGATTTAGCTTAAAAATCTTAATATTTAGTCCGGTAATAAACGCAATTTCTTATTCTTCGAAATGATAACGAGTTTTTTTTTGAAGTGGTCACAGTCATTAAAATTATTATTTGTTAAAATTTCATAGTAACTAACTCTTAAAACTTCAAGGAATGGTGTAAAACATAGCTTTACATGAACAAATTTACTTATTTGGACAGATTTAATTAATCATTACTTATTATAAATATTTTCCCTACTGGAGATAAACTGGAGTAGTAAACACATTTACAAGCAAAATTATAAAATAAAATTGTTTGAAAATCGTTTGTAATACATAGTTTTTAACAATGCAATTCGTCTTAACGCCATCAATAAATTCAACTATATATTTTTTTATTTCTTACTATCCGTGGAGTAAATTAACACTTATCAACACCCTTTCTCTCTTTTAAACGTATATTAGGCCTTACGACTATGCCATTCCCCCTAACCGTGAGTATTGGGTGATTATCTGATGAAGATTGAAATAAATGCTTCATGGTGGTCTTTATTTCTGGTTCTGCTCTCCGAGACATAGTCCAGGGCGCCTCTCTGTATAAGCCTTAAAGCTTCTTACCCTCAGAAGCCTTATTTACTTTTGTTTTATGACTTCGTAATGCAGCCTTTTAGATTTTAGAGTAAGAAATATAAACTGTAAAGAGTATTACATTTTTACACCATCCCGTTGTCTGTCCCAAAACATTGTTTCATTAAACGCTTGGGATTTCTTTCAAAACACAAGAGACATCTTGCTAACTCAGAAAGCAGCCGATTTTCTGGTTACTAAAATATTTTCTTCTTGTTCACTAAATAACATAAAGGTTGTTTTTATTCTTTAGTTTCTTTGCGATCACTACCAAGCTCCATTATGTTTATGTTTATGTGTTGTTAAAGGGACGGATTCAGAGATCCAAAGATTCAAAGATCCTCACACGTCAACCGAAGCTTATTGTGTGTCCCTAGTACGTTAGTATGGCAAACCAATGCCCGTACCCTTTACGAGATCCAGGAGTTTTTTACCAATACTAGCGTCCCTTTCATCACCTGGTTGCTTACAACCAAACAGAGCCCTTCTCCTTGCCCCGAGTCTCTCGCAGTCCAGTATGATGTGCTTGGCAGTCTCTTCAGACTGATTGCAGAGCTTACACACCTGACTTTCATTTCTGAGTCCGAGAGTGTGGAGATGTTTCCTGAAATGGCCATGTCCAGTTATCAAAGCAATCAACTGCTTAACCCGACCTCTGCCCAACCTCACCAACCAGTTAGTGAAGTAAGAGCTAGTATCTGCTAGCAGCCTTTTGCCAAGTGCTTGACCAGTATGACCTTGCCATTGCTGGCGATGTAAGTCCCTGGACCATTTGTTTATTGTGTGAAAGGCAGTTGTTTTGCTTATGCCACAACTTGGCTCTGGACCAAAGAATGACATACCGGAACCTCTTTTAGCAAGCTTATCTGCACACTCATTGCCACCTATGCCTACATGGCCAGGTACCCAACCAAGATGCACCGAGTTGCGTGTCGCGAGTTTGCAGAGAGTGTTGTAACATTCCCACACCAATTTTGACTCCATTAGTTTAATATATATCTCGTTTTATAAAAAAAAGAAAAAAATCAACATTAAAAGCATACTAACTGCACTTTTATGTTTCAGCTGTGACGGGTCTAGCGATGTTGTTTCTTATATTGGAACTCAGTTTGACTTGGGTGTCACCAGATTTGCAAGTGAGTATCTCCGATGAAAAAATACATAAAGGTGATCTTAAGGATACTTCAGTAAG
The DNA here is from genome assembly GCA_963675035.1 of Allygus modestus. Taxonomy (NCBI): domain Eukaryota; kingdom Metazoa; phylum Arthropoda; class Insecta; order Hemiptera; family Cicadellidae; genus Allygus; species Allygus modestus. The sequence continues at coordinate 31,466,285 of OY776113.1, read as the reverse complement.
TAAGGATAATTATCCACTTATGTAAGTAAGGATAATTAAGGATACTTAAGTGATCCTTAAGATCTAAGTTAATCCCAGTATATACCGTCATATTTTCTGCATTTAATCCACTTTGTTCACAAAGAATGAATTTTGATTGTGTAAACAGAATCAATAATATAGGTTGCACGCCTCTTTCGCTCTTTCCTTTTATATCAACAGTCTTTCCTACTACATTGACAGTCTTTTCACTTTGCATCTTAAGAAATAAAATTTAATTTACTAAAGTGGTCCATGGCTACTTTTAACTTCAGTACACTTTATAAATAAAAGTATGTAGTTTAAAACTTGAAACACTTGAACTCTGGGAAATTTGTATATTATTCGGAATGGACACAACGATAACTAACACTAATAATTTGAGCAATATTAGATTTTTTAAATAATTTGGAATACCAAAAACTTATTAGTTACAGAAGTAAAAATTAAACTTTTATAATCGGTCCACTTCATTAAAAAGTCGTGAACATTTTTACTGGGTAATGCTATGGTAACAATTAAAATAAAATAATGTATAATAATGTAAATATTATAATTTTTAGGCTTTTAGAATTAAACCCGAAACTTTTAACGTTTTATTATGATCAACTTAGAATATTTCGAGATCGTGACACAGTAATCCAATGACGGGCAACACAAAAAGCTGTCTTATATAATTGAAAAATTCGGGAAAAATTGTTTAGCTGGTCATCAAAACATTTAGTACATTACTAATTTATATAATTTGTATTAATCAAACTATCAAATAACAGTTGGTTACATGGACGCATCTTTCAATATCACAACGTTGGCCAGTACGGATTTTTTAAATATGTTAAGGACCAGAATTTGTACTCTCACGCTGTTAGACTTACATTCTCGGATAGATTATCATGTGCATTTTCGTATGTTAAGCCTTAGTATATATAAAACACTTTGCAAATGAGCACCGAGTAGCCTAGTATTAGCGCTGTGATACATTTATCGGTCCCTCAAATTGCTTCTATATTTTACCCTAGAACCTAGAATGTAATCAACTAATGAATACAAAGCACAATATTCCATACAACAATAAGTCAAACTGCGATTTCCTGTTATCTGTATGTTTCTCCTAATAAACAAACTTGTGACTTACCTTATATTTCAGATCCTTACTGCACGACGACTGACGTGTTCTTCGGGTACGCTGGTTGCGACACTTACCTTGTCTACAGCTGTCCCAACTTTGGAAGTAAGTTGTTTTTTTTATTATTTAATCATGCCAATCTAACCAAAAATAATATATATTATAATTTATGACTAATATTGAAAAATCAGTTTATAAAATGTTTAGTTTTACTCATTTGTTACATATATGTTTGGACTTGTTACTTCATTTTAAAAAGTGTGATACCTTATACGTCCAAACTTTAAAACTCTATAACATGACTCTCAGATAAAAAGGAAAACAATTGTATGAGAAGAAAAATAACTAAGAGATAGTGTGACCAGGCAAAGGTAAAATGATGTAAGCTTTAAGCTTTTGCACAGAAGAGTCCACTGTGCAGGATCACTGCAGTAAAATATTCGGGAGTGGAGGGACAATTTCCCGAGGTCAATGAATGCCCATTCCACTCGACGTCGTCGTATTCGATCTCTGGTTCCCTTGTCTGTAGGTCTGTTGGCAAGCCTCTTGCTTGCTGTGCACACTTTTCCTGAGCGAGAGAACTGCAAGTCCATTTGTTCCACAAGTGGTTAAAAATAAGTACTCTCAACTGTCGGACACTCTTTCTTAAAACAATTCGAATGCAATTGTACAAACTGCCAGAAATAAAGCATTCTTTAACACGGCAACTGTACAAACTGCCAGAAAGGAAGCATTCCTTTACACGGCAACTGTACAAACTGCCAGAAAGAAAGCATTCCTTTACACGGTCATAGGATCAGCCATTTGACCCAGACCTGTGGATACTTCGGATCCGTAGTACTGTATTCAACCACTACAGGGGCTTTGGGGCTTTACTGTATTTCAAGCGAACTGTCTACAGATACAGAATAGTATGAGACACGTGAGTTGGCATAGAGTGTACTATTCACTTCAACCACTTGTTGTATACTAGTCATATAACAAACATTGTTTAGCCACATGGGCCGCTTGTTTACAATTTCCTCTCACTATCAGATGGTGTTTGTTTGCAAATAAATTTGTCATTGTTTTGTTTGTGAAATTTTGTTTGTTCTTATGAGGTAAAATATGCATTATTTATAAAGAAAATTAGATACAATACAAGTAAAATCAGCATTCGATAAATAAATTAATAAAAAACAAACACAGTTACATGAATTTAAAACTAGCATTTATCTGCAATACAAATTCCTACAGTTTCAATGAAAGTAATATAGTTCCAAATAATTGCCTTAAGAACCTAACAAACCTCCCTGTTTAGAACTGTCGAAATTTACATTGCAAGTGCAACTGCAACAACAACTGGTCCTTGAACACATTTTAAGACACCGGTTTAAAACCCGCTAACCACTGTGCTCGCCCTTTCAGACTGCTACAATGTGTCCCCGTACATTTACGGATTCTCGGCGCAGTGTCGTTCAATCGGTTTGTCCTGCCTCCGAAAGGTAGAAGAGATCGTGTCCGACAACTGCCTGCCAGACCAAGAGTACTACGTGCTGCCGATGAAGCTGCCCAACCGATGTGTCACCCAGCAGAACTGCATCAACCCTGCCGCCGGCAACCAGTTCTACAAAGCTCTCGGCTTTACTGGACCTATTGGACTGTACAGATGAAATCTCTAATGTTTCCTTTTCTTGGCCTTTAAATGAATACTTTTTTGTACAAAATAAAGAAATAATATGTATAATTAATTGAGTTCAATTCCTTATCTAAAAATAAAATTTAGACGTAAAAGTACTCGCATTGTAATCTCTACAGTTTAGACCGCTACACACATAATTATGAAGCGTCTAGTGACACGTGGTGGGTTTTGGATTAATAGTGAGTGGAAGAAGTAAATATCAAAAACTATTTTTTTGTGATTTCATAAACACTCCTAAATTATTTTAAAGTTTCCCAGTCTTTTTAGTTTAAATATGAATACGTAAATATGTACGACTAAATAATTTTTTTTATTATTTGTTTTTTTACGTCTAGGTTTAATAATTTGACCTTAGTCATGTGTTTTCAGTTCAAAACCAATAAGTAATGCATTGTAATAAATGAATAGGTGTATCTCTAGTACAAAATATAACATATTAAAATCAACTAAGAACACCAAAAGTGCAAGCAAATTCTTGGTCGACAAATAAAACAGTATGTGGCTTTCGATACAGAATGTCTCACAAAAAAATGAGACAAAGTAAAATATTGTTAGACATCCAAGATAAAGTATTATTACAAAAAATAATTGAACTCGGTCAATTTGGCCAAACATTACTTTTTATATGTCATACTAAAATGATAGGACAAAATAAAAATAAAAACCTATAAACGATTCTTACTGTCACCCAAATAAAGTTGTATAATGATTTTTTTTCTTAGGTCCATTTTATTCTAGATGAAAATGTATGAATATGACTCCTCTCTTACTAAGGAAAAAATGGTCCCGTTCTTTAAATGCAGACAGTATGAGAGTGGATTTAAATACAGGTTCGTAGGTCATTAAAGGCTGGCATCAGAAAGGTTACGGACAACTCATCGAATTCATCGTCAAAACCTTCGCATTCCTTTAAAAGTTTACTACCTAAAAACTAATGGCATGAGGCACAGGTGTTACAGTGGGCCTGATTGGGCCACCGGGAAGATATGCCGGGGTGTTTATTTCATTTTATTTAGTGTTAAAATAAAGGAAGTAACCCAGTTACATTTTGACAGTTCATAACGTAAACATAAGTCTCTTGAAATGCACATTATCCACACCACTAACCAATCGGCTGTTGTAATGTGATTGCTGGCACAGAATTCACGTATTACTTTTATAATTAACTAAATTAAAATAACAGTATTGCACATAACATATCTAAATTAATATCATACATTCTTATAGCTGCGAAACATAAATGGATAAAATAAACATACCTCTCTTTACTTTTCACATGAAAATAATAAAACCTTTCAATAATTATTAATCAAGTCTACAAATACAAATACCCCCGTAGCAGCAAACCTGCATACTCAGCGAATTTCCAATGCATATTAATTTATCTTAATACCACCTAAAGCCACATACCAAGTTTCATCAATATACATTCATAAATAAACGATTTATGACATTTTAATTATTCTCCACAAGAATAACATGGGGGCTGAGTATGCAGGTTTGCTGAAATAAGGAACACTAAAAATGGGCTTTTGTACAAATATCAATATAACTCAACTAGGTAAAGCCACATACCAAGTTCTATTAATTTATGTTCATAATTAAAGAAGATAACACGTTAATTATTCTCCATAAGAATAACATGGGGATGAGTATGCAGGTTTGCTGCTACGGGAACTATCGGCCAAAAAATGTGTTTTTGTGCAAATATCAATAGACCACAATGAAATTAAGTAATATACCAAGTTTCGTCAGGAAAAGTTGATAAACAAGCGAGATATACAATTTTTCTTTTCCTCCATAAGAATAACATTGGACAACGTATTGTGTTTAGCACTTTCAATATCTCAGTAACCAATTGACGTAGAGCAATGATTAGAACATCAAATTGTGCGTCTTTATAAGGTAATTCCAATGGGAAAAAATAAAATTTTACTTTTTCAAAATTTGTATGTAAAAAACTCAAAAAACCCACTTTTGGGGTACAAAACCCCCCCAAAATACCCCTTTGAATAGCTCGATCCGTCTGGTTTTCGAACCTAAAGTCATAAATCCTGCTTTACACGTTTGTACCAAATTTCATCAAAATCGGACCTTTTTTACGAGAGTTATTGCACCCACGGACACACACACACACACACACACATATATATATATATATATATATATATATATATATATATATATATATAGATCTGTTTCATAAGATCAAGTTGATCAAGAGTGTAGATATTAACATGGTGAGTTGATCCGTTAACTCATGTGGCTCTGACACACCCCAAGTTGATCAAGATCAACTTTCTGATTGATAATATCTGCGACGTGAACTATAAATTTAAATGTCCATATATAAACCTTCACTCTATATCTTTAGAAAATAGTCTTAAGTTGTACAGGCCACTTTTGGACAATAAGTTACACATGTCTTTGTAATTTCTCAGAGAAGCTATATATTAATTATACGTTTGAGAAAGAGGAAATCTCCCAATCTATAGCAATTAATTTATTAAAAATGAAATTGCAATGTGTTATTTTCTCCCCATTAAGTAAACAGAGTAAGTTAAAGTATATGGAGGAAGTATTGTTTTCCTAAGCATTTTAAATTTCAGTTATTGGTAGAAATATTTGTTATAATTTCAATTTCAATTTATTTATTTCAATGATAGAAAACAGATAATGCTCCCGAAGAAGTGGATTTTGTGGTTATGTCTGTCTATATAAATGTATATATTCACTGAAAACTTACACATGTATGTGGCTCTCTGACTGATATAAACGTATTACTTGTGGTACGCTATAAGTTTGGAACAACTACGCATGCATGTGGCTCCTATTCTATATAAACGTATCTTATGTTGGTTTATATATTAACAGAATACTTTTTATTAATGATAATACCGCAAGTCCTGCTCTTACGCTACCGAAACAAATATTCCATCGATAATATCATTCCACTTGTGGGAAACCGTATTTTTTCGTCCTGAAAATTAAAGGTAGTACTGATATAATTTATTACCAGTATTTGTACACATATAATTCGGGATTAATGTCTTTAGTTAAATAACTTCTAAATCGAATAATTATGTAAGTAAATTAATTTGGCACTGCGATATGCCGGTGACAGTCGATGTTTTGACCCAATACAGTACAGTATGAAGTGTGAAGCCAAGAGGGCTTGTCGAGTAGTGATGTGTCGAGTCGAGTACTTTTATGACTAGAGTGACTCGACTCGTTTACTACCGCCAACTCGAGTTTTGAGTTGAGTCAGACTCGACTCGTCGACTCGTCCTGCAACTACCACGTGGAGTAGGTGGGAGAGTCGGAGAGTTGAGTGAGTGGTGATCCGCCGACTCCCTGCATACAGTAATAAATTACTTGTTCGACGTTACTTGGCATTTCAAGGATGTATATATGTCTTTACTCATATTGTTATATGTAAAAAAATCGTAAACTAACGAGTAAACTACTTTGCTTGATTAGCTGGGAAATATATAAATGGAGTAGAACAAAATTACAACAAATATTAGCTTTAGTAAATAAAAGTCTTTTAGTTTACATTAAATTACAAGTACAAATAACTTTTACAAAGTAAGCCGTTTACTTCTTGCGCTGGGTACCGAACCATCCATTTAGGAATAAAATGTCATCTAGTTTATTTGGATTCAATCTATTTCTCCGATCATTCGTCATAAGTCCTGATTTTTGTAGATTATGCGTTCGGAAGGCTCGGATGTTGCGGGAATACAAAGGTATTTGTGAGCCATTTTGGTCAAACTTGGATATATAATCTTCCTTTCGTCCCAAATAGCTAGAGGGTTCTTTTTCCTCTCCAAGTATGGCATGTTTAGATACTGGTTGTCAGCTACCAGTGCTGAGAAAGTTGACGCTTGAGCATTGGCTACCTATAAAAATACACATTAAAATTACAACCAAGTTAAAATTAAGATTTATTACTTCTAGGGCCGGTTTTAAGCATAGGATACATAGGTGCGTTCCTAGGGGCCCGCACCACACGGAACCAAATACAAAATCTTCATTCAAGCAAAAAGTCTGCAATCTATAGTAAGACTGTAATAAGGGCCTGCACCACTGATTTAGCCTAGAGGTCTAAAGACCCTAAATACGGCATGATTACTTCAATAAAGCTTGTAATTAATATAGGAAATCATACTAATATTATAAATTTGAAAGTTTGGATGTTTGTGCGTAACTCTGAAGTTCCATCACGTGGAGACTACTAGACCGATTGAGCTTAAATTTTGCATAGAGGTACTTGATAGTCCTGAGTAACATATAGGCATATTAAAGTTGTGAAGATCCTATAGGGCTATGCCCCACGGGGGTTCAAATTTCCCATGTATTCCTTATGGATATTCATTTTTGTTTGAGCTGATGAAAATACAAACAACTGATCTTGATTCGTAGTAGTTCCACAGGCTAACCACAAAATGAAGCAAATAACTATCATAGTTTTTATAAATAATTCGGGGCGAAGCCTGCGAGTAAAAGCTAGTATATCAATAAAAGAAGGAATATGAAATATTAACTAGCTTATCTCTGCTCCTTTTGTATCCAAGCACACTCACAGGTCATATCCATCATTTGGTATTTATTCAGCCCTATTTATTATTGGTCTTTGGACTGCTGTTTCATAATGGCTGAAAACTCGTCAACCACCTACAATAAAAATAATCATACTTACTTATTTGATTTTACATAATTGTAAGTGTGATCCTCTTTTAAATGTATGCGATCAGAAGAGCGTTTATAAACCGTTAGAAGAAAATTTAGATTTTGATATAAAATTTGTATTTTAGAAGGAGATTGGACAAATCAGTTGATGTTCTTATATTGGCACATTTTAAACATATCTTATAATCATATTAAACTTTACTTTTAAAAAATCTAAAATTAATGTTACCAGGGCCGGATTTAAGCATAGGCTAGGCATGCCCGCACGCTTAGGCGCCCGTGGCACACAAAACCCACATATCAAACAGAGTAAAACAAACTCACTTCACTTATATTCGCCTTAAAATACGCCCTAGTTGCGTCGGCGTCTTGGACTATAATTTAATGATTTAATGACATAGGCCTATTTAAAATGGTCAGCAGCCTGAGTGGAAAACTGTTAGGGGCACCACAGGTTGAACCTAGGCCTAAATCCGGCCCTGACTTTAATAGTTGTAAAATATCTCTATAGTTGTAAAAGCGTACTACTTACCCACTGTTGGGTAATTTCTGCGTTTGAATCTAAACCAAACCCATCCTTTTTGAACCGGGGATCAAGAAATGTTTCCTTTGCAGCGGTTCTATTTTTGTCTTGTCTTATAGGCTACACATTGACGGGCCTGAAAACGACGGAGGTGAGCAACTTTTTCAAGTGTAGCCCCGCTTCTGTTTTCAGAATTTTAATTCGTAAAACATTTTAAAGCCCTCTAACCAAAGGAATCAGGCTGAAAATTTTGGATAGAGCTCCTCACTTAAAACCACCATAATTTTTTCATACGGTCCTACAAGAGATGCACAGTCATCTAAGAGATCCTATTGAGAGGATTCTAGGTTCGAAACGTTCTTATGTATTTGATTCAATTAACTAGCAAAACTTCTTGGTTTATTACTTCAGCATTCTTTACATTTACTTCTGGTTGAGTTACCAACTTGAATAATTCTTTAGAGTCTCTGACGATTGAAGTTTTTTTCATGTTTTCTCTTTGACCAAACTTGCCCCAGAATGAATTTAACATTTATTTGGTTACTGATCTAAGTCCCCCGTTTTTATCAATTTTATCTTTATCCTCCTCTGTCTTACACCAGCTAGGATAGATAGCCTGAAGCTTCCTGCTTTACTTTCAAAAATGTATTTATAAAATCTGTAAACAAATCTCCGTTTTCATATGTGGCGACTTCGTACTCCCACAACTCGTACATGTCCAAAATCACATAGCCCTTTTCTACAGCTTTTCTAATCTCATCCATTTTCCAGGTCCCAACTAACGCTCTTTCCTCACTCTCATGAAAACATTCCCCTTGGTTTAAAGTCTCCCCACAAGTTCTACACAATACAAACATCTATTTCTTATTCATTTTAGCGGGAAGTACGGGATGATAAAAGTTGTAAGGAGGTAGAATCTTATATTTCAACAATCCCTCTACTTCAAGACCTCTCTCTCGACACTCGTTTCCAACGTAAATGATAGGGTGTCCAACGGGGTACTTACAATATTTATTTACAAACGGATAAAGGGAGCAAACATCAACATACTGTATCGTTTCTCTCTCTTCACATTTATGATATGTTTTAGTATTACCTGTCCTACCTCCAAAAAAGGAATCTCTAGGATTGAGTGGAAGTGTGTTTAGAATGGATAGTTGGTTCAAGTGATTTAGTTTATTATTTTTCTTCAATTTATTAAATTCACATTTCCACATCTCTACAACCTCATAACTATTCAGTTTGTAAATTTTGGACTTGGTTCTTTCGTTCCGGGGATGGAAACTGTCTGAAGGATCGTGCTGCAGAGGTTCTTCTCTGCTGTATGGATAACATTTTGGACACCCGTTTCAATTACACCCGTGAAACTCAAATTCTCTCACTGTCAAACCTATCAACTTTCATTTCAATAAATTTTACTTCTTTACCTCGGCCCGCGTGCTCAATCCTCAATCCACGTATCTCCTCTTCCCATGTCAACCACTGTAAAGCAACTGATCATTGATTGTTTGTCAGTCTGTACCCGTTTTAGGAATCAAACCTATTGTGTTTGGTTTTAGAAATTTACGGCGAAAAGCTAAGTTACACGCACTGGCGATTGTCATAGCTTCGAGGAACGGGTCTACGTTATATTGTTCAAGAAGCAAGGCTCTAAATTTTATACACGCTTGAGCTAAAATCTCCACGTCTGAAATACAATACTCCAAGATTTATTTTTTTAAATCAAACACATATTCTTCAACGTCTCGTTCATCGTAGCTTTGGTTCAATGTCTCAAAGTCTTTGAAGCATTTTTCAAACATTGACTCTGGGGAATAATACATTTTGTCAGGCATCAGGCCTACATAATTTTGATTTGCCAGAGTGTTAAAAAGATGCAGGAAATAACCTTTCTTTTTCTCAAGAGGAAGGTCAAAGGCTTTAGGGAGTGCAGCGAGGGCCATTGAGAAGTAGCTAAGTGAGTCAACAAATCTTACGTTGGCTACTTCAATCAAAATAGCTTTAGTTCCCCGAGGAGTTATTTTTGGTGTGAATTTAGTTTCTTCCATGGTGTACTGTAGAATAAATTGGAAATCAAAACCTTACCCGTAGTGGGCAATCACACATACATCTTTAAATTTCTTTCGAACTTCCATTACCGTACATAGTCCATGAATTGATTTACTGGTTCTTTTTCAAAGACTCTTTGCCTCTCAGAACAATTTTGACACTCACCCGTTGATACATTTAAAACAGTACTGTTGTGAGACGCACAAGTTAACTTTATGAACTTTTTTATCAGGATCTGGGGGAAGAGACTCATCCTATCTTGTTTCAAAGTAAAAAATATGAAAAGAAAATCTTGGTATTTCGGAGTTCTCCTATCTACCCTCATGAAACACTGATGTGCGGGCTCTTTGAACGCATCAGAGAGTTTACAATAAACGTCTCCACATACATGAGCTGTCTTACGTTTTAATGAAAAAAATATTTTCTTACAATCGCGGCAGAGTTTTATAGATTTACATACTTGCCCATGATGGGCTATTAAACACCGCTCATTTTTGAAGAAGCGGTTGCAAAGACGGCATGTGATGCCTTTTACCCTCGTAACGTCAATTCCAAACGTGTCGCTAGATGTAATATAATCAGAGTTACTTTGAATGATGCCCCCAAAAATATCCCAAAGAACATCACCACTAACTTCAGAGACAGTTCTCAAAGCTACGTTCCCGGGTTCAGCACTTTTTAAACTTATAGACTGTAATTTAAATCCAAAATAGTTGGTAGGTACAGCGTCGGCTTTAGATTTTCAACAATTTGATTAAAATCTTTACGAATACAATCAAACTCAAGAGATACCTCTTGGCGGTTTAGTGAATTTGAAAACAGTTTCCAGCCTGTACAACCTGAAGTGTTTAACATAGGTTTCAGAGGTACCAATTACATTTACTGGGTTTTGAGAAATCTTTTTAATGTTAGAAACTTCCATCATTTAACAGAGAATTAAATACTGAAAACTGAGAAAACAATCTAAACTGTAATATACAAATTTCTTACGCTTAAAAAGATCAAATACATCAACCAGAGCCAAGCTCACAGATATAATTAAATTAAAATTGAGAGCGCAGAATCAACAAGACAATAATAATTTGTACAAGATAACACTTAACGATTACGCAGAAGCAGCATAAAACACGCCTGATCAGTGTTACGACTGGAGCAGATTGAGGTAATAGAGCCTATGTTTAGAGGTAAATAGTATGTAGGAGAGCACTGTACGTATGTATAACTATACAAGTCAAAAAATACTAACACAAAAACTACACAAGTCAAAGCAGAGCTACAGGTTCAGTTATGATGAAAGTTAAGGTAATAGAGGTAGCAAACAATACTCTAGCTGAGAACTGCTCTAACCATGTGAGTCTACTGTATTTAAGAACAAGAATAGAAAGTGAGATTTTCGGTGTAAGGATATGTTAGTCAGGTATAGCCAGGTCACTAAGCACGCAAAATTACTACAATACAGGAGAATTAAAATTACTACAATACAAGAACTCTAAAAATAATTATAATCAAATGTAAGTTTATATTTGCACAAGTGCAAAATCAACAACCGGAGTAGCGCAGGGACTTCTGACTAGTGCGAACGCAAGGGGTAGAGTGAAGTTAACGCTTGCGAATAAAGAGCGCTAAAAGTAACTACCAATCAGAATACAGAACGCGAATTACAACCAATAGAATGCATTTTTATCCCGACCAATTACAGATTTGTATTTTAAATGGTCACGATTCGTCAAATACACTAGACTGCGAGACAAGAAGCTGGAGTTAGATTTGCAGAAGGGATTGAAGGATTTAGAAGGATGCGAGGTTTAGCTGATTAACAACAGAAGGACGTGAGGGTTAGATATGTAGAAGGAAACGTAGGTCAAATAATTACCACAGAAGGCTAGATGGTTAACAACAACAGGACACGAGGGTTAAATAGTTAACCACAGAGGGTAGATGATTGAACATAAAAGGATGTAAGAGATAGATATTTTCCACAGAGGGTAGCAGAACAACCGCAGAGGGTAGTAATTACACCCCAATTCTATTCTCCATAAGAGTCTATGTTATTCTATTCCCCCCATAAGAGCCTATGTTATTCTATTCTCCATAAGAGTCCATGCTATTTTATCCTCCATAAGAGCCCGTGTTGGGGCCAAGGTGGCCGCCCTTACTACTATGAATCTTAGAAATTTATCCAGAAAACCAGGTGAAGCCATTTAGTTAGAGATTATAGAGCTTATAAAAACTTATAAATCACAAAATTGTAATCAAAATCAGTATAGCCGTTTTTGAGAAATTGTTTTTGTACAATTTTTTTGTGGTTTCAAAACATTTTAAAACCCCTTTTAGTATAAAACAATGACAACGCCTGGAGATGTTGTGGATTAGTTTCTACATTGCAAATCGTATTTAATTCAGGGCTTTGTTGTGGTCCCTGGGTTTGTTTGGTCAGACTGACATAACTTCAAAAACCAATTTTTCGGGTTTAGAGAACACCAAAACAAATAATTCTACAACTAACTGAAATTTGAAAATATTAATGACAGCAATACTTTTTTGCATATACTATGTACATGGTGAGGAAGCCAATATAGATAGAGAGTTCAGGAAAATTCCATTCAAAGACCTTCGAGCATGGCTCAGTTATTTATCGTAGGCCGCGGCTAATTCCCATTTCAATTTATTTCTCAGCTTTCCAAACATCATGTGTAGGAAATTTGGCGATAAGAATATATCAAACATCAAAGGAACAAGCGATGGCTTTTATTTAGCTACAGAGCAACAAGTCCATGAAATTTTTTAAAGAATGTATATACCAACTGATGATCGGTTTATCAGTCAGAGAGCCACATACAAGTGTAAGTTTTCAGTGAATATATAAACCAACAAAAGATAAGTTGATATAGATTAGAGAGCCACAGGCATATCCGATTGTTCCAAAACTATAGTGTACCACAAGTAATAAGTTTATATCAGTCTGAGAGCCACATACATGTGTAAGTTTTCAGTGAATATATAAACCAATAAAAGGTAAGTTTTTTTAGATTAGAGAGCCACATGCATGTGTAATTGTTCCAAACTTATAATGTACCACAAGTAATACGTTTATATACAACAGAGACCAACAAGTAGATTGTAATTTTCGGGGATCAACTCAATCTTAATTAATATATATATATATATATATATATATATACAGTTTCGAACGAATGGTGTTTTTGGGGTCTGGGGGACCTCAAAACGAAAAGTTATCATGGTCCCGGGGCTAGGTCTTACCATGCCGACTACGGTAATAGCTTCTTCCCTATAGCGAACATTCGCTAAAAGGCGTTACCATTTGTTATTCAATCTTTTAAATGATTATTCGGAAACTAAACTTATTATTTTACTTGTATTTTCAATAAAAACATCCAAACTAATGTTTCTTTCAGTGGCTCAAAATAATAATTCATCATAAAGACGCATCATTTAGTGCAAAAGAGAAGTGGCCTGGGCCAAAGTCCGCGCGTACGGAAGGGCAAACAGACAAAGTTGCAACTATTGAATGCCGGGACACGGAAAGATAAATTCCCTAATATTTCCGGGTCATCCAACATTGCACTAATCAATTTATAAAGAATCTTTAAACTCATTATCTTACTTCTTTTACAGATTGTTGGAAATTAAATAAATATTAAAATATCATTGAATGGAACTAGATGTGTGAAGTTCATTAAAACATCTAAAATATACAAAACGAATGAACTTTGACAGTCATTTATCAATCGGATCCGCATCGAGTTTAAACATAGGGGTCTAGACTGGCAAAGTACAAACAAAAACTAACGGAAATTTTGGGAAAAATTACCACAGTTTTTGAACACAAACGTATTTTCACAATATGCTGCTGGAAAGAAAAGAAATAGTTTGGTTGTCAGACCAAATGATTGATTTCGGAAACTCTCCTCATCTCAACATTGTTTAGCTTGTATCTAAAAATAACTGGGTCTGCATTATTTGAACACCATTCATGTATCAATGTTAAACGTCATTAGCGAAATTCCTATGGAAAAGTGAACTATTAGCATGACCCGCACGGTGAAACTTAAGCCCGGAACCACCATAGAAGTTCCTAACGTGACCCCCTGAACACGTTTTGGGGGGTTGCCAAAAACTTTTTATATTTATATGTGTGTGTGTGTGTTCGCACTCTAGCTGTCGCAATTGTTATCCGATTTACTTGAAATTTGGTAGGAACCTTCCCGTCTGTAAACAGTTGGACAAGTTCGTTGGGCAAAACAATCGGACAACTCTAAACCCCTTTTTTCGGATTTTTATTTTTCGATTTTTGAGTGTTTGGACCCAAAAAGGGTCAGAAAAGACCCAAATGTAAAATTATTGCATATTAAATATTGCATATTGTACGTATGATGCTAAAAACTGTAAGCCCTCCCTCATCATTCTAGCAGAAGTATTTACCGAGTTGTTAAAGAAAACGTTGTCTTTTGGGGATTTTACACTGGAAAAGGCTGTTTTAGCGAAATTCCCCTATAGGGAAGAAGCTATTACCGTAGTCGGCATGGTAAGACCTAGGCCCGGGACCATGATAACTTTTCGTTTTGAGGTCCCCAGACCCCAAAAACACCATTCGTTCGAAACTGTATATATATATATATATATATATATATATATATATATATATATATATATATATATATATATATATGTGTGTGTGTGTTTGTGTGTGTGTGTGTGTGTGTGTGTGTGTGTGTGTGTGTCCGTGAGCACGATAACTCTCGTAAAAATTATCCGATTTTGATCAAATTTGGTATAAACGTGTAAAGCAACATTTATGACTTTCACTTCGAAAACCAGCCAGATCGCTTTATCTGAAGGGGTATTTTGGGGGGTTTTGTATCCCAAAAATGTTTTTTTTTGAATTTTATATATATAATTTTGGAAATAGTCAAATTTTAGTTTTTACCATTTGATTCAGCTTAAAAAAACACACAATCTGGTATTTTGATCATTTGGTTACCGAGATATTGAAAATGCTAAACACAGTACGTTGTCTAATGTTATTCTTATGGAGGACAAGAAAAAATGTTATATCTCGCTTATTTATGAACGTATACTGACGAAACTTGATATACGGCTTCATCTGGTTGTGGACCATTGATATTTGCTCAAAAAAAGTTTTTTCCAAAGGCTCCCATAGCAGCAAACCTGGGTACTCAGCCCCATGTTATTCTTATGGAGAATAAGTAACGTGTTATCTCCCTTAATTATGAAAATAAATTAATGAAATTTGGTATGTGGCTTTACCTAAATGAGTTGTATTGATATTTGTATAAAACCCCATTTTTTGTTTTCCTTCCTTCAGCAAACCTGCATACTCAGCCACCATGTTATTCTTATAGAGAATAATTAAAATGTCATAAATCGTTTATTTATGAATGTATATTGATGAAACTTGGTATGTGGCTTTATGTGGTATTAAGATACATATATATGATTGGAAATTCGCTGAGTACGCAAGTTTGCTGCTACGGGGGTATTTCATATCTTGATGTAGTTTTATCACCCCCAATACCCCTATACCAACTTGTTATCCTGACTATACCTCCTCTTAACTTTATAATGTACAAAATTTCCATCCTAAATTGAATTTAAATATAACCAGGAGCATCAGAACAACCAAAACATAAAATTTGTAAATTTTCCAATTTTATTTTTCTCCGCCCATTTACAAAACTCTTTGCAAACCAAACTGCAACGCCTGAGTATCGCCAGTAATGTGAACTATCTTAACAAGTTTCAAATTGTCTGCAAAACGGAGTTTTTGGAATAGTTTTATTTCACACTCAATGCCATTTATCATTGTGTTGAAAAGTCAAGGGTCCCATGATTTGATCGAGTCCCCCCCAGACTGAACTGTGAAAAAGTTTGAACAAAAACCACCGAGAAATGTACTGACTTATGTTAACTTAATTAGTTTAAAAAAGATTTAGAAAATCCCTCTTGATGTAATTTGACTCAGACTAATGTGATGGTCAACCTTATCGAATTCCTTTGCCGGGTCCAAGTATCTGGCTGCATTTTCAAATCAAGTCCCGAAGAAACAGCTTTAGAAAATTTTAAGAGATTAGTTTCAACTGATTTATTTGGCATAAAGCCATGTTGGGAATTGGATGCATATTTTTGTATGATAAAATGTATACTTATGAATTATTTTCTCGAATATATTTGCAGGTTTAGACAACATGGTTACTTGTCTAAAATACTTACTAAATTACTTTTTTACGATTTAAAAATTGGAGTTCCCTTGATTCACTTCCACGTGTCAGGGAATATACCGTTAAAAAAATTAAATCGTAAACGAAATTTAAAGGCTTAGCGAAAACATTAACACAATCCTTATAAACTTTTGGGTGCAACAAATCAGTACCTACAGTTCTATTGGACTTTAGTTCACATTATTTCGAAACTATTCTTGCCAAGGTAATGGTATTTACTTGATCAAGTTTAGAAAGTTGTTTAATACCTTAGAAGGTTCTTATTTAAGCTTCAACTGCAGACGTTTAATCTTTGGTTAACTTATTGTCATATGTATTGAATCATGTCTGGAGAAACAGAAAATAAACTCCAGAGAAGAAATTGGGGCAGAAAGGCACTCCACAAAACTAACTGACGGTTGTTTAGGAGATATTTGAAACTATCGCATTTCTCCTTATTGCATTCCCAATGCTCCAAAAGAATCCGTGATTTGGTTAATTGTTGGGATATTTTTTATATCATATAATTAGGGTGGTTAGGATTTTTCTTGGAAAGATTAAAGCTATTACCCGAAATAGGTGAGAACTTTCTGACATTTTAAAAACTATACATATTCAAGTTTTTAATTTTCTAACAGTGTAGAACTGTAGTGTAGAGTTTAGTGGTAACGTATGGTTGCTATGAAGATGTGGGTGAGAATACTTGCGGAACATTTTAAGATGTTCAAAAATGTGAAAAACCATCCACTATCCACTATCCAAGCAACTAAAAAAATATTATACCAAAATAGTCAATATTTTTTGTTATTTAGTACTCCAGTCTACCAATTAAAATAAAATGTTAAGACGCTGGCAAAGAGGGTTGCAAGTGTACACAATACAACATAATTATTTCCAAAAACGTTTCATTGGATACAATAATATACATTTTGCAAATTGGGATAAATGGCCAAAGGTCAGAGTGTGATGAAGATTTTATCGGTCACTCTCAGTATTTTCAAAAAGTAAATACTTGCAGGAAGCGTTAGGTTATTCTGCAAGGAAACCCTTTGGATCAAACGGCGGACTATACAGGTAAATATACAGGTAAATTATTGATCCGGTAACACAACATCGAAAAGAAACTCACAGAATCAAAGTTCACAGATCAAAGTCCTTAGGTTTTTTTTCACTTGTTTGATATATAGTACAAACGGAACAATGCGATAAGATGTAACTTAAAACTTAGCCACTAGGGTAATACCTAACCTATGGTGGCTCTTTGTTGCATTGTAAAACAAATAAATATCCTATAAAACGAAGAACAGGAATAAATTGTTATTTTTAAACATAACAAACAAAAGGTACTATTAAATCGATATACGTTTATAGATATAGGATCCTTGATCGGAATACCCGGAGACTAGCATTTTATAATATAGCCCTGATATAGCGCCATTTCTTCCGTGGATAGACAGATTATTTTATTATTGAAGATTGTAAATTGAGATAACATTTATAGGATAATGTAAATTCCCTTATATTATTTCAACAACATACTTTCAATTTATGCATGTCTATAACAATCAAATGGTAAGTAGCTTTACATTTAAATCATTTAGAAATGTATGTCATCAATGTTAGGATAGGGCTAAATTTGGATTTTACGTAATATATAAGGAAAACCCCAAGAAAAATGGAAAATATACAGTGTGTTCATTTTTTTATGCTCACCATTGGGATCTCGTAAACCTTAATAGTTACAAGGAAGGTTAAATGAGCAAAGTAGTTCGTGATTATAAACTAAATAAAATGGCCCCAAAAAATCGAAGATATTCCACCAAACTCGTTCGCTAAGCTCAAAAAACCATTTTTGACCAAAAACAAAAATTGCTTATACTCCCGTATTTTTCTAGAAACAAAAAAAACATCTTTGATCAAATTTGCGTGAAATTTTACGTAAAATTTTAATAATTAGCTTAAAATTAAATAATATACTCTGTTTCTGACATAATATGGTCAAGTGTAAAATCTTTAATGCAAGTAGAGTGTTTTTTATATTTTTAGGTGAAATAATTTTTTTTCCTGGTTACAATAATACCACATATGTGATATTTTATTCATAAAATAAGTCCATAATTTAGCAAAAACCTCATTTTAGCAACCGTATGATGGATATTTTGTAATGGTTCCAACATAAAAGTATTACATTTATCATGTTTATTGGGATTTAAAGGATTTTCTACTCCCGATGTTCCGTTTAAATCCGTAAATAAAATCAACATAAATAATGTAAATGTGATTAGAGTAAAATGTAATATTGCGAATGGGTCTTATTTAAATGGTGACAAATCAAACACCATACACAGTTTTTATCCGGAAGCGCCTCCCGGCTACAACATTATTGAGGTCCCAAGAAATATTATATACTTCCCTGTAAATAAGAGAAGTTATGTTGTTAGCATTACATTTGCAGATCAACACGACAGGCCAGTTGACTTTAATGGAGAATAAACTAGAATTATTTGTCATATGAAAAAGATATGAGAAATTACAAGAACGGACTGAGTGTTCAAAATTCCAGGTTTCTGCGATCAAACTGTTCTATTAATAAAAATGGAAGTAGACGTTACAAGAAAATTCCAATTCGACGATAGTGTGGTTAAATTACAAATCACTCTTATGCTCCCCACAACACTTTGGCAATAAATAACTCTGATGAAATTCGAATATGTATAAATAATCAAGATTTACTAACACTCCCATGTAGGAGTTATCTGTATATTAAAGGATAAATAGAGAATCACCATGATGGACATTTTATAAATAATGCATTTGCGTTCTTATTTTACGAAATTAGATACGAAGATGCTTGTAAAGAAATAGACATTGTAATAAATCCAGGCATTTCCAGTCTTATGAAAATATTGTGCTCTTACATAAAAACCACTAAATTGTCAAATGTAGCATTTGATTCTGACTCAAATTTAAAAGAGTTTCATCAAAATGGCAAGTTTAGTACTTGTGTCCCATTAGAGCTGTTAATGGGTGTGTTTGAGGATTTTAATAAGGTTTTAGTAAATGTTAAACAATAATTAGTGTTGACAAGATCAAAAAAACGACTTAGATTGTACACTAACAACAGCTAATGCTCCAACTAGTGGGGTCGATCCTATTCCCAAAATCACACTTAAATTGATTCTAGTGGGTGGTGCCACATATGATGCCATCTGATGGGGAGAAGCTGCAATTACAAAAGATGTTATTGCAAAATAAAATATGTACATTGCATTTAGAAGTTTGGAGCTACACGAACTCCCATCATACCCCGAAACCAAGAGACCTACCTGGTCAGCTAAGTTTGTCCTTCGAGTTTGGAGAAGCCTAGGTATATTGTATTTGGTTTCCAAACAGGTAAGGACAATAGTTCGCGAAAAATAACTGACGAATTTTATCTGACTGTAAACTGACTGTAAATTGAAAAATCTTAAAGTGTTTTTAAACTCTGAATATTACCCTTATATTGATTTAAATCTCGACTTTGAAAATGGAGATGCTTTTAAAGCTTACGAAGTGTTTGTGAGGTTTAGAGGGAGTTACTACAACACTGTCCCCGATCCTATGTTTAACAGAGTTGTATTTTTAAATAAATATCCCTTAATTGTAATAGACTGTTCTAGACAGAATGAATCGGTCAAAGAGGGGGTTGGAGATATTAAATTCGAAATTGAAACTGCAGAAAATTTCCCTTCAAACACATCTGCATATTGCTTAATAATACACGATCGAGTATAATTAATAATTCGAGTATAATCCTTTGACAAATGAGAAAAATAAAATGAAAACAAATACTCAAATATAATTAGTTGAATCTGCAAAACAAATAAGATAAAAATTTAGGGCATTGAAACGTGGTAAATGTCTAGAGGCTGAAGAGAGGTTCCAACCATTAATAGAGCCTTTGTAACAATTTAGCCACAAAAACTACAGAGATGTCAGTTCTCCCAATGAGTTTAGAAAAGACCCCATCTAGAACACCAAGAATAACTCAGATGACGCCGCACAAATTATATTTTGGTCTTTTAGCATCAGACTATTTGGGAAATTTAGGAAAAAGTAGCATGACAGACACTACATATGGTATTAGGCGAGAAGCAAATAAGTTTTTATTGGGACTCAGGAAGTTTAACTTGCCAATTATGATGTTACAGTTGGAGATAAAACTTAGAAAGGGACAAAGGGTCACTGGGAATTGTTGACTTTAAAAGAACCCGTAAACTATAGTCAGGCTGATTTGCAAAATTATAAAGAGATTTTGGAAGCTACAAATGCACATTTAAAGGGTTATGAAGCGGGTGCGGCGATGTCAAGCAATAAACACTCTAAATATGTAAACATAATTAAACCCTTGTTTAAGACTACCGGTGGAGGTTTGAGGCTGGTAACTGGTAATAAAATAGACTGTGTTTATTGGGACGATCCTAATGAGCTTGTAGATAGGTTAAGGCTGCTTTGGCTGTGTCGTGAAGCTGGAAAGTCTGGAGTGGATAATGAGATAGATTCTACTATAGAAGAATTTAGAGAAAGAAGAATTGTTTATTAAATAAAAAGATGTTTATGGGTAAATTTTATCGTGTGTATAATCTATATATTAAACCTCCTAATCTTAGAAGTTTTAAAGAAACTACTCTAAATCTAAAAGATGATAATTGGAATGCTTTAAATTATAAAATTGGTAGTGTTAAAGATGGGGAGTTTATTGACGATGTATCGACTTTGGGCCAGACGTTCACCAGAAAAGATGGTGCCTTTGTACAAGGTAATAGTTTAATATATATAAGGTGTATTATATAAGGTATACCTATATACAAGGTAATAGGTCATAATTTTTTCTAACATCTAAAAAGCAAGCAAACAAATTGTACATGTCACAATAAGATTACAAATAAGCTAGATTTTATGAGTTTTATTTTTAGTTTATTACACTGTATTTATGTAAATATTGACTTGAGATGTTTTGAAAAACAGTTGTATTGTACTGAAAACCGCTTGAAATAAAAGACGTTTCTATTCTATTCTAATACTAAATATATTTTTTTAGAATCCCAGAGTAATAAGTGGATCGCTAATAAGCGCAAAATTACTAATGTGGAAAGGGGTGAAAGTTTAGACGATGTACTCACATTAGAGCAGACTTTAATAATAAAAGATGGTGCCTTCGTACAGGGTGATGATAAATATCAATTTTTCTAATCGGAGAAAAATATTTGGAACGCCAAAAAGCGAAAGACTGGGAATGTAAGAGTGCCGAAAATTTAGACGAAGTCCCAACTTTACAACAAACTTTAATAAGAAAATCTGGTGCTTTAGTACAGGGTGATAACAAATATCAATTTTTAGAACTAAAAGAAAACAATTGGGACACTAAACACCATATAATTAAGAAACACCATACACCCCAGGGATGCCGAAGAAAATTAAAAAAGAATGTACCCAAAGGCAAAGATAGGAGTGATATTTGTTTAATGTCACAGGCTTTGAGGTATGACAATACAAATAGACAATTTCGACAAGACGATTATATATTTGATATTTGTTTAACACCGTAGGCTTTGAGGTTTGACAATTAAAGTAAGAAATTTATACAAGACAATAATGAAATCGATTGGATTATGTACAATCCTAAATTGATAGTTGCAGACTCTACATCTTTAAGCGGATTTAAGACTGTAGATGGAGAGGCATATTTTCCAAAAAACTATGTATATCAAAGAATGAGTGATGGTATGTTAGTTGGTAGCAATGGAGGTGTTTTTGAAACGACAGAGACTGGTAGATACGTTAACATTAAAAATAAAGAATAAAAAATGGAAAAAATTGCTTACGAATTGCATAAACCCGCGAGAAAGAATTTTATTAGGTCTTTTAAAGTATTGGGTATAAACTAAACTGTTCAAATAGATTTAATAGACATGCAGAATTATGCTAGAGAGAATTCTGAGAATAAATATGTTTTAAATATAATAGACACATTTTCTAAAAAAGCTTATGCTGCTCCACTAAAGAATAAAACTGGATTAGTAGTCACAGAGGCTAGAAAAACTATTCTCCCAAAGGGAGTTAAAAATATTCAATCTGATAAAGGAAAATCATTTTTTAATGAACATTTTACCAAACTAATGAAAAATTGTAATATTAATCACTACCACACTTACTCTACAACTAAGGCAGCTATTGTAGAAAGGTTCCAGATAACTTTAAATAATAATAATAAAGTACATAGGTCCATAGAGATGAAGCCTATGAACCAAGTAAGAGCCAAGAACTCTAAAGATGTACGCGAAAGGTTGGCATCTAAATTACAAGTTAAAAAGCCAAGATATAAAGTGGTGGATAGTGTAAGGATTTCTAAATATAAACATATATTTAGTAAAGGATATACCCCTAACTGGACAGGGGAGCTTTTTATAATAGCAGATGTTAAGAAAACAAAGCCTGTGACTTATATTTTGAAATATGAGAATGAATATATAATCAAAGGAGGATTTTATGAACAAGAATTGTTAAAGACCAAATATAAAGACATGTGTTTAGTTGAGAAGGTAATTAAGAGAAAGGGTGATTTATTATATGTCAAATGACTTGGGTTCCCAAGTAGCCAGAACTCGTGGATCTCCGCAAAGGATGTAAATTAGGGGAAAGTGTAGGGTTCAGGGTTAAAAAACCCCATGGGGAAAATGTTAAATATTTTGTTATTTAGTTTTTTAGACAACTATATTTTTAAATATAGGCAACGAATTTGGAAAAAATGTATTTAATATAGGCACGGGTCGGACACTAGTATAGGCCAAAGAGGAAATTTGTGTAGGCCGGGATCGGGCAGGTGGTCAAAAACTGATCCCCATAAGCATAACATATGAAAAAAGTGCCGAATCATATGTCATCTTGTGGGTTTCCCTCTACTCATAGTACTAACTTAAGTGACACTATTCATGTATGAAATGTACAAAATGAATAAAGGATGTTCTGATTCTGATTCTGCCGGTCTCCTCACTGCCGTGGACCAATGACAGAAAGCTTCTGACGTTACGGGAGCTTGCTGAACAGTGCTAAAGCCTGGACGATTCATTTGGGCATTACTGAAACTAAATTTTGTTGCAAGGACGCAGTCGTCGTTAAGTTGGAAGCTCAAACTGTCCACAGATTCCAGGCCAATTTGAACTCCTTTTTTTACCTGGGTGCAAGGATTCTAGCAACTCTGTGCATCCGTTTAGGTTAGCTTGGAGTTAAATATCCGAGGAACTAATTTTTAATTTACATTTTGTACTAGCTAACGTATCAGAAATAAAAATATAGAATATAAAATATATAATGTACCGTTACTCACTTCCATTTATTAGTTTTAGTGACGGTACAAATTTGATAGGAACGGTGATCAATAATAATTTGATTAGAGTATTATAGCTATGGCGTTTATCGGTCTAGAGATTTTGGGCCGTCACCCTCCCTCTAGTACACACCACCAAGGCCCAAGTACACAAGTCATGTAGCATGTATGTGTTACTGTTTCGGAGTAGGAAACCCCAGCATAGCTGCTAGACACATCTTCCACAAGCAAGAATATTGCGCAGGTTACCGGAAAGATGGGATATAACAGGAAAGGAAAGGCAGCCAAATCAGAGGGCCAACTCCCGTGCCCCTGTGACAGCTGGGACGAGGCTCTCAAACAGGGGACCCACTTTCTGCCCTCCAACTGGTCAAGTCAGCTGACAGAGTATCCATGTACAACAGCCAGGGACCATCCATTCTCAGGTTGGCAGGATTCTCCGGGGACCAAGCCCGGAGATTCTGTCCCTAGCCACTGCAAATGGAGGGGCCAAAGGTGAAAGGGAAGTTTGTCATAATGGACAGCCAAAAGACTTACCATATGTAATGAAAACTTAATTTTCTGTACCCAATGTCAGCCTCAAAACTGGTATAGACCAGTTTTAATGTAGTCCTAGGATACGTTACTGTAGCATAGATGGTTATTGAAGCGCACGCAACCTGTTCTCATTTCAATATCTCAATAAATACTGTCTCGGACCAATTCACTTTTTGAGAGTACTACATTTTTACTAAATAGTAAATGTTTTAATACCGTAGCATTGTAATAAATTAAGAAAAATATATAAATCAATAAATAACAATATCTTATAACTTTGTTTGATGATAATTCAAAGGTGTTTCCAATTTGTAATATAAATCAAATAAAGTATGATTGAAATGCCAGAAGCACACTACATAATTCCTGTCCAAAGAACTTTACAATCAACATATATGTAAATTCGACTACTTATTACAATACTCTATAAACATAGTCTAAGCCTTTATTTTTATTTAAGAAATTATGTTCGAAATTTTCCACCACTGATTAAATGAGATATACTTTATTCGTACTTTTACAATAGCACTAACTTCACCAAAGCTCGAGTTACAGGAATTGTGAATAAATTACTCCTCTCCAGAAGAATCGAGTCTGAATGTTCATACACGTTAAATGAACTTACCACTCCTTCCGCTCTCAATAAATATTTGCCTTGAGATCGTTTCAATTTACGACCACGAGATGAAACTGATAATAACCACCGTAGATTCATTTTCTTACCTTTTCAGCGTGAAATCTGTTTTAATTAGTGTTTAGGTATTTATTTAATCTATCATTCATGTGTGATGTCATTAGTTTACGTTAGTAGTGTGCGTTTGTTGTGATCGTCAATTCGTAGTTTTATATAATGTTGCATTTATTGTGCTACATCATCGATATAACATTTAGTTTGGGATCACCTAATGCAGGATGTAAACATTTCTGCATGTGTTAGTAAAGTTTGAAATGAGTTTTGACAGCCAATTAAGCAATCGTTCGTTACTTTATACTTTAATATTATTTTTTAACTTTCAATGAATTTCGATTAAATACTAATCAGGTAACTAGTATCACAGAGTGTTTGATATACAGCCGCATTCACTTCGTTAATTTTTAAATACTCTTCTGAGATGGAATTGTGGATTATGTTGTAAGATGATACATTTATGATTTTGAGACTCGTTTTATAAATCTTTTTATTTTATGTAAAAATAAAAACCAAAGAGGTAAATTCAATTAAATAACAGTATACTAATTTACAAATTTAAAGAAGTATTTATTGTCATAAATTTGATAAACTAATGATTTCTCTCCGGAAGGTCTTTCGATCTGCGGTTTCGTTTTGGTAATTCTTATTACAGATCAATAATAATAAAATAAAATAAGTCTGCTTCTGGGACATCCTAATGATTGAGTCGACTCAACTCATTTGGGCATGAACAACTCCAGTTCAGTTCCTTCTTCAAGCGAAATAAAATAAAACAATTATTTTTTTAAATGTATAACCTACAAATTCGACGAAAATGTTTACAGTTAAAGTTAGGTAAAGTCAGTTGAGGATAACAGCACGACAATTAAACACGTTGTGTTTCTTGATGATTTTTTAAATACTATTTAGGGATCTAATGTGATTCTACGAGAAAAAATATTATATTTATTGTGTAAATAAATGTCCTCCCTTTTAATGTGGATACAGTGAATGGTGTGAGATGACCCGTGCTGCGTTCCTCCTGCTCGTCTTGGCAGCCACCTCTCTGGCATTCAAGAGGAACAACAGACACTGTCGCAGGAACATCAATGCCATCGACTTCACAGTCAAAAATGTAAGTTTATTCTTATCTGTACATTTTTTAGGAATATTAAAATAGAAGTAGGTAAAATTTTTGACTTTTAGAGTATAACTTCCACTTTGGTAAGAGAAAATATTTACGATTTTAACCCAACCCCCTTCCCTGATTAAAAAAGTACAAAGGGATTTTTTCTTACATATAGTGAATATCCATTAGGTATGAAGCCATTTGTAAAGCAATTTTTATAACGCCTAAGCACACGTGATATATATTTTTTATTTTGAATACCTTGATGCAGGAAATTCTATTAGTTTGAATTTTTATATTTTTGTGGATTTTTTAGTTTGTGAAGGTTTGTGATTTTGTTCTTTTATATGAGTGTCGGTAAACACAATAAATTACGAGAATCTGCAGTTTTTATTAATTTTTGTATGGACTGTATCTATACCGTTGGTTTAGCTGGTTTTAGTTGGTTTGAAAACCTCGAAGAAAATATCACGGGAACCATTTTTTTAAGTTCTTGAAACTGAGTTTTATTCCTAAGCCCTTGAAAACACAATATGTTTACGAACATAGTGATAATGAGGTAAAATTATTTGTCGCTGAGACACAATAGTCAATCAAAAATTGTTCGGAAAATTCCCCATGTTATTCTCATGGAGACTAATCTCTTTTTATTTACTTGTAAACGTACCATTATTGCCATTGCTTGAAAAACTACCATTTCTGATTCAATTAATTTCATAAATATCGAAAGGTTAAAACACACATGATGTAGTCAATGCCGGTTTATAGCATGCTTATAAAACAATATAATTTAATAAAGTGTATTAACTGCTTTCATCTGTTGTGGCCTTGATATTTCCAATACACAACCCTGCCTTAGCAAACCTGCATATTCAGAGTGAACCTAAAGCATGCTGCTGAGCCGGGAAGCCGGGAACTCGCCGGGAAGATTGACAATGCGGATAGAGCATCAAAATTTCAATTTGTGTGAAGGGGAAGGGTTATAATATTATAATATACAATTCACTTTAGTAGAGGTGTTCAAAACCATTTGATGGATAAGTGTAGACTATTTCATATCATGTAAGATACAAAGATATAGTTTTAGGTAAACTAATGTTTATTTCAACACGTTACATTCATTTCCGTTAAGCCTTCCCTATGTTTGGCGAGTGTAGTTTTAGTTTTGTAGTTGGCTGCTAAAGTTTTCTAGTTGGGAATTTAGCGCTGTATTCCCATATAATCACTATCGGATTTTTTATAATCACAGACTATTAAACGAGAAAATTATTTCTCAGTTCGTTAATATTTGTCATGGTTTTAGTCTTTTATACTGTATTTGTATTGTGAACTATGCTCGTTATACTTTTCCTAACGAAAACAGATTACAAAATGTTCATTTTTAGGGATATTTTCTTTTCTATAAACAAACTAGTCTAATAATAACTTTATTTTACATAAAGTCATAACATATATATATAACATTTAGAGGAATCTAGCTCGTTTATAATTTACAATGTTGGTTCATTAGACGTGGTTTAGTGATGAAGTACACTGTTCCACATTATCAATCTAATTTCCAAATCCAGTATTTGGCATATTTTCAAATCCATTTTGAAAATATGCTTTTAAATACTAATTAAAATTTGCTTGTTTCGGCCTCACCCCCTTAAACTAAGGATACTATAATTTAAACTAATGTATTCTTAGACCGATAAAGTAAAGTGTGCGTAATCTTCTGGCCAAGGTCTGTTGTCAGAGTTTTCAGGTCGCACTAGTGCCTCTGACATGACCCATTGACTACTTCAGTAACCGGGACCAACGTCTTAACGAAGCACAGTGGCAGTCTGAGTTTCAAAAGTCAGATTATTTCACTGGGAAGTGAACCTGGGTCCTTTGGGTGATAGGCCAGGGCTCAACCCATTCTATGACTGCCACCTTTACACAGATGACGGGAAATTACGGCTTAATCATTTTTCATTCGTTCTATATCGACGAAGCGAATTCTCCTTCTTAGTAATTGAAGCACGAATATTCTCTATTATTCATCTTACAAAAATTGAGCAAACTCCAATGGGATAAGCTCAATGTCTAATCTTGTTCACTTATTACACTGTTCTGACAACGAAATTATAAACAGTTGAGTAGCACTTCTCACAACTACTATTATCTTATCTAGCTACTTATAAGTTTTACCATTTATAGTCCTAATCCAATATTTGAGAGTTATATGCGAAATATAAAACCTCAATAAACACATTAAATAAACAGTAGCCGTCTATATCTATCCCTTTCAATCCACAAAATGTGTTGTGTAACTAATTTAAACTGTAATAAACAATAAATTGTAAATAATGGTTTAAATCCGTCAATGGTTGTAAAAACATCCTGCTGATAAAAACCCAGTCTCTCATAAATACATATAGCCCATAATAAACCCATAATAATCTCTCTCATATTAACCCATAATAATCACTCTATATCTTTACGTTTACAATCCTTTCTACTTAACTTCATAATATTATCTGGGGATTTATTTACTCCAAAGCTGTTTGTTTACTCCTCATGTTTTTAAACTGCTTCTTCAAAGCAAACCTAAAATTTTAGCGTCGACTGCTAAACATTATGAAAATGAAAATCATTATGAAATTAATTAATGATGAATTAATTATGAAATCATGATTATTAAAATGTATAACTCTAAATTAAAATTATGACTGATGTTCCGTTCTACTCAAAATTACCTTTCTTACAAACAAATAAAACCTGTCAAGTACTCGTCTCAGAATCTGTCAAGTAGTCGTCTCAGAATCTGTCAAGTAGTCGTCTCAGAATCTGTCAAGTAGTCGTCTCAGAATCTGTCAAGTAGTCGTCTCAGAATCTGTCAAGTAGTCGTCTCAGAATCTGTCAAGTAGTCGTCTCAGAATCTGTCAAGTAGTCGTCTCAGAATCTGTCAAGTAGTCGTCTCAGAATCTCTCCGGACCAAAGCACTAGTTTATTTGAATATTTAGGATGTATCTCATGCTTATTATTTTTATCAGACAGTTGTAATCAGTTGGCAGCTTTTTAACAATATTCTTTAAGCCATTCATTTACTTGCATAATTTTTGTTACGCTCCAATGAGAGTGAAACTGTATAGACAAATTAGAATGCTGATGCCTAAAATAAACTGACCTGGTAAATTTTATTTCTTGATGGGTAGAATATAAATCATTATGAAGGAACACCAAGTTCAGGTATTCCTCTAACGTTGATACAAATTAGCTCGGTAATTTTAGCATCAAACCAAATTGTTAAATACTTTTCCAAATTAAATTCCTAAAATAAATTATATTTTTGCTTTTTCATCATACGAATATAGTTTAGTGATTCATGAACCATTAGTTTACCGCTATGGTTATTCTATAACAAAACAAAATTTTAAGGACATTATTTATAAATCCATGATGATTTAGTAACAAAATTTAATTATGTTCATTGATTTAAAAAATCAAATCCTGTAGGCAAGCCTCAAACAAGGCTGTAAAACTTCTGAGGGTATAAAGTGTCAAATTTAAAGAAGCCTTAAGAGAAAGCCTAAAGCTTTAAGCCGTGAGAAAGTTATTATTCGAGGAAGTGGAAAAACAACTATTTGTTGATGTCATACATTATTTTCATAAATTGTGACTTATTGTTGATATGATTTTCTACTATACAGGGAAGTTTATATTCAATTGTTTTCTTCTTTTGATGATTTATACCAAATCATGCATTTGTGCTATAATCTGGTGGGACATCCTGTATAATAACCCTGGATAATAAATATTGTTATTGGTATTTTAATTACAATAATTCGTTACAAAAAGATAATGTTGAACGAATAATTATGAAAGTGTGATTTGTATTAGGGTTCGGATTTAGGATAAAAGAATCAAGCTATTTATTTTGGGGTGGTTGGCCCTTCTGAAGCCCAATTTCACTATTACAGAGGATCAATAACATGTTGTATCTCGCTCATTTATGGAAATATATTTGTAATTAGCTTAATACGGTGAAATATATAACGTTAAATATGGCAAGTTTCAATAAAATAATTTCGTTAGAAAATTGTAAGGGGAACTCGAATGGTGAACCATATTTAATAATTGGATAATGGATAACAGAGAAAACTCAAACTCATCAAAAATAGGGATATAACAGGATTCAGCAGCAAAATAACATGCTACTTGCAAACATTTCAACAAGTTTTCTTTATTATCCATTATTTAAATACCGAACATCGTTGGATTTGTCCTACGATTGTCTAAACGTTGGCACCTTTACATATTGCTTTAAATTTTCCAATTCATTTAGATACTTAGCACTGACAATTTTTAAACGCAGTCGTTTTGAAAGTGAATATTGCAGAGTAGTACAATTTTAAATAAGTTTGTAAAGCATTTGGATAAATATTCACGAGTCGTTATTTTATTCTTACCAGTTTCCGTAAAGTATGGTCTACTTTATGCACAGAAAATCGTTAACACTAACTATATTCCAGCCTGCATAATATTAAGTACGGTAGCATGTATAAAAAAAGTCTGAAACCCTTTTAAATAAATATCCAACCTAATCCTTTTTTGGGAGGAAATTTAGAATAAATTTGCTATTTGCTAAATGATTTAATTTGCAGTGTCATTTCATTCATTGTATGATATACCACCTAACTTTAAAATAAATAGTTAGAGCCATTTTTATAAAATTTTATTTTTCATGTTTTTAGCTGTTTTTGAATATAGTCTTTATTCTTTGTTATATGAAATAAAATTTCCTGATGAACGGTGGACCAAAATAATTTTCAAAGCCACTAAATTTAATTTTTATATAACTTAAAGAGAACAGCCCACTAGAAGTAAACAGAAAACCTGAATTAGGAGCACAGATAAATTCATATACCATTAAAAATAAAAAGTGAAAAAGTCTGGGAATACCGATGGTTAGTACCTACATCCCAAATTAGAACTAAATAGGCCCATTGGTTTTGTCTCTAGGTTTGTACATATACGTACGGAGGGACAGTCATCACTTCAAAAACACTTTTTTGGGTTCATGGAGCACCAAAACGAATATTTTCACTTATAAATTAAATTCAAAATGATGACAAAAACAGTACTTTCTCATGCCCCTATACAAGAAAGTAAAAAATACCCCCGTAGCAGCAAACCTGCGTACTCAGCTAATTTTCAATGTAAATATATGTATCTTAATACCACTTAAAGCCACATACCAAGTTTCATCAATATACATACATAAATGACTTGACATTTTAATTATTCTCCATAAGAATAACATGGCGTCTGAGGATGCAGGTTTGCTGAAACAAGGTACACAGAAAGTGGGTTTTTATGCAAATTTGTTTACAATGCACGTAGGTAAAGCCACATATCTAATTTTATTAATTTATGTTCATAATTAAGGGAGATAACATTTTACTTATTCTCTATAAGAATAACATGGGGGCTGGGTACGCATCAGGTTTACGGGAACTATCGGCAAAATAATCATTTTTCGTACAAATATCAATTGACCACAACGGTATAAAGCAATATACTAAGTTTCGTCAAGATAAGTTGATAAATAAGCAAGATATAACATTTATCAAATTCTCAATAAGGATAACATTGGACAACGTACTGTGTTTAGCACTTTCAATATCTCGGTAACCAATTGACGTAGAGCAATGATCAAATCACCAAATTATTTTTTTTAAGGTGAATTTAATTATGAAAACTAAAATTGGATTTACTAAAATAATGTATGTAATAAACTCAAAAAAACCATTTTTGGGGTACAAACCCCCCCTAAAATACCCCTTTGGATAGAGGGATCTGGCTGGTTTTCGAACTTAAAGTCATAAATGTTGCTTTACATGTTTGTACCAAATACCATCAAAATCGGACCATTTTTACGAGAGTTATCGCACCCACGGACACACACACACACACACACACACATATATATATATAATATATATATATATTATATATACGGTAATAGCTTCTTCCCTATAGGGGAAATTCGCTAAAACATAAATTCCGTCAACTATCAAACTATCGTCTCTCTCTAGGTGACGATTTGTTAATTTATAACATTACACATTTGTGGTTTTCGTTGGTCAGACATGTTATTCGAAAGGTCTCGTGTTTACAGCACCAAGTGACATCAAGTCCTGTTGCTGGACATCTTGTGAACTTTGTAGCTTATTTTCTAAACAATCCCCAAAACGAATATATAACTCGAATGGTTTTAGGGATACTGTGAGCAGCCGTTGTTTGTGACGTTTGTACAAAGGACAGAGGCCAACTTAGAGATCGACAATATCTGCTACACTTACTTCCCACTGCCGGACGACCCTGAAACCTTTCAGGTCTATGAAGCTAAAGTCTAGTAAGTTATAATTTGTTTACGGTATTAAAAAAAGTTGTATGGTGAGCTGAAGTGTAGGCATTACCTTTTGAAAAGTGATTTTCATTTTGCAATTTAAATGTAGGACAAAATAATATTCTGGTAATTTTTTTTAATTGTTATGTGAAAACTCTGTTTAGTTATAAGTAAACCCCAAATGTTCTTTTTTACCTAACTCAATTACTATTAATTTGTGTTTTAAATTGTTGTCCTGTTAATATAAACCATAAATATAGACCAATCAGGTTTTATTTATGTTAATCTTCCTATTTTGAAATTTACTATGAAATTCTTGTTCATTTTAAATACGTATACACTACTGAAAAAGGCTCTACATTTTTACAGTTGTGATGGCTCTCTAGAAATTGCATCTTTCATAGGAACTGTTTTCGAGCGGGGAATCTCCAAATATGGCTGTGAGTCTCTCAATTATAACATTTTAAGTTTTTTTATAGTAGTTTGGTTGGATGCTATTCTTAAATCTATACTAGAACGTCTCCATAAAGATTTCCGAGAAAACATCGGGAACGCCAATATAATAAGGCGATATGGTTTAGGTCTGGATTACAGTTAAGGAGTCTGTTTACTTTTTTTTGATTTATTTGGACTTTACCTATCACTTCTAGTGTTTAAAACTACACTACGTTTCGGGAGGTAAGGAAACTCCTCCCGTTATCAAGTGAACCCTACTTACATCTAAATATCAAACTCTTACACCTAACCAACCTACATTTTTTTGGATTTTTTTGATTATTTTTCTTTTACATTTTAATTTAAACTAACACAAAGATAACAAATATATATACAAAAAATCAAATACAATACACTAACACAACATTTATATATACACCTAACTAACCTACATTTTTTAATATTTTCCTTTACATTTTAATTTACACTAACACAAAGATAACAAAAATATATAGAAAAAATCGAATAAAATACACTAACACAACATTTATATATACGAACAAATGGAAAACTGACAATACATTACCTGTTCTGCATCGTAGCCTCCAAGCTGACGGCAAACACGGAAAACTTAAACCTCACGTCCATCCACAACCAAACCGCACACTAGACTAGTGGCTAGCGGCAGTGGAGGGGGGAGAGCCGTTACCCCCACCTAAATCCAATTTCCATTTGTTCGTATATATAAATGTTGTGTTAGTGTATTGTATTCGATTTTTTCTATATATTTTTGTTATCTTTGTGTTAGTGTAAATTAAAATGTAAAGGAAAATATTAAAAAATGTAGGTTAGTTAGGTGTATATATAAATGTTGTGTTATTGTATTGTATTTGATTTTTTGTATATATATATATATTTGTTATCTTTGTGTTAGTGTAAATTAAAATGTAAAAGAAAAATAATCAAAAAAATCCAAAAAAATGTAGGTTAGTTAGGTGTAAGAGTTTGATATTTAGATGTAAGTTAGGTTCACTTGATAACGGGAGGAGTTTCCTTACCTCCCGAAACGTAGTGTAGTTTTAAACACTAGAAGCGATAGGTAAAGTCCAAATAAATCAAAAAATAAATTCAAATCCATCGCTATTATGAGTTTAAAAAATACAGTCTGTTTACATTACAAAATAATGTTGGTTCCAAAGCCGTCGTAATACAATTGGCTCTTAAGGTAATTACTACACGACACAATTACTATGTAGGAAACCATTTAACCTGATCACTACGGTAAACCCGTTATTATATATGTAGTGAGAAAAAGTAAGAAATAAAAGCTGCGTATTTATTGCACTGGTTTTACGTGGTGGCTGGAAGAACGGGTGGGGGGGTGGGATGGCCGAACAGGTATTTATTGTACAGGCTGTACGTTGGTGCTAGAAGTACGGGGGTGTAGGTGGGTCCTATACGTATTAACTGTACTGTACTGGTTTTACGTGGTGGCCAAAAGGAGGTGGAGTTGGGATGACAACGTACGTACTTATTTTACTGGCTATAGGTGGTAATTATGGCCGCAACCGTACTTACTGTTTTTGCTGTACGTGGTGGCAAGAAGAAGGTTAGAATGTGGTGGCCGCAGACGTATTTATAGTACAGAATATACGTGGTGGCTATAAAGATGTGGGGGTTAGATGACAGCTTACGTATTTATTGTACACTACTAGCTATACGGGGTGGCTCGAAGGATGTGGTGTATTAAAATTGTATTAAAATACAATATGGCCGCATTCGTATTTATTGAACTGGCTGAATGTGGTGGCTGGAGGGAGGTGGCTAGAAGGAGGTGCGGGATGGTCGCTTACTATATTGTACTAGCTTTACTTGGTGGGTATATGAGGGTGGGGTTCGGCTGGACATTTTTTACCATCAAAAGCCCTCTTTTTAGTTTATTAAATTCGTCAATAACAAGGTTAAACATGTCAATACGCTTATCTTTCACTCGTAATTTATTAAGATAATACACACAATGTGTGTTGGGATTTCGTTAAGTTAATAAAACTTTAAACTTACAAGTGCTTTTATAGAAGTTGTTCTTGCTAGGGAATCCCCGCAAGCCACGTAATTATTTCCTCTCCGAGACTTTACTTATAGCTAATCTTTATTTACAGCTCCTTTCTGCACTTACACTGACACCGTCTTTGGATACGCGGGCTGTGATACTTACCTTATTTACAGGTGCTTTGAATATGGAGGTAAGATTTAAATGTTGGGTAAGAGTGAAATATATTTAAACTTTAATCTAATTTGCGGTTACAATTTTTTAGTTAAATTCATGGAGTTTAGTCTAGTATATTTGGATATCAATAAATTGTACATTTTCCACTCCAAATTGAGCAATCATTGAATTTTAAAATTAGTTTTATATTATGTTGTATTTTTTATTCAAGCCATAGAGTTAGTCGGTACAAATAATTACAATATTATAAAACTAATTTCCTAATAATCTGCTAATGTTGAAATATAGGATTTACAGTTTAAACAATACTGGTGTAAAATGATGTTTAAAAAATCTCGTGTAAAACGTAATAGTACATTTAATACTACTGGTTTTAGGCTACGACAAAACTGAATCGCAAAAATATAATGTATATAAACAATCATGGTTGAAACTACATTTTCCCAGATTTTTACCTATCCTTAGTGACATCCTAAATATTTATACGTTCGTGGCAAAATTCGCCTACCTTGACAAAAATACCACCAGTATCTTGCAATATTACTCAATCCTCCCTCGGAATAAAACAATTTAAAGTTCTATTCTTGGCCAGCTTCTTATGTTACAAAAAATACACTGTCATAGGAAAACAATGAACAGCAACGAGAAAGTGATTCTAACACGACAGATGGTCCTTAGTACTGCTAACAAATTTACTTTAATTACAAGGACATGAAGAGATACATTTTCCACGCAAATAATCGACATTACCGACATTAAAAGAATTAATATTTACCAAAAGCATCACGATGGCAATTTCATAGAAAAATAATCCATGCCAGAGGGTGCAAAGGACGCTTTAATTAATTTCCAAAATTAAATATAATTTTAAGATTTAAAGGTTTCTAATATTTATTCAAGTAATGCGTTTGAAACGTAAACTGGACACGCTAGACATTGACGACTTATCAATATGTGGCAACCTTTTATTCTTTGAACCCAATGTAGTTCTTTGGAGTTGGATTTTAAGCGCAATGAGGCTAGGGAAACTCCAAAGTACTTCGGGCGTTCATTATGAAGGAACGGAGCACTATTAAATTGTACATGAAGGTTAGCCGGTGAGTCTATCGTTCAAGTAAAAACTGATGACTTCGTGGTTTTAGCTTCACCCTCCGTGTTCCAAAGAAGACTCCGATGGCGAAGTCACCAGAGAGTTAATATTTAAAGTCACCTATTTGAAGTCACCAGTTAAAGTCACCTATTTAAAGTCACCAGTTAAAGTCACCTATTTAAAGTCACCAGTTAAAGTCACCTATTTAAAGTCACCAGTTAAAGTCATCTATTTAAAGTCACCAGTTAAAGTCACCTATTTAAAGTCACCAGTTAAAGTCATCTATTTAAAGTCACCAGTTAAAGTCATCTATTTAAAGTCACCAGTTAAAGTCATCTATTTAAAGTCACCAGTTAAAGTCATCTATTTAAAGTCACCAGTTAAAGTCACCTATTTCAATGTTTAAATTTACTGTGTTCAGTTACGATGATATCTTTGACAAAAATAAACTTCGATGATACAGTTTTAGTATATATATATAGGGTTACAGGGTTCTAAACAAGTTTGAAACGACTTTTTAATAAAATTGGTTAGAAGATTACAACTTTACAGATTCACTTGGAAGCTAAAAAACTATTTTCTTAGATTCTTACCGACTTTTTACCTCCAGAGGTGGGCGGCCCTCGAGGAGTCAGTACATAATCTTCAATTTAGGCGTAGGTTGATGTGAAAATCATTTCAAAAGGATGGACGAGCAGGGATATTTGCGGCAAAACCGCACGTCAAAAGCTGTATTCGTCACAAAACGGCAGCTGTTTGCAGATTAAAAAAAAACATGTTGTAAAATATCCTAGCAGAAAAAGGCAGCAATTATTTTAAAGTTACATAACGCGTGTTTATACGTATTGCTACTTGTTTATTTAATATCAAATTATGTATAAATTACTTTGAAGAGTTAAGACTAAATATTAAAAACAAATTTTACCACGTTTCATTAAAAGTGTGATTTTCTGTCTCACTGAGCAACATCTCTGCAGTTAAAGTCACGAAAAGATACAGAAACTAATTGGATGCAGGAACGAATACTGGATGCTACTGACAAGAAAGATACTAGTAAGGGCCTAAGTACAAAAATCCTACAGCTAAGAAAAATGTTCACTTTCACGGGCATGTTTGCTTTGCATAACTTCAATTGCTAATTAGGTTTATTAAAAAAATCTTTGTTTATGAGTGTTCCAAAAACCTATTGCTAATATTTAGCTGTTTAAATTTGTTGTTTAAATAATTTTTCCTGTTACTTTTAACCACTGAACAATTTCATTAGGTAACACATTATGTGACTTTATATTGATTGCTGTATTTATCTGTGAGGCAATTTCACGCCATGTTTTTATGAACCTTTGAACATCCGCCGTTTTGTAACAAATAAACCGGTTTGCGGAATTCATCTCTGCCTATCCAGCCGTTTAAAATTATGTACATATCAACCTATGCTTACATTTAACATTATGTATTGACTCCTCATACGCCATCCCCCACTGAAGGTACAAAGTTGGTAAGAACCTAAAAAATATTTTTTTAGCTTCCAAGTGCTGGACGTGCACAATTTTAATATCCTAACTAATTTAATTAAATATATATTAAGTCATTTTCAGACTTTTTGACACCCGGTAGAAATGTATATTTATTTGATGTATTGCAATTTATATGAGATAACTATATTTTTTTGTTTTAAATTCATTACAGGTTTGTGTTGCTTAAGACATTAATGAAGACATGTGCCATATCTGCTTAAAGGAAAAAAGATTATGCCTTGCCGGCATTTGGAACATCATCATATGTTATAGTGCAAAGAATAATTGAGATAATACAAAAGGTAGTAGCAACAATGCGTAGTGTTGCCGGATCAGTTTTTTGTATTTGTCTGAACTTTTGACTGGTCCCCTAATTTATCTCTTTTTTTACTTCCATCAATTTTTTTCTGGATTGTTGCTACTATATTTTTTACGTTATAGGAGTTCTTCGCACCCGGACGGGATTATATCTCAGATCGTGGTTTACTTGTTTTCTCTAGCCAATGGTTGGTAATGTCCGCACTAATCTTTGACACGACATACTACATCTTTCTCAATAACAACGGTGTGATTTTTACAAACCACTTATGGAATTGTAATTATTTCAAACAAATTTGAAAAGACATCAGACAGGGAGATATTTAAATAAAAATAAACTCGTTTAAAATATATGTCTTAATTAGTGGGGAGATTGGCTGATTCTCCATTCAGTGGAAAGTGTTGGAATCTTTTCTTCGTTATTTAACTAGTTTTAAGTTGTTAAGTATATTAAAAACGGATTGTAAATTTATGGATAGGAAGTGGATTTTGGTGGACACGTGGTGCATCAACTCCGGAACTACCTTCTTCTTTTAAAACGATATTTTAGGGGAACTCTAAATATAATTTTCGTCATACTGCTTCAAAAACAGCTGTTCTCAATATATGCATTGAGGTGCTAAAGTTTTTCCTAGGACAAAAAGTACCATTATGATGATATCTGTCGTCCTAGGACAACAAAATTCATTTGATGACACTTTTCGGTCGTAGTCATCAGCCGTTAAATAAGAATTGAACGAATTATTCAACTTGTAAACAATGAAAACTTGTTACAGCTGTTTGTTCAGAGTAGCAAAATCAAGATGGAAATACACATTTAAAGGTAACAAAGTAAACAAAATTTAGAATTTGTGAAATCGTCACCTTAATATTGTTTACAGTATGATGACAAATTTAGTTCATTACTAGGACCAAAAGTGGCTTTTCGATCATCGCTAATTTTCTGACCTCGACTCCGCCTCGCACTTTAAACTTGAGCTTATTCCGAAAAGCGTAAATTTGGTCCTAGTGATGAAATATACTATTGTTAAAAATATAAAAACAACTACAGCAAATAAATGTGCTATAGTTTCATAATGACTAGTACAGATATGTCTGACTGGGGTTTGTTGTTAGACTGTGACGGAGTGGACCACCAGTTGATCTTCGGAGTATCCTCCAGCTGCACGACTATCGGGCTGTCCTGCCTCAGGAAGGTGGAGGAGATCGTGGATGAGAATAAGATCAAAAACCACGAATACGTGGTGATGCCGATGAAGCTGCCTAACAAATGCGTGACGCAGCAACTGTGTCTCACCCCTGAAAACCCTTTCTACAACCACATGCCGGGCCACAGGAGCCGCCACGAACTCTAGGACTACTTTCTCCTTTACGAGGAAACATATTTATTTCTAACACATTTTCGTAATTTTTCACAAACCGAAGAATGATCAATTGGTTGAGAAAAATGAAAATGTAGATTTGTGTATAGTAGTAATAAGAACTCGTGGTCGTCTAGTTACTGAGGAGTGGCACATTTTGTCATCATTATATTTTCACTCCATCAGGTAAAAAAATCCGAATAAATAATTTAGACAAATATTGCGAGTTGTATGAAGATTTACGTCATTGAAATATAATACGTTCTTCGTATATTACCGACATTATCTTATGACTAAAAGGTCCTAATGCTTCGACTCAACTGTAAAACAATAAATCTTTTAAGTACATTTGATTTTTTTTCCAACATTCCCAAATAAGCAGGTTTTGTAATAAAGT
Source organism: Allygus modestus (assembly GCA_963675035.1). Classification (NCBI taxonomy): domain Eukaryota; kingdom Metazoa; phylum Arthropoda; class Insecta; order Hemiptera; family Cicadellidae; genus Allygus; species Allygus modestus. The sequence goes on along the minus strand of OY776113.1, from coordinate 31,426,534 downwards.
AATACGAAATTATAAAAATTAAGGATCCAATTAAAGACAACTTACAACACTGATCATGATCGGTGTGGCTGATCGAAATTGATAACTTTGTTTTATTAAATCATAACAACAAAAATGAGCTCAAATACTTATCTTTCAGGAATCATTTAATTTTTATTGTTTTTTTTTTTTGTATATTTATATTTTAATTTATTAATTCAACGTGTTGTATGTGAGTACAGAATAAGTGTAAATATATTTTCAAGTGTTGTAAGACGTCTTTAATTAAATCCCGTACTCCTAAATATAAGTAACAGAACGTAGTTATAGTTGTTATTCAGTTGATTACTTCATTACTTCCTATTGTTTTGCAATCTTATTAAAGTGTTTTCATACCGATTCAATGTACCCCACGAGGCTTCAAAAATACCATGAATTCGTTATGGTCATTGGTTTGAGCTGATGAAACTTCAAACAGCTGATCTTATTCGTGATAGTTCCACGTGCTAACCACAGAATGTAGCACACACAAATGTCATAGTTTACGCGGGCGAAGCTGCAACGGGTCTGCTAGTGTTGATATTTAAGAGCCAAAGACTTTTCTGTCCCTTAATAATTTTACAAAGATTTCTGTTACGCTGCCCAGGTGAAATTGGGTGCAGTGACTCTTAACTCTAAAATAGGAAAAGTAAACAATTGATTTCGATTTAAATGTGAAGTCCGGCCCACCAGTTGTCGATGTTTCAATTCTTAAGGATAGTTATTTTTATTTTAACAATTTGTAACTTTATTACTCCAAACGTTTCAAAAGAAAAAAAACATCAATAATCTGATGTAGAACAAAAAACTGTTGAATTATCTGGGTGAAGCCCATAAACAAACAAAAAATCTAAATAAACGACAAGACAAACAACAGTAAACAATAAAGATAGTAAAACTGTAAAAATAATAATACCATATTACTTAAAAAAATGTAAGTTCTCCAGAACAGTAATCGACCGAACGGTTTTATAATCTTTTATTGGACAAAGAAACACTTTTGAACAAGTCGCTTTAAGTATGAGTCTATTTACTATTTTGTAAACCATTTTACCTCACATATTTCTTTCTTACCTGTTCATTCATCCCTTATTTAGAATAACCAGAAAGTCCTACTCCCCTGAATATTTTGTCTGATAATAAACGTAGTACAGTAAAATTCTAGGGTTATATAATCACCAACTTGTTAACACATTTAACGGGTAACGCATTAAAGTTAATGCGTTAGACGTTTTGGAAATTTAAATACATGCATAGGTAATGTGATGTCTCATTTGAAAGGCCTTTACCCGGCCATAAAGGGAAGATTGAGCCGGAAATGATAGCCGGTCGAAATTTTCATTCAAGAGTTTTAGCAACAGTAAAAAATGCGATTACTCCCAGTGGAGTTGTCGTGTACAGGTCCTGTTTGTGGCATTACTATGTTTAAGCTATGTCACTTTAAGCTATTTCACTTTAAGCTATGTCATAGTATACATACCTGCTACAACCACAAGATGTAAAAGACTCCCCATAAGGGTCATTCCTCAAAGGAAGTCATGATCGAAATATGCCCGATGAATGTATCGTAGTCAGTTTTACTAGAGAAAATACAACCCCCAGAGTTCCATAATTGATTAATAAAAACAATAAATACGCAATGTATTAACTACCACGATAACAACGAATTTCTATTGAAACCAAATTATGATACTGCCCTGAAGCCCAACAAAACTTTACCATTATGTAGAGGATGTACCCTGAACCTTATAGGATGTCAGCAAAATAATTAAGTAGCATAGAGAATATCCTGCACATAAAAGCTAAACCAGTTTAAAGTAAATGACAGCGTATTTGTTGTTGCTGTGTTTGGATTAAATGCGTTAAAACAATTATATCACTTATCTATCCATTTCAGAAATCCGCATATGATAGCTGTTTGCAGTCTGATGCAACATACCTTACTAAAACCATGAATTTATGTATTACAGTAGTCAAAAATGCAATATATTAGTTATCTTTAGGCTTTTTCAAAGTTTCTCCCTGAGTATTTCCTAACGCGGTTTAAACAGCAATCTAATCTAAAGTAGTGTTTTTCAAGTTTTTAGCCCTAGATACATAAAATCGTCGATATTTTAAATTATTGTACGTACAAATTCATAAATTCAGATGTAATTATACAGAGCTAGTGAAACGCGACTAAACTTTCCCGAACAGCCGTTTAAAGCATTTCGTTGCATAACATAAATAGCGTTGCTGAAACCCCTCTTAAATTAAATTTTATACACAACACATACGCACATTTAAACATGAAATACTTGTCCACATGACCAATAGTCGGTGTCTATTGCTGGCCGGAAGAACAAGTATTTCTTAAATTAAATTAAATGTGCGTATGTTCTGAGTATAAAATTTAGTTTCAATTTTAATTTTTGAAAAATATGTTTCTGCTATAGAAGAAAGACATTTTTGTAAACCCTGATGATGGAATAAGAGTTCCGAAACATGTGGGAATGATGTACTGGAAATTGAACTGTTGACTGAAGGTACGTAAACCTATATTTCAAGTTTCATTTGTATTTATTGTAATACATCTTTAACAGTAATCCACGAGTCTGACTACTTGGAAAGCCCAAGCTAGATATATATTGACATAAATTAAGTATCCTTCCTCCTTGCTTCCTTCTCGACATATCCTTACATTTAGTCTTTATCAATTCTCGTTCGTTTGCGATATATAAGAAACACGCCGTACTGTTCTACACTTCCGCTACCTTGTTTAATTCGGTAATGATTTGACATTTTTGCTGTCAGAATTATTTGTTTGCGTTCACATAAAATGTATTTATTATTGAAATCGCAGTGACACATACCCGAAGTAGATATAAATCCTGAGCAAAATTAAAGTATATTCAACATTTCAAATGATTAAATGTTGTGATTAAAATGATTAAATGATTAAATAGTGTCGATAATAATATAATAAGCCCTGGACCAGATTAATAACTATTAAACGAAATAATGTGCAAAATAATACTCTATCCTTTAGAACTGTCATGTACAAAATTACAATTTTCTGTAAAAGTCTTATTTTCCCACTTAAAAGCGGACTTGCATGAATGGTTTCTAAAACGATATTAAATCATTATATTGCACAATCCAAAATACAATTCATGGAACTTTAGATACAAAGTATAATTCGCCATCCAAACAAAAAAGTAATCTCACATAAACCTTATATGGTAAATTATAATATTTATATAAAGAAAAAATAAAACGTAAAGTTTAAGTTGCATGCATGAACAATAAAATAAGTCTGCAAAGGCTACCTCAACAATTGCAAAGGTAATTTCCCAATTATAAGAGTGGCTTTTAAATGTTTTGCCCATGGGATTAAATGTACGCGATCAGGTTGAGAGACACGGACGCAGGCTATTTACACCCACGCGAACACCAGTGCTTCATGATCATCAGGTAATACAATAAAGACTGTCTGCAATGTTTTTTCCAAGGTAATCCGAACTTCACGGAGATAACCCTCTAATAAAACATCCATTAACCCCACCCCCTAAAAAGTAATACAAGTATTCTGTTTTTGTCTGGAGACATTACTTAAGTGGTGTGATTCATGAAGAGCGCAAGGTAAAAAATATGTTAAATATTTAATTTAGTTTATGGCTGGGAAACCCATACATAAATGGGATAAAACTTTATAAAACTACCATTCTCACGCAATGATTGTACAAGCATGACAGGAAGTCTGCAAATAGGTTTTTTCTTAATTTTTTGTATAAAATGCGCCTTAAAATTCCTTTTCCTTTTTATAAGGTGAGCAAATTAACTCCGGCTTCTCATCCTTCTTAGGTACAGGACTTTTACCTTTATTTTGTTCATTTCACACAGTATAAACTACCAATTAAACTACAAAATAAAGGTAAAACGTAACAATGTAACCACATCTCAACTTAATACTACCAAGCAAACGTCCAACCGGAGACTATCTCTACGCTAAACTGAGGTCGAGACACAGGAAGACGCCCGCACGAAGACTCCTAGAAGACGGGGCCGCAAGGGCCCTTCACCAGTTGGGTAGAAATTTCGACAACCGTCATCAATCCCTTACCCCTGGATGGACACGGGCTTCCCTCCAAAATTCTCTTAGCTTCTCTTCAAGGTCTCAGTTATATTTCACGCCTTGATAAACGTCCATCGTCACTAATAGTATAGGTGGTTAGCAACGATTGTTGCTTAAGCCGGCAAATTCATGTTCCTACAGCTATTATTTCTAAATGCAAATGTTATATATTTCATCTCTTCAGATAGTCAAACTAGAAAGCGAATTAAGTGTCCCGGCAATAAACTATTTTTAGCAAGTCATATATATCTACCCTATCACTATATATTTTGTTTGAATAAGTATATTATTGTACTCTATATACAGTCCATTGTGGTCTTTAGATGGGATCAAAACTAAACATCGGCTAGAAAGCGAGTCATTGTACACAGTGAATTTAATATTTAATTTCATCGTAGAAAGTATAAACTGACTTACAAAAAAATAGACAAATTTTTCATTCACTAAAGTACCCTAAGAATTGTTCAAGGAACATAAAAACTCAACTATTTTTAAAATAAACATCTAAAAATGAATCCATATGGAGATTTGGTTATCTGGGTGTGATTTATGAATAAACTACACATTACATTTAAATTTCCTTTCCATGAGAATAACATAGGGCTGAGTTGTGTTTGCTAAGGCAAAGGGATGATTTTGCAACTTTGAATGAATCACAATCATATATCACAATCTACAAAGTTTCATAAACAACATAACATGACGAGAAACATAATGTTGTGTTATTCTCCATAACAATTACATTGGACAACTTACTATGTGAGCGACCGTCAATGTTCCAGTCCATTTATATAGAGCAGCAAAATACTTATTTCTTTAATTTCATTCCAATTTAAATAGTGATGAAACAGTTTTGAATTTTGAGAGTAATCCACGTTAGAAACACACACAAAATATTTGTTTATGTAAACCCCCTCCCCCTAAACAAAACTCTTTTAAGTAATACAATATCGAATTTTTTCAAACTCGATTAAAGTAATCCCACTAAACAAACATAACGTATATAACATGTATTTATAGTACACACCTGAACAAACTAGAACGAACGAATTATATTTTGCAGTTTGCTGGTCAAAACTAGGTTGAAATTATCCCGAGACTAGGTCTTAAGATGCGAACTACATTAATAGCTTTTCACTCATGGTAAATTCCCTAGTATAGTAGTAGTTTCAAATTGCCAAATACAGTAACTTCAAAGTACTACAATAATTAATGTTAGTAGTGTATCATTACTCCTTGTAAGCCATGTCCAAACTACTTACACCCTTAAATTGGATTTTTTCTTTTTTGGTAGGCAGAACTCAGTCTGTCGAAATTCCGTTTCTTGATGCAAGTGGGGGCATCTCATCTCAAAAATCAATAAAGTTCTTATAAACCCTTAAAGGGCTATCGACGGATATATCCGTCTTTTTCTTGTTCCGGATAAAGACGGATATACAGTATCCGTCTAAAATAACAAACACAAAAACGATACTAATTTTTTGTTTGTATAACTATGTAAATTATTTGACATGTAAATTATTGTTTAAAAGACTCCGTTTCGCAAATAAAAAATATAATAACAAAAAATTATTTAAACATTTTTTTTATTTAAAAAAATATTTCGACTAAAAACCAATGTACTTATAGTTTTTAATCCAATTAGAAAAAGAAAAATATATAAAATCAAACATTTATTTTGGCACCTATACCATAAAATAATTATGCTCAAAGCCACGTAATAATTCAGCCCTTTAAGGGTTAATTGTGGGGTACCCCAAGGCTCAGTCCTTGGGCCGATTCTATTTTTGCTATTTGTTAATGATTTTCATAATAGTATATCCCATGGAGATCTTTGCTTATTTTCGGACGATACCTCCTTAAGTATTAGCAACAATTCTCGGGATACTCTCGAAGTTATTGCATTTATTCAAAGCAGTATGTTGTTCCAGTGGTTGTCAGATAACAATCTTTTTGTAAATACTGAAAAAAACTAAGTTCATCGACTTTAATCTGAGGAGTAGTAGGGTTATTCCAGCTGCGATAGTTATAGATGAGAGTGAAGTTATCTCCTGCCAGCAAACAAACTTTTTTGGTTTGATTTTTCATTCTCGTCTGGATTTTTCTGATCATATTGATAAAGTAGCAAAGAAAGTAAGGAGTAGTTTATTCATCGTTCGCAGACTCTCTAAATTTGCTAGTTCTCGTGTCCTTTTGACAACTTACTATGGCTGCTTTTATCCACACAGGTGTTATGCAATTGCTATTTGGGGGACCGAAACCGCGAGAACAAATGGTATCTTCCGCCTACAAAAAAAAGCAATTAGATTAATCTTTGGCATGAAAAGTATAGACTCTTGTAGGGGTATATTCTCAAAAAACAAAATACACACGTTTTTTTCTCTGTATGCTTTTGAATGTCTCTCCATATATATTAAGTGAAAACTAATTTTTAAACCCCGAGAAACTGCTCACTACAATTACAGGAACACTGGGACCTTATCCATCCCCCATCATAAGACTGCCAACTTTGAGAAACATACCTATTTTTCAATTATAAAGCTTTTTAATTCACTTCCTCAAGACCTTAAAACGGAATCAGATAAATGTAGACTTAAAAACAAGGTAAAACTATTTGACAAAGAATATTACAGCACCCGGGAGTTCTTTGCTGACAGTGGTAGCCAATAAATTTATTGTTAGCGAATTTCCCCTATAGGGAAGAAGCTATTACCGTAGTCGGCATGGTAAGACCTAGGCCCGGGATCATGATAACTTTTCGTTTTGAGGTCCCCAGACCCCAAAAACACCATTCGTTCAAAACTGTATATATATATATATATATATATATATATATATATATATATATATATATATGTGTGTGTGTGTGTGTGTGTGTGTGTGTGTGTGTGTGTGTGTGTCCGTGAGCACGATAACTCTCGTAAAAATGATCCGATTTTGATTAAACTTAGTATAAACGTGTAAAACAACATTTATGACTTTAATTTCGAAAACCAGCCAGGTCGCTCTATCCAAAGGGGTATTTTGGGGGGATTTTGTACTCCAAAAATGGGTTTATTAAACTTTTTACATATAATTTTTGAAATAGTCAAATTTTAGTTTTCACCATTGGATGCAGCTTACAAAAACACAAAATTTGGTATTTTGATCATTCCTCTATGTCAATTGGTTACCGATATATTGAAAGTGCTAAACACAGTACGTTGTCTAATGTTATTCTTATGGAGGAAAAGAACATTTTTATAACTCTCTTATTTATAAACGAATACTGACGAAACTTGGTATACAGCTTCATCTCGTTGTGGTCTATTGATATTTGCTCAAAAACTTTTTCCAAAGGCTCCCGTAGCAGCAAACCTGCGTACTCAGCTCCCATGTTATTCTTATGGAGAATAATTAAATGCTCTATCTCTCTTAATTATGAACATAAATGAATAAAAACAGGTATACGACTTCACCTAGTTGAGTTATATTGATATTAGCATAAAAACCCATTTTTTGTGTTCCTTGTTGCAGCAAACCTGCGTACTCAGCCCCAATGTTATTCTTATGGAGAATAATTAAAATTGTATATATCGCTTATTTGTGAATATATTTTTATGAAACTTGCTAAGTGGCTTAATATAGTATTAAGACATTTATATATCCATTGGAAATTCGCTGAGTATGCAGGTTTGCTGAACCGGGGGTATTTTTGTTTTGTTTTAGCGAATTTCCCCTAAAGGGAAGAAGCTATTACCGTAGGTGGCATGCCCACCAAAGCAAAGTGTGTGGTGGTAGGTGACTTAAGCCCGAGACCATGATAACTTTTTGATTTGAGGTCCCTAGATGCCAAAAACACTATTCGTTCAATTTGTGTGTGTGTGTGTGTGTGTGTGTGTGTGTGTGTGTGTGTGTGTGTCCGTTACCGCGATAACTTTTGAAAGAAGCGGCCGATTTTTATGAAATTTGGCAAAAATGTGGAGAGTAACATTTATGACTTTAAATTCGAAAACCAGATCGATCGGTCTATGGGAAGGGGGTTTAAAATTGTCCAAAAATCAGTTTTTTTTTACTTTTTACCCAACAATTTTAAAAACACTAGATTTTCGTTATAGCCATTTTATAGAGCTTAAAAACAAACAATTTAGTATTTTGAATCATTAAGCTAGGTTTAGTGGTTGTGGAGAAAAGTCAACAAATGTGTCCATAACATTTGCCATGTTAATCTTATGGGAATACGGTTTTTGGAATGTCCTCAGATAATTTCACTAAAAACTCCACATTTCTTTCTATCAATCAGTTTAGCTCTACAAAACAATCATTTTGGCGTTTTAATTGTTGTTTTACGTCCAACCGTTGCAGTGATATTCTAAGTGCTAAACATAGTACGTTGTCCAATGTTATCCTTATGGAGAATAAATAAAATGTTATATTTCGATTATTTATGTATGTACATTAATGAAACTTGGTGTGTGGCTTCAAATAGTTGTGGTATATTGATATTAGCACAAAAAAAGTTTTTTGTTGATTTTTCCCGGTAGCAGCAAACCTGCATACTCGGCCCCCATGTTATTCATATGAAGAATAAGTAAAGTGTTATATCTCCCTTAGTTATGAACCTAAATTAATAAAACTTGGTATGTAGCTTCACCTGGTTGAGTTATATTGATTATTGCAAAAAAACACATTTATTATCTTCCTTGTTGCAGCAAACCTGCGTACTCAATTATAATGTTATTCTTATGGAGAATAAATAAAATGCTATATATCACTTATTAATGAATGTATTTTTGTGAAACTTGGTAAGTGGCTCTAGGTAGTAGTGATACCCATATATACCCATATCCCATGATATACCCATGATACCCATATTCACTGAGTACGCAGGTTTGCTGCGACGGGGGTATTTTAGTATAAAGTAGCATAATATATGAGTGCATAAAGACTTTTTTTTTTTAAGACCATTTTTGTAACAACTATTTGTTTTTGACTGTGTAACTTGACTGGTCGTCCATGCTTGATTAAGTTTATGACAATAAAGGCTCCTTGATTCTATCAAGTGAGACCAACATTTAATAATATCCTTTTCTGTTTTAGTTTGGTTTTAATCCAAACTAAGATATTAATACGTACGCAATTGTACGTTCGGCGTAAACTAATTACTTTGTGTTCTAAGAAATAACTCGCTTTTCTAATGGTTCAGTTACAGCAAGCTGTGCTCCCCAATCTAGTACCAGGTGCCGTCTGCATATCACAATTATCAATAATGTAAACACCATAAAGGTGAAGGTACACATTACGCGTGCAATTTATGTCGTCTATAAACTGATAGTACGTGTAATAGGTAAATCAGTAACAGCAGGCCCCTTAGGCGGAGGTTTGGGACATTAAATTGAATTGTAAGTACTTTGAAGGTATCCATAGGAGTAAGTGATATATCATGACATAACAATAGGTCAAACAGGTTCCCACCATTCAGTGGTTTGCTCTCGTCGACGGAAGTGCTTATATTCGTTTCTGTGATATTTATTTTAAGGACTTTTAAATTTGGGTGAGTATATATACCCTTGATTTTGGTGAGTGATTTCATCCTGATTAAAAGACAAAACGACAACATGTGGGTTATATATATATTTGGAACCTTGTGATGTGCTTAGAAATAAGTTTAAATTACAAATCCCACATGAACATTCAGCAAAACAGTGCATGAAATATATCATTAATCTCATAATACAAAGGGTTAAAAATCAAGTACGTTCTTTATTGTGTCTCAGTAGTAACCTTAAAATTTAAATAATAATTTAATGGTTAATGAATTAACTCCTTTATATGTGGATTGATGAAATTGTAAACATTTTATCGTTTATTATTTTAATAATTAATTTTTATGCTTCAGTTCTTGCAAATTATAAAATGACCTATTAAGTGATGAATTTATTTAAGTACGTGTGGTTAGTACACTAGTGTGGTTAGAAAATATAAATTAATATATCGTTGTACATTCAACGGACAATACAATACAGTCATAAAGACTCTAAACAATCATGTTTACGCTGAAGATGCACGGAATATTAAGACACTAAAAGTGTGACAATAATCTAAATTATTTAAAATCTGAAAAATATGTTTTACATTATCTAGCCATTCATTATTAAAGTTTTGTCATAACTTTTACACACTCTTTTTACCCACATGAATAATTGTTTTCTAACAACCAGACTATAGCTTACTAATTGGTAGGAGGCTTAGATTAAAGGCTTGCCTCTTCGTATTCGGATGGTTCACATACTGTACCCCATCGACAAGGACCTTTCTTAACAGCCTGCATACACTAAGAGTCAAAGGACACACTTACATTTTAGCTTAATTTAACTTTAAAAATTACTATTTTCTCTGTTGAAGATTAATCATGTGTATTACAATTTACCGTTGGATTATTGTTACGTTTAATGAATGTTCTTAAGGTATGTGTTACATCTGTCATTATAGAAGACAGAATTACGTATTAGTATAAGGTAAATGTAATTGATTTCAGCTTTGCGGTTGAAAACTTGTACTGAAGCCTGTGGTCGTTTTGTTGCAGATAAGATGGGTTACTTTGTCATCATCCTCTCTGCTCTGGTGGGTGTCGCGCTCGCCGCCAGAGGGTCCAGCTCGGGCTGCTACAACGTCGACACCATCGACAGGAGCTTGAGAGACGTAAGTACCTTGCACTATTACCATTTACAAAATGATAAGTGTCAAGGCTGTTAAATTTCCTCACTAGGACCAAAAGTGAAGCTTTTTGATACGAGCTCAAATTCTAAAATAAGCGAGGTGATGAAAATGAGCTAAATTCATGTGTTAAAAATAACTATTTTTGAGGCAGTATGACGAAAAAGTGTTTTCATGCGATGGACTTTCTTTTCCAAAATAAAATATTCAACTAATGTAGAACTTCAGAGTCAAGTTAGACAAAGGGTGGTCTCATGCGCACTGTTTGGTCGTTTGAGGATTTGAGACATTTCTCCTTTTGTAATTTTGTAATAAAACTACCTGAACTATTTTTTGGTTCAATTAGATTCCGTTTATCGAAAATATCTGGAGAAGACTAATTAGATTACATGATTGAGTATTATAAGTTAAATAATAATAATAATATTATAATATTTTTCAACAATGTACGCATTTAAAAAACGTTTTAAAGGGAAATACAAACAAAATAAATTATTTCCGATTTAGATGTTTCAATCCGTAAGGTCTAAATAAAATATCATAGTCAAACATAGATATAATAATTTATGTTAGCAACCCTATTTAATTAATTAAATACCCGTAATTTTATAACACTGTGGTAATACACACTATTACCATGCTATAGCACATGGCATCCCAGTAAAAACCATGACATCATATGGGACGCCTTATAAAATGCTATGTAATGTCATCTTACATTAGTCATCTTGAGAATATTTGTATCAATGTTTAACTGACACAGAAATATAAACAAACTTTGTAATATATACTGATATATCCAAATATTGTATTACAAACCGTGAATTTATTTTCTTATCGTGCAATAACGCACGAATATACAGCAAGTGATAAAACAGTAGCAATCTCATGGTAAATTTGTAGCTCAAATTCGTATTTTAACAACGAATATATAAATAGAAAACAATTCATTAATAAGGCTGTCATAAAGGCTCATCTTTATACTCTAATAGCACACGTTTGTCTAACATGCAACTAAACCTATCTCTCACATAATAACCAAAATAATTAATTTTAGTAATTGATGATTTCTGTTAAATTTTTGAAAATAAATCATTTTAACAGAGTGTAAAGAACCGCAAACAACAAATTAACCTAAAACATTTCTTGTGGGCTAAATGTACCAAGACAGATATTAAAAATATTTAGTTTTCAAACTTCAAGGATGATATATTTCTTCTGAATTCGCTCCCATATAATATTTGGATTAATTATCTATTATGCAAAAATATGAACGATTTACTTGAATTTAAAAATGAATCTATTAAAACTATACTCGACATACATTAGTCATATTCTGCAAAAGGGTTTTATCCACGGATGGAAATATTAACAGTATTTATTCAATGTAGAACGATGATTTACAAAAAAGATTGGCACCAACTATCTAATCTGGATGCAGATCATAATTAACACCAGACTAGATGAAGTGACAATCATAGTTTTCCCTGTCACAGGTTGGGACTATTTACTAAGAAACTATCATATGTATGTATTAGGTTTCTTAATTAACTCCCCACAACAATAAACAAATTAATAATTACTTAAAAAAAATATAAATAACCCTCAAATAACCTTAAAGACTACCTGATAAGAAAAATGTTATATTTGTTTCAAACTAACAGGATTAAACTAATACTGTCTATCTAAAAGACATTTTTAGCAAGTCGGGATCTTTTTAGGTAAAATATTTCAAACTAGTAAAACTATAAATGTTAACTATTTTTTATTATTGTGAAATATGAATTAGAATTCAACTGTATTTATTAACAGTGCTGCGTACAATGTAATCAATAAAGATTAAAATAACTATACATCACATTTTACACAGGATCGGATTTCCCGAGAATATTTTGCTATTTAGCCACTATTTCTTTCTCAATATTTGTACTTGCTAAAAAATTACTAAATGCCAATGAACCTTTCAGTAAGTTCCATCAAATATTAGGATTGTATGTTTGCTTTCAAAGGACACTTGACTTATTAACTGAATAAAATTTGGTCAAAACCTAAATTTGTAATCCAGCCATAATAAATACAAATATATTTTCACTAGGCCTAAATAGGTCTTCATTAAATATCCGCAATATCTAAAGCATGCAATTATTTGTTTTGAATTCATTGTAGGTGAAGGAGACTTTATATATTATTATATAAATGATTACGGACAGATTCGATTACTGATTAGATAAAATGTGGTTTTCTCACTATTTTCCTCTAACCAGAGGTGTTAAATGCCTACAATAATTTCTTAAATAGCATAAAGCCTACAAGTTGCAATATCCGTAACGTAGTATCAAACAGTCAACGTGGTATAATTTGAGTTTCACTCTTCCAGCGCCCAAAAAGCACAGTGGAATAACTTTTGTTGTAAATCAATTTTTCCAAGAGATTTTGAGCTATTGAAATTTCATCTCTATAAGGCTTCTTAGGCAAGGGGCCGCGATGAGAAGGCAGTTAGAGTATTCAGGCAGAATGTAATCATTATTTTATACACATGTCCCCACGATTGTATGACAAGACATGTCGCCACCCTCCACACATCAGGCACTGAAAAATACTTTTCACACTTAATGTTAACGTTTTATGTCACACTTATATAAAATTATGTTTTTTTTCATTATTATTAGCATATAACAGTTTATAAGAACTTAGAAGAACACCCGCAGAGTATAAAGTATTAGCTAAAATTTATCATCTAATACAGAGTGTAATTAAAACCCTTAAAATATATTCACACTTAAATTATGCTTACTTAAATTACGGTAAGTATATACAAAATCTGGCACAAGGCTCAATGGTGGTATTTTACCATGTTTTATATATAGTTAACGTACCGTATTGTAATTGAGTACAGTGAAAGTGTAAATATATTTATGTCCCATAATTTAAAAAAACACTCTCATTACTAGTAAAAAAGGTTATCTAATACTTTTGTCCAGCCTACATTTTCATTTTAATTTTCTCTCACTTTCAATATTTCTGCTAGATGAGTTATGAAGTTTCTAAATCAAATTGTTCGCTCCCCTACTATACACCACTCTGTATATTTCTTGGGCATTTATTTGAAAACCAAAATACATTTATGTAGTGTGAGTTATGAATGAGTTCATATGCTACATCATAATAATATAGACAACTATGTTTTTTATGGTTGTTCAAGTAATTTATTCCAAATCAATCAAATTTAAAGCTTTAAAAATATGTAATAGTTTAGGTCAAATTAAAACTACTTAGAGGTATCAGGCGCTAAGTGGGCGTAAGATGATATTTAATTAGAATAAATACTCGTTTGTGTCTGCGAAACACACATAAAACAAAAGTTATGTTATTCGGAGAAAAGACCATCCCTTGAACAATTTTACTTTAACCTAATCTATTGATTATTTCTATGACTTTGCTGAACATAATTAAGCACCATGTTTTGTGAGGGAATTTTTAACAATGGCATAATCAAGGATAATGTTAACAAGTCGTTCGGAGACATTGAGAAGAAAAGTCAATTATTTGTGTTTAATGAACGTGTAATATTATAAAACTTCTTTGAGTATAATTCTATTTTGTTTTAACGAATAAAATATAAATTAAGTTTTTGATTAAGTTGCACTGTAAGCTGCAACAACCCAAACGCCTTTACAACGAGAAAGAATATCCAAAGCAAATAACAAGAAGCTGTTATATAAGGCAACCAACTTCCAAGGTCATTGAACCAGACATTCTCCACATAGCATAGACATTATTTCCTTATAAAAGAAGCGCTCGCCATCATAAATCGTGTATATAGTTTTCTCGGCAAACGCGTATAGTTCTACTGGTATCTTATATTGTAATTTTTATTAGCCTGTTATATCGCACGTTTGATTTGTTATGTAGGTTATCTACAGAATAAACATTTGTACAATTGTAAAAGCCTCCTAATCGAATTGATATATATTCACATTTAAATCATATAATATCTTCTTTGGAGCAATGTTATTTACAACAAAGGGTAAAAACAATTAATAGGAGTCTAATTTAAACGTCGTTTCAAAAGTATATATTTGTACGGCTCTTGATTGGATATTTCATGGTATCTTTTGTAGTGAATGTTTGGTATTTCCGCTGTAAAATATCAGTGGAATCTGGAAATCAACCATTATCTTGATCTTTTTCATTTCAACATATTAGTTTAGTTCCAAAGATGGAACTGTCCACTAATCTTTTTTAAATTATCTAAACACCTGCAAAGTTTAAAAAAGTGCTGTATGTAATTTGTTTGTATGTCTACTACAAATTATATTGTAGAATTTGAGAACTGCTTAGATATTACAAATTTACGCCGAACTAAAACTTAAATGCTCCATTTAAAATGTAAATTCCTTAATTTGTACTCTCTAAAATTTCAAAATCTCTATATGATAAATTCAATGATTTTGGCATACGACGGCAGCTTGTTTTTGATAACCCATATCCTAACTCCTAAAATTAATTTGATAATTTTGGTCCGGCGATTCCGTAATGAAGTCTCTGTAAATAATAAGATGTTTTATCCTTTTTTGTTGGAAATTAAAAATATAAACTTATAAAAATATCCTTTGCCAGAGTCTAAATATTAGAGGGAGTATTCACTTTATCTTAAGTAAAAATACTGTATTCTCTTTAGAAAATCGCTTGGGATACATTATTGTAAATATGACCAGCCTGAACAATCCGCCTAAAAAAAGAAATACCTGAATCTTGAAATTAGGAACTTATAATCGGTATTGGCTGAAGGATACGGTATAAATAGTTCTAAACAAGTACTTCTAACCTAGGAACACAATAACGGAAAATAACATGGATGCACACTAATAATAGATTCTCAATGAATTTTATTTATTTTATAACTTATATTCTGTCATTACGTAATTAATATTCCTCAAAAAAGTAAAAAGGTACGATTAAAATTAGTTTACTTCTGTAAAAACTTCAGATGATGTATTTCAACATTTCCAAATAACGTTTACTTACAATTATTATACTGACGATTTGGCCACTAGACGTAACGCAAGATAGACAAACGAACAAATGGACTTAAGATGTTGCATACTCGTAAAATTCCATACAAACTGTTGGTACTTTTAAATGGCATGTTTTCATATACAGTTTTACAGTCTTAAAACGTAATGAAAAAAACCGTAATGAAGCATATTGAGTAGTATAATCAAAAATAAAATGCTACTGTGTTTTCTTGATAACTAGAAGTTAAGGCAAATTAATGGTTATTTTCCACTAACAGACAGTTTTGCGGCATATATATTTCTCTACACTAACAGATCAAGTTGGTTAACTACTTATAACTGATCAAGAAAATTATAATAACATTTTACAAAAAAAATACATAATAAAATTTTAAGTTCGGTTCAAATATTACTGTATTGGCTTACTACATGAGTAGAGTACTTAAGAATATATTAAGATTGAGGTTCGGGTTTTTTAACAATAAAAGGGAGATGTCCAGTATTTTTCTACTTAACGAGAACCATGGTGTTTTCAGATTTTGAGACATCATTTTTGCATCACGATCTCAATTCTGTACTGTTACAGGCAATGCCACCACTAGTTCTACATGTAAATACATTACAGCTCTACATATACAAAATTGTATCCACAATTTTAGGCTAAGTCCTACATAAGCATGTACGTCACTAAATATTTTATCTTGTGCCAACCTCAGATTTTAAATTCTTACATTAATAGATATAGAGGGTATTTGAATCAATATATTTGGAAAGTCAGGATTAGAATGTCAATGTGATTTATTAGGTTTATTTATACGTTTGATTTTATTTATGGACCATTTTGACTGAGCTATTGGTATTGTTGTTATTTACAGGCGTACTGTGACCAGCCTCTGTTCGTGACCTTCCTGCCCAAGTCATCCGAGACTGAGCTTATAGACAACATATGTTTCACATACTTCCCTCTGCCTGATGACCCCGACACCTTCCAGACCTACATCTCCAGAGTCTTGTAAGTTTCCCCCGTAATCCAGCCAAATGTTGTGTTTTTGATCCTTAACTATAAAACTCTCTAACTTTCACTAAACCCTTACTTTCTTTTTAGCACCACTCGTAGTTTTACTATAGTATGACCGGTATTAGAGTTCGCCTCGTCTATCTCCACTTTCAACCATCCGAAAATGATTAATATAAGGGTTTGAACTCCGCAACATCTTAAAGTATAAATACACATTATGACAAATGTTTAACTTTATAATTTTCAATACATAGATATATTGCATTACAACGACGAATTAATGTAAGAATTATACTACATTAGAGATGTTGAGTCGGTTGTAACTTTGTTGTAACGGGAGTGACGTGGATTCGATGTTATCTTGGTCGTAAGGGGAGGTGGCTCAAGGCGTTACGTCAGTTGTAGCTTGGTTGTAAGGGGGCAGGGATCAAGGCTTTGAATCGGTTGTAGCTTAGTTGTAAAGAGAGTGACATAGCTTTGGTCTTACCTTGGTTGTTGGGCGGGGATAGTCGAGTTGTTGCGTCGGTTGTAGCTTAGTTGTAAAGAGAGTGACATAGCTTTGGTCTTACCTTGGTTGTTGGGCGGGGATAGTCGAGTTGTTGCGTCGGTTGTAGCTTAGTTGTAAAGAGAGTGACATAGCTTTGGTCTTACCTTGGTTGTTGGGCGGGGATAGTCGAGTTGTTGCGTCGGTTGTAGCTTAGTTGTAAAGAGAGTGACATAGCTTTGGTCTTACCTTGGTTGTTGGGCGGGGATAGTCGAGTTGTTGCGTCGGTTGTAGCTTGGCTATCGGGCAAGATGTTTAGGTTGTAGCTTGGCTGACGGATGAGAGGTTGCGGCCGTTGTTTGGCTGTAATGGAAGAAGTGTTGCGTCAATGGTAGTCTGACCTTAGGGCCCGTCTCAAAGAAGGGGTGGAACTATCTACAGTAGTATCACCATGACAGATGTTGGACTAACCTGCGCAAGATTTCATAGCGTCGTCGTTATTCAGCCCAACATACTTTCTTGTCTAACGTGTATTAGCATTTTCAACGCCCCCTACTAATATAAGACCACTAGCACTTTCAATTAAATTCTCACTACGTGATTCTCGTTGTTACACTACGTGGTTTTCGTTGTTACACTACGTGGTTCTCGTTATTACACTACGTGGTTCTCGTTGTTACACTACGTGGTTCTCGTTGTTACACTACGTGGTTCTTGTTACGTAGGCTTTTACTATAATATGTTGCCTAACATTTTCTTTGTTTTTCTAATATTTGCGATACCGTACTAAACTGTTCATTTCCCACAAAGGAAATAAGCGTGTTGCTAAAACTCACATATTTACCTCTGTACAAAGCTATACATCAACCGCAGCGAATTTTTAACAAATATTTCATTACATATCATCACAGGTGTATACGAAGTCTGCGTAAGACAGTAAACTCCAAATTAATTGTGTTATCAAAACCTCAACTATCCGTAGACATGAAATTCCTTTTTATAAACTAAAAACCAAAACATCAACTATTTAAGGCCGACAATACATATTCACAGTGCTGGTACATTATAGTCTACGTTGCATCAGCTTCACATATATATGTCTTTCCCTGAAACATAATTGAGCCAGGAAAAGACAGCTAAGGTACTAACTTATACTATTTATACATTTCAGACTTAAAAGATAACTTGTAACCATGTAACTGGTAAGGCGAAATGCTGCTGTGTTTACGTAACTAGCTGTTATGCATTTGTGATGACCTGTAATTGAATGTTTATACCGTAAAAGGTTTAACGCTAGCATTATATTTACTACTGTTGGTGAAGCTTCACAAAAATAATAAATGTGAGCGTTTGGAAAATCGCAGAACGATTAAAGACGAACCCTCAAGAAACATTGTTTAAAATCGGGAAATCATAGTTGGATTCCAAAGGTAGCATTGATACAAGTAATAATAATAAATTAACTGGTAATAACAATAACATCAATAAAAAATAGCAGAAAGGAGGGTGAAAATGGGTTTGGTTTATCTGAGAACGTGTGCGTCTACTTTGTTCATGGCATTAAAATACACTGCAAAAAGAGAGAATAAAATGCAAAATATACCACTTCATCATTATTAACACAACGGGTGTAAAAAAGGACTTCCCTCTAATTTTTTTATTTGTTAATATAAACTAACATATTTTTTGGTAGTGATAGTAACTTAAGGTGTATTACCCTTCGACACTATTAAAAGTTGTGAGTGTCCCCCAAAAATAGGAGGTTTTTTAATGTAATCCCCCTTGAAGTGACTACTCATGATAAAACAAAATTAGCTATACAAAATTAGACGAATGGTTACACTTAGAGACCACTACCTCTTTCTTAACCAAAATGGCAGCCGTTAAAATTCAAAAAATTAATACCCTCCAGATTTAAATACAATTTTTGTTATTAAATGGGATTAAACCATAAGTAATAAGATATGTTAAACTGTACAGAAACAGAGAGCAAAATCTTTTGTCCATGAATTGTATCTAAAAACCCATTCGATTAGGAAAATTGCCTTCTATTTGGAATATCTCTAAACAGGTAAATGCATGTTCACGACCAAAAGTTGTCTTTAGCCATAAAACACTCTTATTACTCCCAGCAGCTCTAATATTTATAACTTTTTAAATTAAAACAAACATATTACTAATTCTACCATAAGGGCGAACATTAAATAATATATATGTTTAATGTAATATCTTAAAGACTATTTGTAAGAACATAAAATAACCAGTAATCATGAAATATGTTAAAATGTTTGTGCAAGTCCATTTTTTCGTAAAGTAATTAGTTCATGTAATTGTTATGGCAAAAATCACATGATTTTATTTTTAGCCATAGGTTTCAAATTTACAAAAATAGGTTTAAAAATTGTTCCTTTCATTTTTTGACGGTCCAATGGTCCAAATGGAGTAAGAAGAAAATAGTTCATAAATGCAAAAGTCAACTTCATCAAATTAAAGGTCTTAACAAACTGCAGACATCGTGCTTCTCGCTTCCCCCTGTAGCCGAATTTTACGGAAAGCAGGAGTTACTGTTGGATCATTCTGCCTCGGACAAACACGGATAAAGAATGATATGTTAAAGACACCAACAGGGGTCAAATATCAAGAAGTAGTCAAGTGACACCGAAATAACAAAAGAAACTGGCAAAGATCAAGCCAAAGAGGACAAAATATTTGACCTCTGGAAAAAGGAGATGAGAGATCCCTCCCCTCCCCTCCCCCCACAACCCCCTCCAACGCGTTTAGTCGCTTCTTACGACAAGCTGGGGATACTGCGGTCTATTCTTACTCGGATGGCTCTCGGGGGATGTTTTGGCTATTACGTCGCGTCGCTTTAAAATAATGCAGTTACTAGAACGTTGAAATCCACTTGTTAGACTTTGTCATAGTTATTTGTTATAACAAATCAAATCAAGTCAGATTTGTAATCTAAACAAAACTAATTTACAACAAAAAGGTGTAAGTCTGATGGCCTATCAATGGCTGCCGACATTACACAGTCTGAGGATTAAAACCACAATTACTAGATTCCCGGTCAAAAGATAACAAATGCGTTGAGTACAGCAATGTGAACTAAGACCATCAAAGAAGATGGTAAAGACAAAATATCAGGTTAACTTTTGGAACTACGAATAAAACCTGTAATATTCTAAGTCCAAACAATAACACATTTTTTAGCATCGACTTTACAGGAGTTGATGAGGTAAACTCTGCAGAGAGTCAGAGAAAATGTGTATATGTATTTCGAAAATTTTGCAATCACCAGCACTTAATGTAATTGTGGATTATGCCATTTTATTGGTGAAGTTGTTAAACGAATTAATTAAAATAATTTTAATATTTGTATTTTAATGACTAAACTGTGCTTGGAATAAATAAATATTAGATTTTCTAAAAGGGGTTCGCATGTTCTTTCTTGAAATATTAAAAAAGGCTCCCTGATTTTTGTTTTTGTGTTACAAAACCACAAACTGAATAAACAAGTTTGCAGTACCGGCTCTAGGGCAGTGCGAGCCGTGCTCCAGCACGGGGCGCGCGGGGCGCGGCGCTTTTGGGGGGGCGGCACTCGGCGCTCATGACGGGCCATGGGGTGTGTGTGGGATTGGGGGCGTAGTCCGTAGCGCTAAAATAAAGTATTTGAAAAAAATATAAATCCGACTAATTTTATAAATTTGTTGTATATTAGTATTATAAATTGTTAAAGGCATTATTGGGAAGTATGTTGTGCATTCACCATGTTGCACATTCATTATACTTAAAATATTAAATTCACAAATCAGATAATCACAATCTCCGCTCCCCTCTATTCCGAATCGAAAAGCTGTTTTGACCTCTGTCGTTTTGTGACATTGAGAGTGTGAATAATACTCGCAATACGATGAAAGAAAATTGAAATGTTAAAATATCAAGTTACACGATTCAACTAATTAATTTAATCCGCCATCTTCGATTATTTTAAACTACTTCCTAGCTGAGGAAATATATGGTTTGGGGATTGAAGAGTATTGAGTCGGCATTTCATCTTTAACTGAAGTTAAAATGATTCGAGTTTTATATTGCTATTATATTTAATAAGAGGGGAAAATATGATACGCCCCCTCAGATTTTGGCGCCCCCTTCCTTCGGTACTTGTATGGTCCTTACTTTGAAAAATATAGTTAATAGTTCCGTCTCTGTTTAGTATAATTTCAATCAAGTTCTTATTTGTTAACTGAGCCATTTCGGGGCATTGGAGATGGAGTGGACAATGTTAAGAATTAAAAATACTTCTCGTCATCACAGATTAGTTGTGTTTTCGTCGTGGTTAATTGATTAAACATCTATATTTCTTCCAAAGTGGCAGTACCTTAGATGAGTTTCGTTTGTATTAACGAAAAAAACATGTTTACAGCCAACTTCAGTTTTTGGAGTAACTGGTATCAAACTTAGGTGATCAGAACACTTTTAGAAGATAAGATTCAATATATCAGAAAAATTAACCTTTATAGCTACAAAAATCCTTAAAGACCAAATACTCGAAGATAGAGTTTGTATAACTGAAAAACGTGTTACACATTAGAAACAATAATCAGAAATCTATATTCATAAAACATTAGTTTCGTCAAAAACAAAAATAACTTTAACAGCAAACTTTGCTGTTTTTGATTGCAAACTTCAGCCTAATAAATTCCCGGAACCGATAGAACCTTGGTCGGTTTTGATGATTTTTTTGGTTCCCCCGGAAGAAATCTTTTTCCCACGCTCAGAACAGGTGTACTGTTATCAGTTTGTACTTCTCCCTTCCTTCTCAGTTTTGAGGTTTGTTTTCATTATTAGTGAATTTCCTATGGAAAAGTGAACTATTAGCATGGTGAAACTTAAGCTCGGGGACCACCATAGAAGTTCCTAACGTGACCCCCTGAACACGTTTTGGGGTGTCGCTAACATATATATACACATATATATTTACATATAATCGGACAACTCCAACCCCCCTTTTTTGGAGATTTTAATTTTTCAAATTTTGAGTTTTTTGGTCCAAAAAGGGTCAGAAAAGCTCCCAATGTAAAATTAATGGAAATAAGAAGGCGGAGATTAGTAAGGCGAAAGTTTTAAGCCCTCTCTCATCATTCTAGCACAAATATTTACCGAGTTATTAAAGAAAATGTCAATTGTCTTAACACAGTACGTTGTCTTATGGGGATTTCACACTGGAAAAGGCTGTTTTCATATATTTATGTAGTTTATCATCCCCAATACCCCTTTACCAACTTGTTATCCTGACTATACCTCCTCCTAACCTCATAATGTACAACATTGCCATCCTAATAGTCAATTTAAATATAACCAGAAGCATCAAAACAGCCAACAAATTACATTTTTCAATTTTCAAAAAAAGTTACCAGTGTTGTTTTAAACCCTTTATTCTATTTCTTCAAGATGTTAATGCGGAAATTCACTTCCCTCACGTCAGCGCGCTGCGTGCGAACTCGTTATTTTTCTTAAACAAACACATAATTGTTTCTTGATACGCAGAAGTCAAAGAATAATCCCCTGCGTCAGTGTGAGGGAGCCGTGCGATCGTAGCAGGTAGCTTACCGCCACGACGCGAGCCGCTCCTCGAGATCATCCTGGACAAGATATAGTAGCCGAAGCAACACATAAATAAATGCACGACAAGTCAGACCTAGAGTAGAGTGTAGACTTGGCCTTACTAAATTAAATTTAAAGTTACTTAAATTAGTTAAATTTGCTTAGTTGTTTCCCTTTTTTAATTTTAGGTATTTCAGAACAGCCATGCAGATGTGACTGCTGTATGATTTCAAAGTTATCGTGACTCAGCATTTCCATGTCGATACTAAATGAAATCAAGATTTTGAATTACTCAAGTCTCTGAGCTGACAGTGCTCCATAGCTTGTCATTTCAGGTGATCAGTATCGCACGGAACCAGAAACAACGCAAACGCAACAAGCGAGGGAGCGAGGCGCGTACGTCAGACTTATTTCAGAGCTATGGTGGGGGGGGGGAGGTTTTAGTTGTTATGGAGGGGGGCGGCAAGTTTGGTCTTTGCACGGGCACTGAAAATCTGACGGGCCGCCCCTGCAAGTTTGGTATGTCCGATTATCAGTTTTAACATTTTCAACATTATTATGACGATAAATGTTCCTAAAACTACAAAAATGTAGAACAACTTTGATGAAATTTGGGCTCACAACTCTAGTGGCACTTGTTTAAATAAACAACAACCATCTTTTTCAAATGAGAAAATACTCCCTTTGGAGGGGCACGCACCACTGGTTGCGCCTAGGAGTCCTACAGCTTATAAATCCGGCCCTGCACACAATGTAGTTATTGTGTCTTCGGTCGGATTTAGGTAAGCGATAAGGGCGAATCTATTAAAACTCATTTAAATCAGTTTGTGTGTTTTAATAACAGTTGAATGTTGACAGTTTTTAACTCTTCTCATTGGCACAATGGCAACTAGTGGTGTGGGCCCTTAGTACACTTAACAAGACTAAAAGAAATACCAGAGTATACTGTTGTTTGTATATGTATTTATATTAAGTATGAAATTATGGTAAAACTAATTGTAAAAGTAAATTTCATGTTTTTGACATTCATTAATATTTTACAGCTGTGACGGCTCAAATGACATTACTTCGTTCATCGGCACTCAGATCGAGATTGGAGTCAGCAGGGAGGCAAGTAAGTATTATAAATGTTTTATTTAACATATTTACGTTGATTTAGGATTATTCCTATAATATTTATAATACATTGTACAGTTTACGACTTGAACAACATATTATTTACAAAAAACATATATAAAAGAACTCACCATCGTGATAAAACATTAACAAAGAACTTAAAATCCGTGAAGATTTACTGTTTTATAAGGAACGTTGTGCGTACTCGAAATGACATCTATAGTATTTCAGCACCAAACATGTAGAGATTTTCAACGGATTTGTATATATCATATAAGATCATTACATTATACGTTCTCGAAATAGTCTTGAAATTGTTACACTGAGAAGCGTCATAGAAGTTTAGAGGACGATTTCTAAAATATGTCCATCTTCAAAAAATATACACTTAAGACTCTAAAAGATATCTAGACGAACAAGAATCTATTATTTTAAAATAACGATACTGGACGAAAATTGAAAGTAGTAAAACCAGTCCCTTAAAATAGAAAAAAAGAATAGTTATCAGGCATAATCCAGCTCCGTGAATGAACTGAGCAGTAAACTAACATGTTTTCTAAGTGAATCTGCAGCGTAGTGAATAGTGAATTGTGGTACTATTGTCCTTATGCTGAGTGGCACTACAGAGGTACTATTGTTCTTATGCTGAGTTACACTGCAGAGGTACTATTGTCCTTATGCTGAGTGACACTGCAGAGGTACTATTGTCCTTATGCTGGGTGACTCTACAGTGGTACCATTGTCCTTATGCTGGGTGACTCTGCAGTGGTACAACTATCTTTATGCTGAGTGACTCTACAGTGGTACTATTGTCCTTATGCTGGGTGACTCTGCAGTGGTACAACTATCTTTATGCTGAGTGACTCTACAGTGGTACCATTGTCCTTATGCTGGGTGACTCTGCATTGGTACAACTATCTTTATGCTGAGTGACTCTACAGTGGTACTATTGTCCTTATGCTGGGTGACTCTGCAGTGGTACAACTATCTTTATGCTGAGTGACTCTACAGTGGTACCATTGTCCTTATGCTGGGTGACTCTGCAGTGGTACAACTGTCTTTATGCTGAGTGACTCTACAGTGGTACTATTGTCCTTATGCTGGGTGACTCTGCATTGGTACAACTATCTTTATGCTGAGTGACTCTACAGTGGTACCATTGTCCTTATGCTGGGTGACTCTGCAGTGGTACAACTGTCTTTATGCTGAGTGACTCTACAGTGGTACCATTGTCCTTATGCTGGGTGACTCTGCATTGGTACAACTATCTTTATGCTGAGTGGCTCTACAGTGGTACCATTGTGCTTATGCTGGGTGACTCTGCAGTGGTACAACTATCTTTATGCTGAGTGACTCTACAGTAGTACCATTGTTGTTATGGTGAGTGACACTGTGCAGTGGTTACATTGTCCTTATACTGAGTGACACTGCAGTGGTCAATGCAGTGGTAGCTTTACATACTTATGCAAGTGCCACTTCAGTGGTACAATTTTCCTTATGATGAGTCATACTGCAGCGGTACATGCGTCCTTATGCTGTATGACTCTGCAGCGGTACCTTGCTGAGTACTGTAGAAGTATTTTTTGCTAGATTAAAACATAGTGGGAACACAGTCCCTATCCTTAGTGACTCTTCTGAGGTACCACTTTCCTTATGCTGAGAGATTTTGCAGTAGTACCACTGCCCTTATGGTAAGTGAATTTGCAGTGGCACCACTATCCTTTTACTGAGGACGCTGTGGTTGTATCAATTGTTCTTTCTCTGCGTGAATCTGCAGCAGTATTACTGTCCTTTTTCTGATTTACAATATAGCGGTATTAATGTCATTTTGATTAATGACAGAAGAGCTATAACACTGTCGTCTTGCTGAGTGACAGATAATGTGGTATCATTGTCATTCTGCTGAGTGGCACTAAAATTGTTTAACTGTCAAATGTTTTTTTCTTATTCTAAATCAACATGCAGTGGTACTACTGTCCTTATGCTGAGTGACTCAGTACAACTGTAATTTTTCTAATTGAGTATGTATGGTTACCACTGGCTGTTTGCTGAGTGACATCTCAGCTAATTTGTATGTATTGTATAGCACTTTGCAATCACTTAATTGTTGTATTAATTGTGCTTACAATTATAAAACCAATAATAATTGAAATTGTGTTAATTAAATCTAACTGACAACTGTGACTAACTGTGATAATTCAACTATAGCAACCTAACTGACAAACCACGAACCAATCTGGTCTTCAGTACACATCCACTTTACACAAATATATTTGTATCATTCTAAAACGCCAAAGTTCATGAAATGTGACGCGAGGGACTGTTTTGATTTAAAATTGGTTTATTTACTTATTTTTTACCAATTTAATAATTTTTTTAATTCGTTTTTCAAAATTAATGAACCCGTACAAATTAACTTGAAACAATTGGGCACGAATAGCAATGAAATATCCATAAAGAATGATTTGAGAAGGATTTTAAAATTATTTTGCGGTGCATATATTTACGTTCAGATACCAGCTGACTTTGTCCCAAAGTACTGTCTAAATTCACAAACGGTTATGTAGATAACATTGCAAAGCAATAAATATACAACTATCAGGTCAGAGTTTAATCGCGTATAGTGTAAAGGTAACAAATTTGTATCTATAAAAAATAAATAAAATAAAATAAACGTCGGTGTGTGTTTTTAAGTGGAAATTTAATAATTTGTTGAATACTCGAACTTTCTCTATAGTTTTACTATCAAACTAAACCTGAAGTTCACATTTGGTATATAATAATGTGTAAAGTGAATATGGGCGAGTACCTCCTATACACCGAAGTACTGCAGCTAATGGTATTCCATTACACATTACTGCTAATGACCTGCTGGCTTTGGTGGTTTTCTAATAATATAATCTTATTCCCTTAATTCCAACATACAATCAAAAACCTGCTAATTATGAATCATTTGTTTTTATCTGTTGTACTCTACCCAATTAAAATAAAATGTTTTCGTAATCGACGGCTTCCCCATCGCCTGTTAGGCTTATGTAGTCCAAAATAATTTGTGTCCCCCCGTTCTGCAAATGTTTTAGGGCTCTGCCCTCTTGACCTTAAACATACTAATTCCAACCATCTTTCACCTACTACTTAACTGACAAACCTAAAATTCAGTAAAAATATAGCTGATAGATCAAGGCATATACATTATAGGCCTACCTCTGGTAATATTATACTCAGGACTTCGCCCTACTGGCCTTTAATATACCCAAGTTAATCATTATGCACCAAGACTGAAACGATCGAGTTGAAATTTTATTGGGAAATAAATAATACATCAGAGTCAAAGTAGACGATCCCTCAATCCAAAGATCCTTTGGGACCCACCCATTGGCATTTAAACTTATATATCGATAAAACTAGAGTAGGAAAATATACCATACTTTAGAATTAAATGTTGTGCTACTCCTGTTCCAATACTCATATGGGACTCCACCCCACTGGCTATTAAAATCAATCTTATCCCCTCGCACCTACTACTGGACTAAATATGGATCTGAAATTCAGGTGGAAGGCAACTTTATACCCGAAGCAGACATAGCCCACACCGGCGCCTACTCCTTATCAAAATATGATTTAGGGCTCCACCCCACTGGCCTTATTCCAAGTTAACTATCACAATCAACTACACAACGGATGATCCTGAAATTTCTCTCAAACCATGTCCTTCTTCCCTTCCGAAAGTTTATGGGGCTCCACCCCAATGGAATTGAAACGTAGTTATGTTTAGTAACAAACGTATAATTCTGGAATGATGTTGCTAAAATTTGGTAGGAAGATAGATACATGAGAATATAACCTGAAAATCTGTTGGGCCTCCTCCCTACTGGCATTCAACGTGTGAATGCTTAAAAATTGGCAGAGTTAACCTCATGTGGTAGTGATTTAATTATTTTAGATTCCAAGGTAACATTATTTTTACCAGCGGGAAATACACTGGGTACCAGCTAGTGCCGTAGTATAACAAAAAAATAGGCCTAATAACAATACTTCCTTGAAAATCAACTACACTGTGCTATTAAGTTTGATTACAATTAAAATGTACGAAGTTTTTAAAATGTTTGTTATAATTCAAAAGGAAAATATGATTTTATGGAATAATCAGCCTTAAGAATATATTTATTACTATTTAACACAAAGTTTCATGTGCTGCACTCTAGGATAAACGTTATAAACACACTCTGTGATTAATGTTAACATTAATAATCAAAATTATGTACATATTGTATCTTTCCAGTGATGAACATGTGTTCTTGCTGTTAAACTATTTTACTATATTCAGCTGTTTGATCATACAGTTCAAAACAATTCTTTCTTAATGTTAATCTTATGGACAAATTATGAACTTTATGGACGGCTAGGGCCCTTCCCCTAAGTTCATTCTTATGACATTTGGGTACAAACAAATTCAGACCAACATCTACCCAACGACACCTGAAATATCAAAATCGGTTGAAAACTTCAGAAGGAGTTCAAGTTACAAAAAAACCCTAACGTATTAAATAAGTATAGATAAACTTAAATAGTGTACTTTTATTAGAAAGGTTAATCCATTTGTTTTGTATAAACCATTTGGTTTACAGGCATTTAATACGTGCTAGCACTACTGTTTGTACTATTAAACTACAACTTGCACAGGTTCTCCTTTGTCACAATGTATTTTACGTAGGGTATTTCGATGTACTTGCTTTCGTGCATACTTGAAGAAACTAGCAATCGACAACACAAGTTGTTTTTCTCTTTTTATTGTTTTTTCCCATCGATATAATATATTCTTCACGATTGAAGGCTGGCTGGCTATGAGGAGAGGTTTATATTGGTTTCTAAATCTTGAGAGTTATTTTTGCTTGGTAATTCCTGAAAAGGGTAAATCATTATTTTTTGCCATAGAAATTAAATCTGTATTACAACTAAGCTAATTTATAATATTTGGTGACATAGTTGTTCTATATAGAACATGATCATTAAAACAACACATGACTTAGGTATTGTCTACTTGGAAAGCACGATTGCAACTTATCTGAGAGGGACATTTTAGTTTACCTTACAACTTTGTTTACAGGCAAAAATATTCCGTCCAAGTCAATTTGTATCATTCAAGCGGTATGAACGAATAGATGATAGAATAACATTTTGTTTCATAGATAGTTCATAGGTGGAACAGACAGTGTGGCTAATTGCCTTCTAGTTGTTTCATTCCAATCGACCACCTTAGGTTACCATCCTATCACCAGGATATCGGCTCATAAGAAATATTTGCAGTTGTCATAACACATTTGTTGTATTTTTTTATGAATGTAAGTGTATCATCTCTTCTTTGCATTGATCATAAGGTTAACCAAACTAGTAGTACTAGAACAACACGTTCAGTTTTTGTATTATAAAACTCAATTTTGTATAATGGAAGCATTTAATTTACTGTCTCTTCTGAAAAATAATATTTCCTGTGATAATGAAATGAATATCTGGAGGCTCCAGTTACTGTATTTTGAGTTTGCGCTTTGCTTGATGAGTTCCAAGAGTGACGTGGATTTCACCGGGAACCGAACCCGGGTGTTTTGGTGGTCATTGCTACTGTAGCCGCTCAACTTTGACTGCAACAGCTGGAACTGCTCAAACCCATCCCTCTAGACCCCGAAACTTCAGTTCAGTCGTTCTTACGAAGTCAATCAATTAAAGAAGATGTCGTTAAAATATTATTGAGGAAGACATATTGTTTTTACAATATAACTTCTTTTTCCTTTGGGTAACAGTTTCTTTCTCCACAGTTTTCTTTTTCAGCAGTTTTTCAACAGTTTTTTATTTAGACTCTCTCTAATACTTGAAGTACTCTTTCTGTGGCATCCTCTTTCTTATATGGAAATTTACCTTGATAGTCTTTTATTTGTTTGGGCATAACTTGTCCGAAAAGAAAAGTTAAAAATGTGTTAAAACCGGCTCGATTGTTTTATTGTTGAAATATTCAATCACATGCATATTAATTCCAACCATATACCAGTTGAGTTCTTTAATGAAAAAATCCTAATAACTTACTTAATCCAACGTGTTTTGTTAAGTTTTTATAAGTATGAAAGTAAGGATGTCAACAATTAAAGAAACAGAATGGATAGATGGGCTATGCGTGTTTATAGAACAATTGACTTCACAAAATGTTTTAAGTGTAAGACAGATATTTTATTTAAAATTATCAATTTGTTGCCGAATTTGTAGCTGATTCGTCGGTTATTGGTAGGGAAGCTATTGTTGGTATAGTTCCTAGGTGCATCAATAGTTTAGCCCAAACCTTCGTGTGCAAATATATTTATTTCAGGTTACGTTATGATATAACTTGTTTGCAAAAGACTTCAAGTGACCTTCTAACAATTCATTGTTTGACAACCTCATCAGACGGTCTTAGTGGACCATAGAATTTCATTTATTGTTGTAGTTTCGATGTAAAAATAAGTGTATTGTAGCGAATTTGTTAATTTATAAATTAAATACTACGATTTGAAATGACATTTTATGTTTTATTATACAATTAATAATGATTTCTCTACTTTGGTCTGACATGCTACTTACCTAGCAAGCTCATTACAAAATATGATTGCGAAAGTGATAATTCAATCCTTTAAACTCTTTATATCAGATATATCGCTTCGAAACATTTAATTTGTTTTCGAGCTAAATGTTAATTATGTATGCGGAAAATTGGAAATTTACTTTGTATTGTATTGTATTTGTATTGTATTGTATTAAAAATAGTATGCAGATAGTATGCATTGAATAGCATTCTTCTATCTTGAGCCTGCGACCGGCTATTTGTGTTTGATTCATTTTTGTGTCAGAGATTTTAATGTATTTGGAAATTCATCATTCGCTGTCTCTAAAACATTATTGCACTTAAACTTTCATATATGACTCCATATAAAATACGTGCTAAAAGAAAACGTGTGCTAACCTGGAACGCCTTACTACCTACTATTATTAGGCAATTCCATGAATTGCAAGTACAAATGAACTCGCACGTTGATAGTAATTACTATAAAATACTTGAATAAATCTTGGATCGGCTTGGTAGTTAATATTCATAATTATATATTTGCTTATTTAATCTGGTTTGACTGTTTTAAACCCAACCGAGTTTTATAGATCTTCATCTTTTACATTTAACTTTGTTTAGTTATGCTTGATTTATACTGAGGACATGCATTTTATGTCTGCTACACGTTAAACTAATGGGTTTTCTAAAGTAGACAAACTCAGTGAGAAGGTGCAAAATTACATTATAGTATAAAACTAAAAATATTAACCAAAACCATAGCGAATAAACGCAATTTAACACACACGCTTCAATCAACATAATTGAGTTTTCATAATAATAACTCAATTATATATTTTTATATGAAAGGTAAAGTGAATATGTAATTTGGCTACATTTACAAATTTTAACAAAAACACTATGAACATATTACTGGGTGGATTCACCCCAGCAACCACCCAATACAAAGCGGTTCCATCAATAGTAACAGTTTTCTCTATTTCGTGGGAGTCTCTGACTTTTCTTATTATTTTCCAGATCCTTTCTGTACGATGACTGAGAGCGTGTTCGGTTACGCCGGTTGCGATACCTATCTAATCTACCGATGCTTCAACTACGGAGGTAAGCTGATTCTCTTTGTAAATATACCTAATTGTAGAGAGCTGGTGTCATGTTAAAGTATGCGGAAAAATATTAATCATCAGAAGTGTATCTGCTAGTGGTATTTGTGGTCATTTTAATCACCAGAAATGAAGAATTAGGATTCTATTGTAAAACCTGCAAAAAACTAAGTATTAAACATATTCAGAATACAACACTTCCAAAAGCAAATGCTTTTACTGAATAGTATGGTCCCGTTAGAAAACATAATGCAACATAAATAGTGTTAAACTATCTTACTATTTACCAAGGTTTCCTGTTATCGAACTCATCGAAAGTAAGGAAATCTTATGTTGATTTATATAATAATACGTTGACTTAATTATTGTGTAAGCAGGGAAATAACACTATATACTTCATTTTCATAAATTAACCAAATACATTTATTAATTACGTGCACTATTATTATATTAATAGGCAAGTACGAAAATTGTGGGTTGCTTTTATCAGAGTGGGTGCGTCTTATAAATCCACGCATACCACTAGGTTTTCATTTATTTTCGTGTATATTTTAGATTTCCCTTACAATGTATATTGGTCCTCAGGGCTACCTACACACCCCTTTAACAGACATTTCAAGTTTCAATGTAAATTTTCAATTGGAAGAACAGTAATAAATATAATTGTATATTTGACAGCTGTTGATGCAACAACAAATGCAACAGATGTTTCAGACATGTGTAAATAAAAATACTGTTGGACTGGCAAACCCCTTCTGTTATCTGTTTTAATTTCACAAACAAAAATGTAAACCTGGGATTTGACTGGGTTTTAAACTGTATTGGAGGAAAAACCTTCTTCATAACTATCAGAAACGAGGTAAATAAAAATTATATAAATCAGATTATATAAACATTTAGCTTAAAAAAATAACATGTACAATATCGTTTAACTGTTTCGATAGGAACCCAGTTTTTATGTGGTTGAGTTTATGATCTATTTGACCAGAATAGGGAACGTATGGCTGTTAGTTATTTTTCTATAACCGTCCATTTTAGGTAAAAATATATGGATTTCAAAGGGAATAACATCTTTATAGTAATGTAATAATACGCTACTTTTGGTTTATCAGAGATGGATAGAGGACCCACTGTATGGTAAACTAACTGACTTAGTCAGTCGTTAAGTTCAGCTCCGTGGCACTGGCTAAAGTGTTATTGTTTAAATTTGCATACAGAATGTGACAAAACATTCATGCAAAACAGCCAATATTCGCAGATTGATTTTTGTCAAATTTAGACCAGTGGGTGTATGCCAGTTTTATATTACTGTTCTACATGTTATTGACGGTACAATTTACAAGTAAATCCTCGGCGCACGGTCGTCGAATTATCCATCTTAGGTTCTCGTAGAGTCATTTATAATCTGCCTGTGTTTCAAATGGAGGACAGCGCGTACTCAATTCGGTGTCACATTATCATTCTTACTTCTATTTTAAGCTTTCATTTGACTTCTGAGCATTCCGGTTTGTAGTCCAACATTTAACTGTGCAGCAACATTATTGTTTTCGGTCGATATGTCACTATGAGACAGATATTCTTTGTTTGAATTCATTGTTGGTGATGGCGATTTTATGTCATTTAAGGAATTATTGCGGACATTTTCTATCACTTATTACTAAACAAAAGTGATGTTTTTAATGAAAACCATTATCAGTGTTTTGTTTTACTAATAAGTGATGGAAAATGTACACAATAATTTCTTAAATAACAAAACTGATAAGTTTTGGTACTTATTCTGCGGGTGTGTTGCAGACTGTAGCAATGTGATCCCCTTCAATGACTACAACTCCAACGGAGTGGTGCTCGGATTCTCCCCGCAGTGCCGAACCATCGGACTCTCCTGCCTCAGGAAGGTGGAGGAGATCGTCCGCGACAACTGCCTGCCTGACCAGGACTACTACGTGCTGCCCATGAAACTGCCCAACCGTTGCGTCACCCAGCAACTGTGTCTCCAGCCGCCCAACCCCTTCTACGGCGCCCTCGTCGAACCAATCAACCCTTACGTCGGTTTAATTTAGTTTAAGTGTAACAGTAGTTGTACAAATAGTTTAACAGTCACAACATATCAGCATCGAACATCACAAGGATGTATTTATGTAATAAAAGTGTCATTAACAAAAATACTATCTGTATTTATTTCAACAAAAACCAATTACTCATAATTCCAAATTATTACACTGTGTTTTTGTTGTATTCCATTCCAATCTGGTCTCTTTTTATTTGGTAGTTGTATATTATATCGGGATTCATAGGATCAATCCCGGCTGACTGTTATATTATATTTTCATGAGCGGTCACCACTAGCTTGACCATGTGACTAATGCCGTCATGGTACACCTCTTTCTCGTTAGATGGCCGCACAGGCCTATCGGCCCAAGATGAGATATCTAGCCATCAAGCCCGTTGGTAACGTGAGGGTCGATGGTTGTGATAGCGAAAAGAGGAAAGTCTTAAAGTTGTTCTAAGATAATAAATTACTGACTTGAAAATTAAAGTAAATAATTCGAAGAAAGAAAGTCGTGATCCTATATCACAAAAACTGGTTTTATTTTGTTACCTTCAAACGATTCATGCTACGCCAATTTAGATATTATATAGGGATATATAGTAAAATGGAAATGTTTTGATATGGAATAAATAACTTTAATAAATATAAATAGTTCGGTATTTTAACATAACATTTTATAAGATGAAACTTAATTTTATGTACCTAGAAAATCTCAAAAATGAAGAGAAGGGAAACAAAAATCAAATTGTCTCCAAACAGTAGTACGACCTACACTGAAGAGATTTAATACCAAAGAGTATACACAAATTAAAGAAGGGTGTTTGGCCTAATTCAGCTCCAGTAAACGTCAGGTTAAATAATACAAAGAGTATAAGTACTCTGATGCACCTAGTTTCATTATTATGGTGCAGTAAAACTATGTGAGGGATGTGTGGGTGAAAGGAAAGATCAGAATCATCACTCTCCATGACGGCGTCTGTGAGGATTGTGCGGATTGTGAGGAACGGCACAACCGGTGCACGTTCAGGAGTAAGTTTTCCCCATATTTTTCAGCTCTTCTAACTTCTACCGATCATAGGTATCCTTCACAGTTTCCTCGTATCTTAAAATCAACATAGGCCTTTACATTATGGAACAAATATTGACAATATGCCAAGCTCTTTATTTACAAGAATAAATTAATACCTGAAATGTTTCACTCTTGGGGCACAACATTTATAAATGCTTTTTACATGGGGAAAACTTCTCGTAATTTCATCCAATCTTCTATGTTTCCAATTTACAGTCTCAGTTGTACATTTAAGGTTAACAACCGAATATATGTATAAATTTATGAAGTAACTTAACATGTGCAAATAAACAGTGTGAGTCGTTTATGTACAAATGCGATATGTGGACATGTTGATAAGTATCATAAACAAACTGTTTAGCATACAAATAAACAAATAAAAACTGGGTTTAGTTCATGTATGTTGTTGATGTAAACAAGTCGTTGCTCACACTTTGTTTTACCTAAACAAACTATACGTACTGTATTATAAACAAATGTATTTGTTATATCTAAACAAATAGATCTGGCAAACCCAGGCTTATCCCTTAATATGCCACTCTTATTACAATTCATACAAACCAAACAATTCTATTGCTTAAGAATTCGTTACTTTTTTAAGCCAGCCCCTTTTGTAAACTACCCCTCTAACAATTGCGACATATTTCAGTAAGCTCGCTCATTTTATTTTAAGCACTCCTAGTTTTAAAGTTTAGAATGCCCTATAGTGTTCTTAAATCGAGTTTCTAGCTTATCAAGATCATCTGCTCTCTCTTTCCGCAGTATATAACTATCTATTATTATTTAGGTATTAGGGATTTGTAAAGTAAAACTAGGGAAGCAGTAGAAAATCCAGTTTTGGAGACTCTGTATGGTAATCCCAGAAGTTTGGGGGCTCTAGAACAGATGTCATTGATATGGTGCTCTGGCGATAATGAAGAAGTGAAAAACACTCCGAGATCTTTGATTGCGTCACATCGAGAAACTGTAGCTTATCCAATCATGTAATCCACATTTACGTAGTCTTTGTTTCTACTGAAGGAAGTCACATTGCATTTGTCAGCATTCAAAGACACAGAATTTACAGAACACCATTTCAGAATGCCGTCCAGTGATCTCTGCAAGGGGGCGCCATCCTCCTTGCAGTTGACTCTGCCAAACAACTTTATGTTGTCTGCAAACAAGAGACATCTAGCTTCGATAACACCCACTATGTCACTAACAAAAAGGTTGAAGAAAGAAAGGCCCAGCAGTTAATCAAAGAAAGAAGAGGACCTTTTATTCCATATGACTCAAATTTGCTAACTAAGTGAAAACGGCTGACCCTGTCAAAGGCTTTGCTAAAATCAAGATAGATGCTATCAACCTGATCACCTTCAGCAAAACTCGACATAATAAAATCTTTGTAGATCATCAAGTTAGTGATAGTGCTGCGGCCCTGGAGGAATCCATGTTGCTTAGAAGGATTAACCTCACTAAAAAGGGTTTCAGGCTGACCAGTACCACGGATAAAAGACCTTAGCGATTAGAGACTGGATTCTGATCGGTCTGTAATTCCTGATGTCCTCCTTATCATCATTCTTGAAGATAGGAATGACATAGTCTGTTTTAAGTCGAAGGGATAAATACCCTCTCTCAAACTTTGATTGAAAAATTGAGATAACATTGGTGAAAGTAGCTCACTAAAGTTTGTCAGGACTATTGGAAGTATGCCAGCAGGCCCACAACATTTGTTGATGTCGAGATGGTCAAGCTTTCTTTTTATTTCCTGAGGCGTAGTTTGAACTATAGACGGATCACAATTGGAGAATTTCACGCCTTAATCTGGAACTAGGGAGTGACTTATGGGAAATGCACTAGAAAAGTACTCTTTAAATAGGTTGGTAATTTCTCCTGGCTCTGTCACTGAGTCTCATTGTATTAGCCGTTGAAGATGATGAACGAATGTTCTTGACATTACTCCAAAACACTTTAGGATTCGTGGGGAGAACGCATCTAGGTGGCTACATATGCCCTGTAATCCTGAAAGGACTTTACTCTACAGGCACCTCTCAATCGCGCAAAGCTTAAATAATGAAAATCAAGACCAGTCCTTTTATAGATACGATGGCAGCTTCTTCTTTTCAAAAACCATGTTTTCCAGCTCCCTTCTGAACCAAGGGGGAAAAGATGTTGACCCCAGGAGTATGCGAGTTAAAACTAGCACGAAGCCGAAATAAAAATGAATTAAACTGTTCATTAGCATCAACCTCTGAGAAAAAATCAGTTCGAGCAAGAGCCTGCACATCAGCAAGAAGTTCATCTAGGTTGCATCTGCGGTAGTTTTGAACATAACAAGGTGAGCCTTTCTCAGTGCAGCTGTTTGGCAAGTCCGTAGATATGTCCAGGGCTGGGTGATTACGATCAAGAAGGTCAGAAGCATTTGACTGAACATTGCAAGTCGCATAGAATGAGATCAAGCTTTATATTTCGGTGATTTCGAATTAAATTATGATGCACCAGGTCATAGGTATTCGAGAAGTCTTTTATCAGGTCACAGGCAGCAGCAGAATTGATGGTACTGCAAAGATTAAAATCACCGGCAATCAATACATGCAGTTGTTTACTTCTATTCAATATTACTTCCTCCACTGCTTCAAAAAAGGACTGGCAGGTTGTTAAAGTAATTTTGAGTGGAATGTAAACTGCACAAATAATGAGGCTAGTGCAGTTACTTAGAGACATTTCAATAAATTTACACTCAATTTTGGGCAAGGTTATACAATAATATGGGCAAAGAACCCGCCATTGATGGCAACTAATACACCTCCCCCTCCTGCTTTGTTACTAGTGGCTGCACCTCTGTCACATCTGAAGATGCTGAACTTATTTAAGCACAGTTCACCATCTGCTACGTCGGAGCTACGTCTGTTAGTAGGATAATGTCGTGATCGAATAAATTGACTTGATGAATAAAGTTTGTAGTTTTTATTTAATTCCATCAATATTCTAATAATATATCTTGAGAGCACTACCATTGGATTTAATTAGTTTTTTTTTTTGGTTGACAATCTTAGGTATACCATTGTGATATTTTATAGCCAGTCCCACCTCACCAGTAGATACGCGTGTGACTAGTTCCTTCTTCAAAGTCCTGTGCGCTTAAGTTCACGGGGTGTACGATCCCGAGATAACTTGGTGTTCATCAGGTCATTGTCATTAATTTTGGATTTATCTTGAATGTAACCAGAGACAACTTTGCATGTCCTGAATCCCAGAGAAGATAAGTTTGATGGGACTGGGCTACCTACTTTTAATCTTTCCAACTCTGTAGAATTTGATTTTACCAATGTCTAAGTCGTCTGAATAAGCCTTCACCACACGGGATAATATATCGAGAACGTGTGCTTTCATAGAATTAACATCCGATGATTTGGATTCAGAGCCATCAAAAATCATAAGATTCCTCGATCTTCTCTCACGGTTGATCTCCTCAATGACAGCTATGGAAGCTGTCATTGGGGAGATAAACGACCGTGAGAGACATGGAGCCAAGCTGTTTATTTGCAGATGTTAAAGTGGTTTTATAAACGTAGTTATCCTCAATTGCCGTAACTATACTCTCCATATCCCTTGTATGCGATAATCCATCAACCCTCAGCAGTTGGATCCCGAAACAATAATGGTCGCTTGAAATAAAAAGTCTACTTAAAACACTACTTGGCAACTCCGTTCATTGTGGTGGGGGGGTTGGCTTTCAGTTCATGAAGTAAAGCAAGAATAGTGAACTGGGTCATTTCTCCAATTAACTTACTTACGAGATGTAATAAAGGACGTCTACCACACTTAAAACTATATTTAAATGTATACTGTATTCACATAACAGACGGTAAATATATATAACAGATGGTACAGGCTATCGATTTCGACCAGTCACACCGGTCATCCATCATTAGGCCAGTGAGAGAAATTACAGAATCAAAATGGCTTCCCTGCTTATATCCTATTGGTTACCGGAAGTTCCGGATATAAGTTCCCAAATTCCCTCATTACCTCCAACTTCGCTTGAAACCAATGGATTTCTGGATTAGCTGTGTCAAAAACTAATACGAATACTTGAAATAAAAACTGATATTTACAATTTATACATGAACTTCCGTAGATGGAACTAATTAACTGTTTGGCAATGACGGTGGATTGGTGTTTACGATAGGCCCACGCAGTCGTCTTTGAAGTACTCACGAAATGAGTAAAACGGTTTGGTCTTCAACCAGGTATTCACAACCGAAGTGAACTTACTTATTTGTAAAGTTTTAGCGCCATAACTGGGAAAGAATCTTTGGTTTTGCTAAGCCTGCAATAGGGGATGTTGATTTTATGTTTCTGCCTGGTGTTATGTTGATGGACTTGATCCCTAGTATAGGTCAACAACTTAGAAAAGAGCCACTTGCCGGCTGGGTCCGCGCAGGTAGGGAGCAGGGTAGGGAGGGCAGGGCGAGGAACAGTGTCGTGGTGGGGGAAGACACGTCTAGCCGCTACCGCTATCCATGCCATCACCACTATCGTTGCCTTGAATTAATTCGATTTTTATTGTGTTATTTGCAAATTGATCATACATATCAGTGTAAGGTGTCGCGATATTTCCATTTCAACATGTTTACTCTTTTCATGATAACGCCCGTTTAAATTTTTACAGTACATGCATAAGATTGCATAATACTGTATTTTAATGTAAAGCAAAGCTCTAAATATGTTGCGAAATAGTTATTTCGTAAGAATACACTTTCTGAATGTTGACAAGTTTTAATGAATATTTTAATTAGGCCAGGGAAACTAGGATAATAAACGGTATCAGGAAACTGACACATACTTTCTCCCTTTTAGCCCAACTTCAAAGCTAACTTGACAAGCATATCAAGTTTGAACGAAATTGATCAATAAATAAGAGAGAAATAGTAATTTTTGTATTTCCTGTACATTGGACAACGTACTGCATTTACCGCAAAATGAAAATTTAAATTTTCTCCGCAACCAGTAATCGTAGGATCGTAAATCAAAATACTAAATTATTTGTTTTTTTGTGCTATTTTTAATGGTGAATAGTAATATTTTTATATTTATGTTTTTTTATGAAAAATCAAAAAAACTGAATTTTTGATATGTTTAGTCTTATAATTTCTGAACCCGAATTTTTACAGAAATTCGGGTGGTGTAATTTTGTTGGAAAAATAAAGTTCTACAAACGACTAAAGTTTAATCAAAATCGTTAGAGCCCTTTTTGAGAAATCTTGATGTTTTATGTTTTTTAGCCGTTTTTGGGGGACAATTACCCTTAAAAATAAAAAATTCCAAAAAATGAAAAAAAATGCCTGGAGATATCGTGGATTAGTACCTACATACCAAATGTCATAACAATCGGACCACTGGTTAGGGCTCTAGCTCTGTACACATCCATACAGACAGACAGACACTCAGACATCACGTGAAAACCACTTTTTTGGGTTCAGGGAGCACCAAAACGAATATTTCCACTAACATCTCAAAT
This sequence comes from Allygus modestus, assembly GCA_963675035.1. Lineage (NCBI taxonomy): Eukaryota > Metazoa > Arthropoda > Insecta > Hemiptera > Cicadellidae > Allygus > Allygus modestus. The sequence goes on along the minus strand of OY776113.1, from coordinate 31,386,155 downwards.
TCGAAAATTTTGACGAAAACAATACTTTCTCCCATATACTATGTATAAGGGGAGAGAGTAAAAATGGACAAATTGCAAGCGGATATTTTTTTTTCTGGAAAAATTTTCCTGAGGTCCCCTTATTTGGGCAACGAAAGCTCACCTGACCCGAAGTAGAAAACTTGGTCTTTGAATCAAAAGAATTTATTGCACATTTTCAGCAAAAAATATTTCTGCTTGCAATTTTTTTATTTTAAACCCTATTTTAACTGGCCTAAATGTGTAATATGTTGGGGCTTTGTTACAATAATACTATTTTGCATGGTGGTACCGTCTTATATAACTTAATAAGAAAAAGAATGTCCTTGGTGTTTGAATGTTATTATTTATTGTTATTGTGAATACGTGTGATTTCATTGATATTTTTTGTTTTACATCTCTAGTAAAACCGTCAAAAAAATCTTCTTTTTCCTAGGCCGGAATTTTCCAGACGGGGTCGAGAAACGTACAGAACTTTTGCTGATTAAGGACTGTTTACCTTCAGCTGCAATGCGCTTTACTATGGTAACAGACACACCAATAGCGCTACTTGCTGCTTCAGCAACGTTATACTTTAATTTACGCAACTATTTTAAATGTTTGTACACGTTGTACACAACTTCGCGCGCTTGACCTCGGAAAGGTGTACCAGAGGAACATGACCAGAGGAAGCACTGACACTGACAGTGGCCCTGGAGATGTGGAGACACAGAACACCGTTGCGGTGAGGTGGCGAGACAGCGACTAATCCCCACCACCGCATGAGTGTACTCCCCGCCACCTCCCCTCTGCGCGCGCGACCAACTCCTGCAACGTGGTTCTGCGCAGTATCTTTTCAAGCTTGTAGGGCTATAGTATAAAGATGCAGGTTAGCATGAACGTGGTTAACACATGATAGAATGTAACAACTGTAAATAGTCATAATGCCCGTACTTATAAGAAGTGGCTTACAGTGATCTAGCCTACGACTTCCTGTCAATATTCGCACAGCTTTCTTTTGTTGTTTTAATAACGTGAGTAGGGGGGGTTAGCCGATTCCATGGGCAGTGGGGCAGTGGTGGGTCAGCCCCCTCCCCCCGAGATTTTGTTGATATTGCTAATTACCGTTAATTAGCATAATTTATATATGCATCAATCACTGTAATTAGAGCAACTGCGCATAACTTGCATACCCCCCTCCCGAGTTTTCCTCTCCACCATTTTGCTCCCCCTCACCCCCCGATGACATACATGACAGTGATTGATGATAATAATATACCGACAAAGGAGCCACCCCAACATTCCCAGACACAGGGTTGTTTTTATTGCCCACCCGCGGAGGTTTAACAAAGGATCATTTTCAGAATTCCATTGTAGTAGGGTTGATTTATGACGCACCTGCAGACTGTGAGAAACAAACCGATCTGCGCTTCCCAAGTTGATATTGGAGTTGGTTATATTGCCCACCCGGGGATCGATAACAAAGACCCTTGTCAGAATTCCATTATATGAGGGTTGATTAACGACACTAGGTTGAGTTTATGTACAACACCTGCGCCGCAGCTGCGTCTAACCGTGACAGACCCCCCGCAGAGCACTTCACAACCCGCGAGCCACATAATGTTTTATTAACATTCTCCGACAGAGGGTGAGTATTTGTGCAGACACCTGCAACCACCCTTGAGAACCGACACGCAACGCACTCCACATCAATCCGCTCCGCGCCGACTCCTGGTTCATTATTGGTCTGGACTTCACTGTGTGTAGTTGTGCTACAATATTGTTCCGCTTCTGTGTTGTGAATTTTGCCATTCTTCTTGGATTATTAATCGTAAGTAAGAATCATTCTTATTATTATTATTAGTTGTAATGTGCACATAAAACATATTAAATTTTATAAACAATTTTCTAAGAAAGTCATCAATGACTCATGATGATTCTTTACATAGTGTTTTATAACTATGACAGAGAGCATCTCAATAACCAATAATGCTCTAAAGTGTAAATATCTAAATGAGTTTTAATTATTTCATGGTATCGTAAATATACTTCATTATAAAAACTCAAGTAATTTTCTTTTATCTTAAAATAGCAACATCATGCTAGAGTCGATATCTTTGTTTAGTCTCCTTTACTCTTCACTGTCAGTTTTTCATCGTGATAGTTTAGGATTTGAGTTTCATATTTAGCTTTAAACTAGGTTCATAATTCATGTATAAAAAAAATAAATATTTTTATTTCTGTTATCATGCATATGCTACCATCTTTGTTTATTCTATTATATCATTATTATTAGTTAACAATGGGAAATTTAGATATCATAATCAATGACTTACCCGAATATTAAATACATAGATTGTTGGTTAAGATATTTTAAAACCAAACAACGTCCTCCATAGTTCCATCAATGACTACATAAACTGCAATAAGACGCTTATGCGCCGTGTTAAAAATTCAGCTCCAAGCGGTAACTCTGCGACCCACCGCTAGTACCGCTGCATGTATCAAAGCAGCGCTTGGACTGACATTCATGGATTCATGTCCAAGCAGTTCTCAGTCTCGCCGCTAGGAGGGGCTGATGCGCCCCTCTCGCACTCCTCTCCATCTCTGTAGCTTAACCCATTGAGAGCTTGCCAAATGAACAGAAAAAGGTCCAGCTAGACCCAAAGTGTAGGACACGGCAAAACTGAGTAATCCCAAGCGGTGAACGCGTTGTCGTTTACACGCTCCTGTGCTTCCTAATAATAATCAAACTACAATGAAACTTATATATTCCTTGATCCAACAGTATAAATATATTTTAGTTTAAAATTACGTGTAATTTTTAATTACGAAAATATTAGAGAGTTGTAACAGAAGAACATGAAAAAGTCAGTAAGCAAGAACTTTTTTATTTTTGAGGTAGAAAAAACGTACAGCGAGAAGATTGTAGCTGTTTGTAGATGATCTAAAATTTGCATTCAAAACAATTTTCGATAGAACATATGGTTTGTTGAATAATCCGATGTAACAAACCGCTATGTTCAGTTCTACGCGCTCCACCGTCGCGAACGACGGCTCCCTCCACACTGTTCTACCACATCCAGCATAGTTAAATGCACCTCATTTTACTTAGATCTTCACCTATAAAATATAAATGATGTACATTTAACTCATATTGAATTGAGATTATTGTTTTTAACATAGCTTTCAATTTTGATAGAAAATTCAGCTATCGAGATGTAATTAGGCTCATGAGGAATCTTATAATTTGATATGTAAAGTAAATTAGGCAGTAAATAATAAGAAACTTATTTGTTAGAAAGAATAAAACATTACATGATACGATAAACATATCTGATTAGTGATTATATTTTACTCGTGAAGCAAAAACTTATTTTAATCAATAATTAAATAAAATACTTTAGTAAGAAAACATAACGTTGCCTTTTTATATACAAAACCTACTTTCTTTTAAACTCTCTGTTACTTAAACATTTTTCCCTCCAAATACGAAAATGAATTGTTGTAGCTCAATATGTAATTAAAATAATAAATAAATATATGTTTTTATATCAATACCCAGAACTAATTCTCTATATCAGCAATATAACCAATCCTATAAAAATATGTTTGGGGTTAAAAGTAGAGGAACATATCAAGGAACTTGAATACGAAGGATACTTAGTTGTTAATAAACATTTCTACCGAAAATATAAATTAAATTAAATAGAATAAATGTTTTTATGTCAAAAGTCAAAACCATGCCTCTCCATGAGCCTTACAATAGTTGTTTTATAATTTTATTTCATGTCGAAAATTGAGGAATCTATAGATTTTGAACAGCAGTTTTATAAATACATGTGTAGACCTAACTTGTGAACTCGGTGACTTCATCAAAATTATTCCGAATAAGATGTACAATTGACGTTAGATATAGAACAGGCGTTTCACGACCTTTAATGGTTAAGATACCGTATTTGAAATTACAACTTTAATCACACTATAAGCATTTAATTGGGCATTATAGAAAAAAACTCCAAACAATGAATGGACCACCAAAAAATACTTTCAATTTAAAGCAGACGGGAAATAACTGTTTTCTTCTACAAAATTTTCACCAGTTATAGGTTTAAATTACGTTGTAAAATTGATAAATTACAATTCCAAAAGAGTTACTGTATCATGATTTAAGCAACGCAAACTCTTAGTTCTTTCGAAACAACATCAAAAATACTAAGAACGATATTATAGATCGCTAAAACCATGGTTGACTAATTCTCTTGTTATTGCTCCGTTCAGCTGATACATTCTAAAAAAATGTGAAATCATTTGTTTACCTAATATTTATTTATTTGCAACCAGTGAGATATAACTAAATACTGAATGCACTACAGCAAAACTTCAGAACGACTTACATTGGAATGCCGGGGCCGTTGAATATACGGCTGGTACTCCAGTGATGATTACTTCTCTTTCTGTTACAGTAATAAACTTATCGAATCTAATTGAATTTATTAACATTAAAAGAACTAAAAATCGTACTAATTTATTTTATTCGTTATGTATTCACCGATGACTCAGATACATTACATTAGATACATTAAAATACATAAAACATATGCATAATCGTATTTTGCTATTTGCCATTATTAACTGAAAACCACATGGTTGAAATGTAAGAATTAGCGTTGTGGAATTTGAAATGCCCCAGTCAGTTTTTCCCCTTAAAAACTGCTAATATATTCGTAAATTTAGAGTAGTGTTTTAGCGAATTTCCCCTATAGGGAAGAAGCTATTACCGTAGGTCTCATGGTAAGACTTAAGCCCGAGACCATGATAACTTTTTGTTTTGAGGTCCCCAGATGCCAAAAACACTATTCGTTCAAATTTATATATATATGTATATAAATATCTATATATATATACATATATATCTATATATGTGTCCGTGAATACGATAACTTGAGTAAAAAACGTCCGATTTCGATGAAATTTGGCTCAAATGTGTAAAATGACATTCATGACTTAAAGTTTGAAAACCAGAAAAATCGGACGATGGGAAGGGGGGTTTATGGGGGTTTTAAATTTTCCAAAAATCAGTTTTTTGCATTTTTCACCCTGACAATTTTAAAAAACTTAATTTTGGTTTTGACCATGTTATAGAGCTTAAAAAAACAAATAATATGGTATCTTGAATTATTAACCTAGGTTAAGTGGTTGCGGAGAAAATCCATAAAAACCTTCTCATAAAATCTCCCATGTTAATCTTATGGGAAAAAGGTTTTTTGCTTTTCCTCAGTTAATTTTAATGTATACTTCACATTTGCTTTAACCAATCTATTCAGTTCAACAAAACAATCATTTTGGTGTTTAAATTGTGATTCTACGCCCAACCGTTGCAGAGATATTCAAAGTGCTAAATACAGTACGTTGTCCAATGTTATCCTTATGGAGAATAAATAAAATTTGATATCTGGATTATTTATGAATGTATGTTGATGAAATTTGGTATGTGGCTTCACGTAGTACTGGTATATTGATATTTGCGCAAAAAATTGATTTTTTGTTGATTATTCCCGTAGCAGCAAACCTGCGTACTCAGCCCCCATGTTATTCTTATGGAGAATAAGTAAAATGTAATGACTCCCTTAATTATGAACATAAATTAATAAAACTTGGTATGTAGCTGCACTTGGTTAGGTTATATTGATAATTGCATGAAAACCCATTTTTTTGGTTCCTTGTTGCAGCAAACCTGCTTAGTCAGCCCCCATGATATTCTTATGGAGAATAACTCAAATGTTATATAGCGCTTATTCATGATTGAATATTGATGAAACTTGGTATGTGACTTCGCCTAGTTAAATTCTATTTATATTTGCATAGTAACCAATCGTTTGTGTTCCTTGTTTCAGCAAACCTACGTACTCATTACCAGTGTTATTCTTATAGAGAATAATTAAAATCGCTTATATTTGAATATATTTGTATGAAACTTGGTATGTGGCTTAATGTGGTATTAAGACATATATTATGCATTGGAAATTCGCTGAGTACGCAGGTTTGCTGCGACGGGGGTATTTCCTTAAGCAACCAACTACCTAAATAGGATTACACAAACATGATAACTGGCGAAAATCGCAACTTAAATCAACTATTTATTGTGCGGGGCCTTTTATTTTGAATTTTAAAATATATTCCCTCATCTCTACGACCTACAAACAAAAAATTAAACTTGAGGCACTGCTGGTTTCTGAAAAAATGTCATCCATCATCTATTCATTTCCATCCATCCATTTTTTAAAGGGAAAATATATTCAGATAGACGTATTAGATTCAATTAGTTAAAATATAAACAGGAGTCACTACATGTAAATAACCTTCAAAAAGCGAGCCGTCGTATTTCGTATTTTGGTCTGTTGTGGTGTCATTTTGTTGGTGGGACGCTGTCATTCAACCTTCTTTACAACACTATTTCCAAAGCCACATTACAAGGGTGTTTTCATCTAACTCAAATAATAACTTTGGTTCGAAATAAACAATCAAATTCCATCTGAAATATTTCTCAAGATTATAAAGTTAAGTTTAACCTCAATTTTCATCCAAAATGCGACAAGATATTAATATTTAAATATTGGCAATATCACCGTTTTTAGGTTGAATCAAATGGGAGATTTTGACAGCATCCCACCAGAGTTACTGCCAACACAACTGAGAAAAACTGGTTTTCACAACGGCACGCTTTGTTAGCCAAGAGTAGTGACTCCAGATTACATAGAGCTCATTGATTTGTTTATTACAACCAACTAACGAATGTAGCATTAAAAAACATACATTTCTTGTTATTCTGGAGAAATCTTAATATTTAATTCCGTAAGTGAATCGGTCCCCACGAAATATCTCGAGCTATGAAGAAGTTAAGTTAGTAGTGGGGAAAGGGGGTTTCTGGGCCAAGTGATTGACAGCTTCCGGTCACGTGACCGGAAGTGCTGAGTCATTAAATCATCTGAGGCTGAGCCAGTGACGTAGGCGGTTTTGTGACGTAATGAGGGAAAGTTTAAAGGTCAAGGTCACGGGGAGGGTGTTTTAAAAAAGTACTACCTCGCACGCGTAAAATTCGATTGTGATTCGATAGTTTAATCGATAAAAAATATCGGATGAAAACAATCGAATGGAACAATCGAATGATACGAGTGCGAGGTAGTACTATTACAAATATTACTTTATTTTATTAACAATGTTTGTCGTTAATTACAATGCGAAGCTTCCGCCGTTGTTGGTTATAACCGAAGTTGTTGATCCCGACGAGTCGCGGCCATCGTGTTTTTTTCCTGATGAAAGAAGGTAGATACTTTGATTCCTGTGCAGAGTCCATGTTGTTTTTTGTTGCGTAAAGTTCCAAAGATAAATTGGAACCGGACGCTATGAGAATTCTTAACTCTTCACTAAAAACCTCGAGGTCTTGGAAAGTCACCAGATGAATAGAGTCATAATGAATACACCTAATTTTAATGGACATTTCAATATAATGTTTTACGTTTGTGAAGAGCGCGGAGAGAGCGCTCGAGGTTCACCGGTCGAGAGCCGGAGTTGTACTGACTATTCGCTAGCTAGCGTTCTGGTATTAAAAAAAGTGGTGGGGGTAAAAGTGTGGTGGGGCGGAGCTGATAGCGGACGGCAGATGGCAGGCGGTAGATGGCAGGTGGCAGGTGGCAGGCGGCAGGTGGCAAGTGCGCGGCAGATGGCAGCTGGCGCGGGGAGGAAGACTTTGAATAAAATATCCATTAGTTAAAACCCATCAAAGTATTTGTGGATCCATGTGCACCGCGCAAAAGTTGGACTGCTAACCTCGGTAGCGTCAAGAGTTGCTATCAACTCCTCCTCACAAACCGCATCTCCCCAAATATTGTCGTTGACGCTGCTCATGGTGTTGCTTGTTCCAATGACTGTAGTAATGCAGCGTTTGAGTGTAGGTTAGGTACTCGACCCTTCCCCCCACCACATCACTACCCTCACCACACCACTTCCCCCCACCAAGTTTTCACATCGCGCACTAACTAGCGTACACGCATTAGTTAGGGTCTGACTCTTACACTGTCAAGACCGTAGCTCCTTAACTGAAAACCTCAATTAATTTGTCTCAACACTGTATGTGTAAAAATATTACAGTCACTATGATCTAAACTAGTGCATGTTTCCATGTGTTGCTTCTTGTGCAGCAGACAACTGGCTAAGAGTGATCCAACCTTGGCTATTCTACGATGGAACCGCTCACTGTCCACTAAAAGAGTAGACATTCTATCTTCATCGTCGGAGAAGTAGAAGGTGGTGGCAAGCGGGGTACTGAAGGACACCTTACTCATATTCCTTTAAAACTGTGACATGTTCAGACGTTAACACAAACTATATAGGTAGATGTTCATCCGACAAGGAAAAAAAAGATGGCAGCGACTCGTCGGGATCAACAACTTCGATTATAACCAACAACGGCGGAAGCTTCGCATTGTAATTAACGACAAACATTGTTAATAAAATAAAGTAATATTTGTAATAGTACTACCTCGCACTCGTATCATTCGATTGTTCCATTCGATTGTTTTCATTCGATATTTTTATCGATTAAACTATCGAATCACAATCGAATTTTACGCGTGCGAGGTAGTACTTTTTTAAAACACCCTCCCCGTGACCTTGACCTTTAAACTTTCCCTCATTACGTCACAAAACCGCCTACGTCACTGGCTCAGCCTCAGATGATTTAATGACTCAGCACTTCCGGTCACGTGACCGGAAGCTGTCAATCACTTGGCCCAGAAACCCCCTTTCCCCACTACTAACTTAACTTCTTCATAGCTCGAGATATTTCGTGGGGACCGATTCACTTACGGAATTAAATATTAAGATTTCTCCAGAATAACAAGAAATGTATGTTTTTTAATGCTACATTCGTTAGTTGGTTGTAATAAACAAATCAATGAGCTCTATGTAATCTGGAGTCACTACTCTTGGCTAACAAAGCGTGCCGTTGTGAAAACCAGTTTTTCTCAGTTGTGTTGGCAGTAACTCTGGTGGGATGCTGTCAAAATCTCCCATTTGATTCAACCTAAAAACGGTGATATTGCCAATATTTAAATATTAATATCTTGTCGCATTTTGGATGAAAATTGAGGTTAAACTTAACTTTATAATCTTGAGAAATATTTCAGATGGAATTTGATTGTTTATTTCGAACCAAAGTTATTATTTGAGTTAGATGAAAACACCCTTGTAATGTGGCTTTGGAAATAGTGTTGTAAAGAAGGTTGAATGACAGCGTCCCACCAACAAAATGACACCACAACAGACCAAAATACGAAATACGACGGCTCGCTTTTTGAAGGTTATTTACATGTAGTGACTCCTGTTTATATTTTAACTAATTGAATCTAATACGTCTATCTGAATATATTTTCCCTTTAAAATATGGATGGATGGAAATGAATAGATGATGGATGACATTTTTTCAGAAACCAGCAGTGCCTCAAGTTTAATTTTTTGTTTGTAGGTCGTAGAGATGAGGGAATATATTTTAAAATTCAAAATAAAAGGCCCCGCACAATAAATAGTTGATTTAAGTTGCAATGTTCGCCAGTTATCATGTTTGTGTAATCCTATTTAGGTAGTTGGTTGCTTAAGGAAAAACACTACTCTACATTTACGAATATATTAGCAGCTTTTAAGGGGACAAACTGACTGGGGCATTTCAAATTCTACAACGCTAATTCTTACATTTCAACCATGTGGTTTTCAGTTAATAATGGCAAATAGCAAAATACGATTATGCATATGTTTTATGTATTTTAATGTATCTAATGTAATGTATCTGAGTCATCGGTGAATACATAACGAATAAAATAAATTAGTACGATTTTTAGTTCTTTTAATGTTAATAAATTCAATTAGATTCGATAAGTTTATTACTGTAACAGAAAGAGAAGTAATCATCACTGGAGTACCAGCCGTATATTCAACGGCCCCGGCATTCCAATGTAAGTCGTTCTGAAGTTTTGCTGTAGTGCATTCAGTATTTAGTTATATCTCACTGGTTGCAAATAAATAAATATTAGGTAAACAAATGATTTCACATTTTTTTAGAATGTATCAGCTGAACGGAGCAATAACAAGAGAATTAGTCAACCATGGTTTTAGCGATCTATAATATCGTTCTTAGTATTTTTGATGTTGTTTCGAAAGAACTAAGAGTTTGCGTTGCTTAAATCATGATACAGTAACTCTTTTGGAATTGTAATTTATCAATTTTACAACGTAATTTAAACCTATAACTGGTGAAAATTTTGTAGAAGAAAACAGTTATTTCCCGTCTGTTTAAATTGCAAGTAAAAATATATTCACAAATAAGCGATATATAAAATTTTAATTATTCTCCATGAGTACATGAGTAATTGGGGGCTAAGTACACAGGTTTGCTGCTACGGGAGCGTTTGGCAAAAAATTGTTTTTTTTGAGCAAATATACCAAAATACCAAGTTTCGTCAGTATACGTACATAAATCAATTTTTCTTTTCCTCTATAAGAATAATATTAGACAACGCACTGTGTTAAACACTTTCAATATCTTGGTAACCAATTGACGTAGAGTAATGATGAAAATACCAAATTGTGTGTTTTTTAAGCTGAATTCAGTGGTAACAACCAAACTTTGAATATTTAACAAATTATATGTAAATAAACGGTATCAGGAAACTGATACATACTTTCTCCCTTTTAGCCCAGCTTTAATGAATAAATTACTTGTTATTTACTAAATATAGAATACAAAGCACGGTCGAATGTACATAAAATCTTGTAAACTTGTAATCTTGTTGTTTTCAAAAACATTCACCCAAATGCCTGTTTTTTAGGCACTACAGAATCCATTGCTACACACGTGGTTTTAAGAGGGGAAATGCTCCCTATTCCCCCCCCCCCACGTTATTAATATATATATTATTACATACATAATTTATATATATATATATATAAATTTGAACGAATAGTGTTTTTGGCATCTGGGGACCTCAAAACGAAAAGTTGGTCTCGGACTTAAGTCTTACCATGTCACCTACGGTAATAGCTTCTTCCCTATGGGGTAAATTTTCTAAAAATGTTACCAACATTTAGTTTTAGCGAATTTTCCCTATAGGGAAGAAGCTATTACCGTAGGTCTCATGGTAAGACTTAAGCCCGAGACCATGATAACTTTTCATTTTGAGGTCCCCAGATGCCAAAAACACCATTCGTTCAAATTTTTATATATGTATATATATATATATTTATTTATATATATATATATATTTATATATATATATATGTGTGTGTGTCCGTAAGCACGATAACTCTCGTAAAAAAGGTCCGATCTTAATGAAATTTGGTACAAATGTGTAAAGTACCATTTATTTGAACGATTTCGAAAACCAGATGAATCACACAATTCGAAGGGGGGTTTTTGGGGGGTTTTTTACCCCAAAAATGTGTTTTTTGGGGTTTTCACATGTAATTTTAATTTAAATCAAATTTTAATTTATACCATTAAATTCAGCTTAAAAAAACAAACAATTTGGTATTTTGATCATTGCTCTACGTCAATTGGTTACAGAGATATTGAAAGTGCTAAACACAGTACGTTGTCTAATGTTATTCTTATGGAGAAAAAGAAAAATTGTATATCTCGCTTATTTATGAACGTAAACTGACAAAATTTGGTATATGGCTTTATTTGGTTGTGGTCTATTGATATTTGCACAAAAATCCATTTTTTGCCCGATAGTTCCCGTAGCAGCAAACCTGCATACTCAGCCCCATGTTATTCTTATGGAGAATAATTAACGTGTTATCTCCTTTAATTATGAACATAAATTAATAGAACTTGGTATGTGGCTTTACCTAGTTGAGTTATAATGATATTTGTATAAAAGCCCATTTTTAGTGTTCCTTATTTCAGCAATCCTGCATACTCAGCCGCCATGTTATTCTTATGGAGAATAATTAAAATGTCATGAATCGTTTATTTATGAATGTATATTGATGAAACTTGGTATGTGGCTTTATGTGGTATTAAGATAAATTAATATGCATTGGAAATTCGCTGAGTATGCAGGTTTGCTGCTACGGGGGTATTTACACTTAAATTGATTTATTACTTCTTTAAAAGTCATGCAAGTTGTTTAATTAGAACAAATTAAATACAAAAAGTAGTCTATTTCCTGCATGCAGTTTAAAATTGGTAAGGATAATGTGCTAGATTAATTTAAGATTTGCAATGTTTAAATTTTTTCAAAACAATGTTCTTGACTGAGTGAGTACCTTCACCTTTTACATATTTTATTTCGACCTGCACCATAGTTAAATCTAAAATATGAAATGTTCATAACATCAAGATGACTATAGACTAATAAAAAATTAATGCTTACAAAGTCAAGGGTGAGGTAGATATATCAACATTTGTTTAATTTCTGCCACCACCACCACCACCTCCTCCTCCTAGGAGGTCTTCGAGTAGGTTGGATACCAGGCCTCCTACCCCTTCTACCAGGTCACCCGAAGTCTCTCCCTGGGGGTCCGTGGAGGGGTCGGGTGCCGGGGCAGGCTCGGGGGACGGCTCTGGCGATGGCTCTGGGGCCGGCTCGGTGAACGCTGAGGAGCTGAAGAGAGCGACGAATAGGAAGCACCTGATGATCATGGGACTGGATGTCTAAGAGGAATAAACCCCTTAATAAAGCTTATGTAATAATTCCTTTCAAATACTAAACATCATATTGATTTCAATGAAGTGAAATGAAACGGTTAATTATCCTAGTAGAAAAATCTGTTTTGATTCTACGTTTAGTAGTACTACGAGAGACACACTATATATATATCTACTCTCAAATAAAAACAGTATTGCCTGAATAGCGTAGTGGTTAGAGTACCCGCCTCGTAATAAGAGCTTTCCAGGATCGATCCTTAAGTAAATCAAAAGTTTTTTGAACGTTCGGTACTGGACCAAGCTGGCATTATTTAATGGGTTATTAGTTACTGATGTTATGGAACAAAAGGTTGTCGTTGGACAGTGACAAGAGCAGGGCTGTCACCGTTCCTAACAAAACGTTAACACACGTGACACGCACAAAATAACATTAAAAAAACTGACTAACTAAATCACCTATTCGTACACTCGATTCCAGGGCAGAACAAACTTAACTGTTAATAAGATAGATACGCTAGGGTGTGAAGATGGGGTTGGTTGAACATTTTTTGAATGTGTAATTCAAGTATCAACGAGTTTTCGTATTTATTTTTTTAAGATCGGTATTATTCGAAGCAATCAAACTTTATAGCTAAAATGTATGTCGCAGTGATTGCTAGTTCAAGTTTTAGTAAATTCGTTATATCTTTTCATTCTATTTAAAGCTTTATACAGTTTAATTTCTACGATTTATGAGATAGGTTTTTCTACTCAACGAGGCTAAAATATAACGGAAAAATCATGTAAGTGTTATTTACGTGAAATTGTTAAGTATTGTTAAAAAATTGTTAAGAAACTGTCTTTAATGTTTGACATGTAACTGTTACCTTAGCCCGGAGTAAAAGTAGCTTTAAGACAGGTTGGTATTTGCTGCGAATCCTATTGTAGTTTAATAATCAACCTAACTAACAGGTGATGGTAACATTTTCCTGACGCTTGATGATTGACTAACAGATATATTTTTAATCGAATAAATTATTTTTAAAATTTAAAGTTTAATGTTATATTTATAACTGTTTGAGAGTTAATTAAAAGTAAAATAAACACGTGAAAAGGTTACGACTCAAAAACATAAATTTTATCCAACTTTTTAATACAAACAAATTAAACAATGGTTTTAAATTATAAATTTCGATATTGATAAAGTTTGTTACCAATGTTTTTTTCTGCCACTTCGTCTTTAGATCAAATGGATCATTTGGTGTAAGCAAATTGAAAATGTTTAGAGGAAGATTATAGGTACCTATCTATCAAACCTATTGTAGTTCTTGTTTGTAAAAAAATCATTTCGCTCTATGAACTGGAGACAAAGCCATTTAACCTTTTACGAAATTGAAATTGAGTTATTTTTAATGCAAGGAACATATCATAAATATAAATTCTCTATCGTTAGATCTGAATTTAGTGTACTGTTACATTCTTGCAGTTTCTGTTGTATTTTTAGAAATCTCAAAAGTCTAAAGATCATTTTAAATTAAAAGGTTTTGAAAGGGCAGTTCTCTTTCAGTTCTCTTTCAATTAAAGTCTCACCGATAAAATAAGAACTGAACTAATGTTTTGAATAGGATCTATTACTATAATTTGAAAACAGTAATTCCTCTTTAAGTTTAGATAATTGCAGTGGTTATATAAGAACTATGTTTTTAAATCTAATTTTGGATTAAATAAAATTGTAATTTTTTTTTTAACTATTTATACAGATATAGGAAATACAAAACAGTTAAATGCAGTATTAAACATGTTGATGGAGTTAACATAAAATAAGAATAGTAGCACCACTACTTGTAAGAATTCCAGTAAAATATTAACAATATGTTTTTTAACTACTATAATGTAACGGACACACTAGTTTTGAAAACAATTTGTATGGTAAGTGTTTCTTGGAACTAATGCAGTGAAATTTAGTATTAAGTATACCGGCATGAGAAGGTCTTGTACAGTTTTACAGGTGGAGAACGAAACGTGGCAGGGATTTACACTACCTTGAGTACATTCGTGTTAGCCTAGCAAAACAATATTTTGAATGAAAAAGTGAATAAAATGCATATTATGGAGATCGTACCAACTAGGAAAAATGGAGACAATAAATCTGGCAATGTAAACACAAACGATGGTGTCGCTCTCAGATCTGTTTGCTGATTTGATAGGACTGTACAAACAAGTTGACTCAATGTGAGCCCTGGGACTGTGAGCTTCGGGCCGACGTATTTTACATTTTTTGGATTTTCTTTTATCTGAGTTAAGGTAAATATTATTTTTAAATATAAGATTATAAACATGTATCTCCAAAAATCCTTACTTTTTATGTATCCAAATAGTAATTTACACTTTTTACTGCTTTAAAAATTCCACTCTAATAAATATACTTGAGCTTTAATCCAGTTTTGGTGTGCCAAAATAAATAAAAACTTTTCCATCTAGTCTTACGTAATTCATATCCATAAAACATTAACAAAACTAGAGCCATTTTTCATTGAAAAAGGTGGATAGTAAGCAATTCCTATGTTACGTAAATTGTAGTTTTATATTCTTAGTAATTGAATGTTTTAACCCGCTTCTCCAGTCTTGTAAAGTTTTTCTTTCGTCTTAAAACTTCAAAAGATCTCTTCCTTGAGCATTATTTTAAAAATATCTCAATTAGATTGAGCCTAAACGAAAACGGATCCGTGTTCCTGATGGAGCGTAATAGGGAGTTATACGTTTAAACCTTTGCTATCCGATACAAGATTGCCCATCCTTTTCGTTGGAAAAAAGTGGTACTTCTTCATATAGCATTCTATGTAATTACTCATAGCCATATTCAGTTTATTACTTTCCCCTCTATGAATAGTATATAAAATAATTTTTCCGTTTAAAATTAAAAATTTGAAATTTGAGTTAAAATTTATTTTTATGCGCCATAAATCCTAGTACATAGGTTTTATCGGTGACCGTCTGTTTGGATTAATTCAGACCTAGACACCATGGCCGTAGTCCGATTTAGATTTATCTTTAGGTACAAAAACAATCAACAACATATCTGGACTAAGTTTGTTTTACTTTGAAAAGCCTCTTCTTTTTAAAACCCATCGAATCACAGGGAAATTCTCTTCGTTTAAATCGGCTATAGGCTCTACCAATCTCAATTTTAATTGAATTAAACATAGTGTATCAAATAAAATATAGTAATTTTGAGACCCAATAAATTTGGGTTCGCCCAATATGTCGGGGAAAATTATGAGTCAAAGGTTATATGAACTAAAATTGGTCAAAACTCAGATTTTTATTTTTCTAAAATACATTTACATTAGATAAAATCTATTGTCATTAAAAATAATGCAAAAACAAATATAGCATTACTATATGACAGTTTATTTAGTACAAAAATAAATATTATACTGGCGGTTAGCTCATTATTTGTTCAATGCTACATTTTTTGAATCAACAGATTATAGTTTCTGTCTTATTAGCTCATTACATTTAAAAAACAAAAACAAAAAAAAAACACTTCAATTGCTCCCCTCTCAATAAGCTCCGATGCAGTGGCCAATAACACTTTCCAACCCCTGACCGAATGAATCCTATCTTATAGGATAGCATAACAGTTTATTGCTACAATTATTATACAAAATCAAATTAATATTCAATATTGTTTTTTGTGGGCGAAGCAAACTGGCAGAGAGAAAAACGCTTTCGTAGTTATTTAAAAAAATATTTTCCATGTTTAGTTCCAAGAAACACTTACCATACATGTTTCAAAACTTACTAGTTTCAAAACTAGTGTGTCTGTTACATAATAGTAGTTAAAAAACATATTGTTAATATTTTACTGGAATTCTTACAAGTAGTGGTGCTACTATTCTTATTTTATGTTAACTCCATCAACATGTTTAATACTGCATTTAACTGTTTTGTATTTCCTATATCTGTATAAATAGTTTTTAAAAAAAATTACAATTTTATTTAATCCAAAATTAGATTTAAAAACATAGTTCTTATATAACTACTGCAATTATCTAAACTTAAAGAGGAATTACTGTTTTCAAATTATAGTAATAGATCCTATTCAAAACATTAGTTCAGTTCTTATTTTATCGGTGAGACTTTAATTGAAAGAGAACTGAAAGAGAACTGCCCTTTCAAAACCTTTTAATTTAAAATGATCTTTAGACTATTGAGATTTCTAAAAATACAACAGAAACTGCAAGAATGTAACAGTACACTAAATTCAGATCTAACGATAGAGAATTTATATTTATGATATGTTCCTTGCATTAAAAATAACTCAATTTCAATTTTGTAAAAGGTTAAATGGCTTTGTCTCCAGTTCATAGAGCGAAATGATTTTTTTACAAACAAGAACTACAATAGGTTTGATAGATAGGTACCTATAATCTTCCTCTAAACATTTTCAATTTGCTTACACCAAATGATCCATTTGATCTAAAGACGAAGTGGCAGAAAAAAACATTGGTAACAAACTTTATCAATATCGAAATTTATAATTTAAAACCATTGTTTAATTTGTTTGTATTAAAAAGTTGGATAAAATTTATGTTTTTGAGTCGTAACCTTTTCACGTGTTTATTTTACTTTTAATTAACTCTCAAACAGTTATAAATATAACATTAAACTTTAAATTTTAAAAATAATTTATTCGATTAAAAATATATCTGTTAGTCAATCATCAAGCGTCAGGAAAATGTTACCATCACCTGTTAGTTAGGTTGATTATTAAACTACAATAGGATTCGCAGCAAATACCAACCTGTCTTAAAGCTACTTTTACTCCGGGCTAAGGTAACAGTTACATGTCAAACATTAAAGACAGTTTCTTAACAATTTTTTAACAATACTTAACAATTTCACGTAAATAACACTTACATGATTTTTCCGTTATATTTTAGCCTCGTTGAGTAGAAAAACCTATCTCATAAATCGTAGAAATTAAACTGTATAAAGCTTTAAATAGAATGAAAAGATATAACGAATTTACTAAAACTTGAACTAGCAATCACTGCGACATACATTTTAGCTATAAAGTTTGATTGCTTCGAATAATACCGATCTTAAAAAATTAAATACGAAAACTCGTTGATACTTGAATTACACATTCAAAAAATGTTCAACCAACCCCATCTTCACACCCTAGCGTATCTATCTTATTAACAGTTAAGTTTGTTCTGCCCTGGAATCGAGTGTACGAATAGGTGATTTAGTTAGTCAGTTTTTTTAATGTTATTTTGTGTGTGTCACGTGTGTTAACGTTTTGTTAGGAACGGTGACAGCCCTGCTCTTGTCACTGTCCAGCGACAACCTTTTGTTCCAAAACACCAGTAACTAATAACCCATTAAATAATGGCAGCTTGGTCCAGTACTGAACGTTCAAAAAACTTTTAATTTACTTAAGGATCGATCCTGGAAAGCTCATATTACGAGGCGGGTACTCTAACCACTACGCTATTCAGGCAATGCTGTTTTTATTTGAGAGTAGATATATATATATATATATATATATAGGATAATTAACCGTTTTATTTCACTTCATTGAAATCAATATGATGTTTAGTATTTGAAAGGAATTATTACATAAGTTTTATTAAGGGGTTTGTTCCTCCTAGACATCCAGTCCGATGATCATCAGGTGCTTCCTACTCGTCGCTCTCTTCAGCTCCTCAGCGTTCACCGAGCCGGCCCCAGAGCCATCGCCAGAGCCGTCCCCCGAGCCTGCCCCGGCACCCGACCCCTCCCCGGACCCCCAGGAGGGGGCTTTAAGTGACCTGGTAGAAGGGGTAGGAGGCCTGGTATCCAACCTACTCGGAGGCCTCCTAGGAGGAGGAGGTGGTGGTGGTGGTGGCAGAAATCAACCAAATGTTGATACTATCGACCTCACCCTTGAATTTGTAAGCATTAATTTTTTATTAGTCTATCTATAGTCATCTCAACATTTCATATTTTAGATTTAACTATGGTGCAGGTCGAAATAAAATATGTAAAAGGTGAGGGTACTCACTCAGTCAAGAACATTATTTTGAAAAAATTTAAACATTGCAAATCTTAAATTAATCTAGCACATTATCCTTACCAATGTTAAACTGCATGCAGGAAATAGACTACTTTTTGTATTTAATTTGTTCTAATTAAACAACTTGCATGACTTTTAAACAAGTGTAAAAACTAAATGTTGGTAACATTTTTAGAAAATTTACCCTATAGTGAAGAAGCTATTACCGTAGGTGACATGGTAAGACTTAAGCCCGAGACCATGATAACTTTTCGTTTTGAGGTCCCTATATGCCAAAAACACTATTCGTTCAAATTTATATATATATATATATATAAATTATATATATTATAATTTATGTATTTATAACGCTGGGGGGGAATTTGGAGCATTTCCCCTCTTAAAACCACGTGTGTAGCAATGGATTCTGTAGTGCCTAAAAAAAAACAGGCGTTTGGGTGGATGTTTTTGAAAACAACTAGTTTACAAGATTTTATGTACATTCGACCGTGCTTTGTATTCTATATTTAGTAAATAACAAGTAATTTATTCATTAAAGCTGGGCTAAAAGGGAGAAAGTATGTGTCAGTTTCCTGATACCGTTTATTTACATATAATTTGTTAAATATTCAAAGTTTGGTTGTTACCACTGCATTCAGCTTAAAAAACACACAATTTGGTATTTTTATCATTACTCTACGTCAATTGGTTACCAAGATATTGAAAGTGTTTAACACAGTGCGTTGTCTAATATTATTCTTATGGAGGAAAAGAAAAATTTATTTATGTACGTATTGAGGAAACTTGGTATTTTGGTAAAAAAAATTTTTGCCAAACGCTCCCGTAGCAGCAAACCTGCGTACTTAGCCCCCAATGTTATTCTTATGGAGAATAATTAAATGCTATGTTTCCCTCAATTATGAACATAAATGAATACAAACTGGTATAAGACTTCACCTAGTTGAGTTATATTGATATTAGCATAAAAACCCATTTTTTTGTTCCTTTTTGCAGCAAACCTGCGTACTCAGCCTCAATGTTATTCTTATGTAGAATAATTAAAATTTTATATATCGCTTATTTGTGAATATATTTTTATGAAACTTGGTAAGTGGCATTATGTAGTATTAAGACATTTATATATCCATTGGAAATTCGCCGAGCATGCAGGTTATGCGACGGGGGTATCTACATATATATATATATATATATATATATATATATATATATATATATATATATATATATATATATATATATATATATATATATGTATGTATATATATGTATGTATGTATATATATATATATATGTGTGTGTGTGTGTGTGTGTGTGTGTGTGTCCGTGAGCACGATAACTCTCGTAAAAATTGTCCGATTTTGATTAAATTTGGCATAGGCTACACGTGTAAAGCAACATTTATGTCTTTAATCTCGAAAACCTGACAGATCGATCTATGCGAAGGGGTATTTTGTTTTTTTACCCCAAAAATGGGTTTTTTGAATTTTTTACATATAATCTTTGAAAAATACAAACTTTAGTTTTCACCATTGGATTCAGCTTAAAAAACACATAATTTGGGGTTTTGATCATTGCTCTATGTCAATTGGTTACGGAGATATTAAAAGTGCTAAACACACTACGTTGTCCAATGTTATTCTGATGGAGAATAAGAATAATTTTATATCTCGCTTATTTATGAACGTATACCGACCAAACTTGGTATATGGCTTCATGTGGTTGTGGTCTACTGTCATTAGCACAAAAAAATGTTTACCAATGGTTCCCGTAGCAGCAAACCTGAATACTCAGCCCCCATGTTATTCCTATGGAGAAAAAGTAAAATGTTATGTCTCCCTTAATTATGCACATATATCAATAAAACTTGGTATGTGGTTTCACCTAGTTGGGTTGTATTCAAATTTTTATAAAAATCAGTTTTTTATGTTCCTTGTTTCAGCATACTTGCGTACTCTTCCCCAATGTTATTCTTATGGAAATTATTAAACATTTTATATATCGCTTATTTATGAACGAATACTGATGAAACTTGTTATATGGCTTCATCTGGTTGTGGCCTATTGATATTTGCACACAAAAAAATGTTTTTCCGATCGTTTCTTTAGCAGCAAACCTGCGTACTCAGCCCCCATGTTATTTTGATGGAGAATAATTACAATATTTTATATATAGCTTATTTATGAATGTGTATTGATGCAACTTGGTATGTGGCTTCACCTAGTTGAGTTCTATTGATATTTGCATAGAAAGCCGATTTTTGTGTTCCTTGTTTCAGCAAACCTGCATACTCTTCTTATGAAGAATAATTAAAAAGTCATGAATCGTTTATTTATGAATAGATAATGTATGAAACTTGGTATGTGGCTTTATGTGGTATTATGATACATATTTATGCATTGGAAATTCGCTGAGTACGCAGGTTTGCTGCTACGGGGGTATTTTTATTTTTAAGGTTTTTATTACCAGATCCGATGTTTTGAAATGTCCTAACTACAACTCGTTAATACTTTTTTTATATTCCTATTACTTATAAAACCTTGAATATGGTAAAGCCTAGTCTTAAATCGATATTTTATTTTAAAAACAATAATTTAATATCATATTCAATTCTAATATAATATTTATAAGAGCCTAGGTTAATATTCTCATTATGGCTTACTATTGTCAAAGGTGGAAATTTGAACTTTTTTCATTAAATGTTTGTAATAATAATATACAATGTATTTCAAGTATTTCATATCACTTATAAACGCACATTTAATGAATACAAAGTTTTGTCTTAACCAATGTCTTAAAATCTGACTTTTTTAATCAAGTTTATAATTAGTATGTTGTTATAATTTCGGGATGTGAATAAAAAAAAACTTCGTAAAACACTTCAAAATATATTTAAACTTATACTGTATTCATATATAAGACGTGTATCAATTTTAAGACGTTTATCTATTTACTAGAGACAGGCCAATGGTCGAAATTCAACCAAATATTTGAAAAAAGGTTTTATATTTAGGGGGTCTCTCTCTCTCTCTCAATCTCTCTCTCTTTCCATCTCCTGTCCCCACCTGAACCCCCAGGTAATTTATTTTAAGCAGAAGGGCGTTACCATTCCAGTAATCAGTTACCTTTTTATTTATGTCTGAAACCTCTCCACCTCATCCCTCATTCCCCTTCCTCACAAATCGGAATATTTGTTTTAATGTGGGGTTAAAACCGATAACAAAAGGGTGTTACCGTTCCAGTAATCAGTAGCTTTTTTACTTATGCCTCAAACCTCTCCACCTCATCCTCTCCCCGTCTCTCATCCTCCCCTGCCCTTACAAACAGGTTTAATTTGTGTAATGTGGAGTTAAGACGGAAAAGAGAAGGGTGTTACCATTCCAGGAATCAGCATCCTTTTTATTCAGGCCAGAAACCTCTCCACCTCATCCTTTCCCATCCTCTCCCCGTTTAATGTGGAGTTGAAACGGATAGCAGAAGAGCGTTGCCATTCTATTAACCAAGAGCCTTTTTATTTATTCCTGAAACCTCTCTACCTCATCCTCCCTCATTCTCCCCTCCCCCTTACAAACAGGTTTAATTTGTTTAAATGTGGAGTTTAAATGGATTAGAGAAGGGTTCGGCACATCTCCTAATAGTAACCTAAGTGATATATATATATATATATATATTATTATATATATATAATATATATATAAGCCTGCCAAGTTTCATAATTGTACGATGCCCCATATTCGAGAAATCGGTACCACAAAAATGTCCTTAGCCGATTAATATATAGATATCCTGCGTTTTAATTAAACAAAATACTTAATAACTGAATGAGACAGTACTTAGGCTGAAGGTAGCTGATATATATTCCGTTCACGCATAAGAGCTACCTGAGATTTTCAACTATTTCAAGATGTATAAAAAAGTATCCCTAATGATGTCTATAATTAATTTCTTGAGTGGCATACATACGTGTTCTTACAATTAAACAGGATACAATAAACTACGTCTCACAAGACTACAAAATATATTTTCACTTAAACTGTCCTTACATACAAGACAATGACAGTACATACACGTAAATGATGGTACTAGACGATCGATTTAAACCAGTTACACCGGTCGTCATCAGGCCCAATCAGAGAACGACAAAGGTGATCAAGAGATTGATCAAGAGAAGTGGTCAGAGAAGTGGTCAGAGAAGATCAAAGACCCAAAGGTTCTATGAGATGTTGTTTATTTTATCCTGTTTAAAGATATTCTTAAAAAATGGTGTAAATAGATACTTTTCAAACAGCACTGAAATGAAACCTCTTTTGGCTTATTAAAGAATGGCCAAATGAATTTATTTGCATGTAGTCTTTTCTTTTGCGTTTTACAAATTTGTGATTGAGGTTAAACTATAGTGACAATAGAAATAATAATACTAGATAAATTTAAAAATTTTAAATTTATTGCAGTGCATAATACTTTTTAACAGATCACAGCTTGGTATTGAGAACTACGTTTTTTTCCTTTTTCAGAACTATTGTAACCAACCACTGTTCGTGACGTTTTTGACAAAAACAGACGCTCACTGTTTGATTGACAACATTTGCTTCACATATTTCCCGCTACCCGATGACCCTTTCACGTTCAACGTCTACAGTTCTACAGTATTGTAAGTATACTAGGCCTTCTGTTGGATTGGATATTACTCTAAATATGTTTAGGGAAATTTACCTGCTATAAGTTTTATATATTCAGTTTTCAAAGGATGAATCTGATTTTACTTTTTGGTAAAACTTTAGCTTGCAGGTGTGTACAGAATTTCGCGCGGGCGTAATTTGCTCGCCTCTTCAATGCCGGATTGTACGACCCCAAATAACACCGGGCGATCCGCTGCGTGCACCTGGTTGCGGCAGCAGCAGTTGATAACTGAATTTCAGCAGTTGAGTTCAACTGTATTTTAGCTAATGTGGAATATCGGATGAGGAATACTGTTCATTCTGTTGTTTAATTTAAAACCCTAACATATAATATCAAAATGGGCCAAATCGTTTCACTTTGGTGAGTTATACACTGGTAGAATTGTATATTTGAAATGCTAACCAAACTTAGAATAAGGAAACCGCCATTTTAGACCTTTTAGATAAAATTAATAAAAACGTCTCTCAGGGGTGCCACAGATAGCAGTCAACAGTGCGAGATTTGCTATCTACAAAATTAAATTTTGGGGATAATTCAAATTTATTAGAGTAATTTGATTTTGGGGAATTTTATAAACCCGAGCTTTAAACATAAAAGTATGGCATTTTCGGTTGAATTTTCGGATACAGACAAATGTATGTTATTATACTAAACAGTATTTAAAGTGTTTATTTCATGCCACCACCAACGCATTTAATATTGATTAGACCTCTCCTTGGCTTGTATCTTGTAGCTTATAGCTGTGTAATGTGTTTTGCTGTCGGCTCGTATTGTTCCTCGTGTAATAATACTGGCAACTGTATACAGTATCCCTAAACCATTACTGTATTTCCTTACATAACTATTTTATGCCATACCACCTCTTACTCTTTATTATTTTTTAAAAAGCTAATCCTAGATTTACTTATATTCTGATTTTACAAATAATTAGCCGCACACTTGTGGACGTGATTTATGAAACTCGTTATACCAGCCTATATTCTTTTACCTTTTTTTATAATGGACTTAGCACCCATTAATCATTAAAATTCAAATGATTACGGTACCTGTTACAGACGATCATTTTCTTTGGTCAGCTGGTTATTTGCTATTTTCCCAGGGGAACTGGGTTTGTTAGACCTTGCCATCCATATTTAAAGGCTTGTAATTGTAAATGCATGTAATTAAATGGAAAATTCCCCGTACCAAATTGGAGTTGTACTTCTGAACAGTTGCATTCTGAAACATACAACATCCCCGAAGAGAAAATTTGCGTGAAACATTAATGTTCGTTGTAGTAGTCTACATAAAGACATTGGAGAAAATGCATCCAGTTTAAGAGCCTATGCACATAAAAGACATTTGTACACTTAAAAATGCAAAAAAATGAATAGCCCTTACCTAAGAATTAAAGACAACCTAAGTCTGGAGCCTAGCTGTTAGATGATTAGAAAATCTAAATAGACGAAATACAAATTCATATCTTATTATATTGGGCTTGCCAAGAAATGCATAAGATTGCATAAGAATTGCTTAGCAATTAATTACTGTAAAATGAAATAATAAAGTTTTAAAATTGAACATTAACGATAAAATATCAGTGAAACATTATAAATATTACAAAAGAAGAGCATATTTTAATTTAAGATATTAGTAACAATAGTTAATCGACATTTCTAGCTAGTACAATCGCTTCCATTTGATCTTGGGTATCTTTAGTTAGCATACAATCTATCGCTGAATGTAATCATGGCCTGACACGCTCTTGTTTTGGAAAATATTTAGCAGGACTTGAAATAATATTTGACAAATTTGATTTTCATAACACTGTGCCGAAAGTAGCTAATTGCTCTTAGAAAGCCACATTCTCAATTATGCTTTATAAAAAAACAGGTCGGCCTTATAGTGACTAGATCAGAGTTCGGAGAGTTCCCAATAAACCGTATTCAATTTACCACTGTCGTTTTAAGTGTATCAAAATAAAAACTAAACACTCTCTTCAATATATCTCGTCCGATTGGGCTCACCAATAGTTACGTAAAAACTGTGGCCAACTGTTGGAAAAGAGAAGCCGTTGTGTCAAAACAAGAAGAATATTAAAGATTAAAACCTGTAATCTTTGTGCTTTAATTTATCTCTTCCTAAAACTCACCATACATAAAAAAGGCTCGATGAAAGCCTCCAAAGCCTCTAAAGTAACAAAGAAATCTTTCCATTTTTCCTCAGGCGGTTGCCTAAAATTCAGTTACTTGACCGAAAAAGTCGAGTAACATCCTTGGTCAACACCCCTAATGAAGGTTTAAACTCATCACTAATACTATAAATGTAGAATAACATCACTAAAAACAAAACTATGAGTTCAAAATGCCAATTATGTTTAAAAAAAACTTCTTCCGAATCAATTGCAAATTTTTCGATTTTGTCCCTGATTGAAATATCAAAGGTGGTTTTTAACAGTTTTGAGGATGATTTGTAATAGTTTCAGAGAATTACTTTTGTCTGATAACCAGATGTTTACTGCGTTTATTTAGGGTGGAGTCTTATCACAAAATATATTGCCCGTTGGCTGTAAATATCACTTTTAAAGAGGTTATTTTAGCTAAGAAAGCATTGAAGTGCTTATTGCATTGACGGAGTTCCCCCATCGTTATAAAATGAGTATGCTGTTGCTCCCATTTTATTATCCTGCAATTGGGTCATAGCAATTGAGCTCGTTATCAGCTGCTTTACTGTATTCATGCAAGACAGCATTTTACCTGCAAATGCTATTAAGCAATCACTTCACATCTGTGATTGCTGTGATGCCTGAGATAATGATCCTGTAGATTACCTTCAAAATGATGAGGAGAGTTTTGAACGGATATATGTCAACGAAGAAAACACTTAGCCAAACATAGATCAAACATAGCCAGATGATAATTTTAAAAATCTTTTCAACAATGTAACTCATCATTATTATTTCTCTAATTTAGTGTGAGATAAACATGGTTGGAGTTCGTTCAGTTGTCTTTTGATCAACGCAAAAGGATTTAAAGTGTTACTGAAAGACTGGAAATGTTCAAGAGGTTCAAAGCCGATGACAAGTGGAATAATTTAGAACACAACCTCCGACAAGAACTACAATTGCTAGGATTCGCGATAAGTTTGAAACACATGGGACGGTGAAAAATATGAACAAGGAAAATATTCTGGACGGAAAAATCTCTACAGTTAATGAAATTGTCTATGTGGTTATGCAGATATTTACACGACCCCCAAACAAATCTCTGAGCCAATGCTTTCGTGAGACTGGAACTAAAAATATAGTGTTTATAGAATTTTAAAATCTAATAAGTAGTGAACATACATCCCACGACTTCTGTATGCGTTGAATTAAGACGATCCAGACAGGAGAGTCCGGTTTTATAAATTATATTAAGACATGTGTACAGCAAACTAAAGCATGCTATATACCTGTACAGATAAATAAATGCAAATGTCTGAAAAATGGAGCTCTTCACAGCAACTATTGGCTCCCGCTCTTCACTACCACCGCAACTAATGGCTCCCGATCTTCACTACCACCGCAACTAATGGCTCCCGCTCTTCACTACCACCGCAACTAATGTCTCCCGCTCTTCACTACCACCGCAACTATTGGCTCCCGCTCTTCACTACCACCGCAACTAATGGCTCCCGCTCTTCACTACCACCGCAACTAATGGCTCCCGCTCTTCACTACCACCACAACTAATGGCTCCCGCTCTTCACTACCACCGCAACTAATGGCTCCAGCTCTTCACTACCACCGCAACTATTGGCTCCCGCTCTTCACTACCACCGCAACTATTGGCTCCCGCTCTTCACTACCACCGCAACTAATGGCTCCCGCTCTTCACTACCACCGCAACTAATGGCTCCCGCTCTTCACTACCACCACAACTAATGGCTCCCGCTCTTCACTACCACCGCAACTAATGGCTCCCGATCTTCACTACCACCGCAACTAATGGCTCCCGCTCTTCACTACCACCGCAACTAATGTCTCCCGCTCTTCACTACCACCGCAACTATTGGCTCCCGCTCTTCACTACCACCGCAACTAATGGCTCCCGCTCTTCACTACCACCGCAACTAATGGCTCCCGCTCTTCACTACCACCACAACTAATGGCTCCCGCTCTTCACTACCACCGCAACTAATGGCTCCAGCTCTTCACTACCACCGCAACTATTGGCTCCCGCTCTTCACTACCACCGCAACTATTGGCTCCCGCTCTTCACTACCACCGCAACTAATGGCTCCCACTCTTCACTACCACCGCAACTAATGGCTCCCGCTCTTCACTACTACCGTAACTAATGGCTCCCGCTCTTCACTACCACCGAAACTATACTACTTAGAGTCAAGCACAAAAATTGCCATACACTTTAATCATCGTGTATGCGTTGTAGTAAATATTCACGCATACCTTTGTAAAGGTATTGTATAGTAGATTTGCAGAAATCCCCTATACTACATCGGTCCTTAGGGCTACACCCCACAGGCCAACGTATCATTGTAAATCTAAAGGACAAGAAGTAATCAATTGAATTTTATATTTGACAGGTGATGAAATAATAATAAATTCTAACACAACAGCAAGAGCCGATGTATCAAGCATAACGTAGATAAAAAGAATACTGGAATGATAACGCAATATGTACAATCAATGTTTTGTTGAGATTATTTTCTCAGCCTCAACCTCAGTTTGTGAATAAGGAATGTGTAGCAATTTTATTCTTATACTATAACTATCCGGAATTATTCTGTGTAAGTATATGTATAAGAATATCGAAGGAAAGAATAAATATCCTATATTCTTAAATGAGTAAGGTTTGCGTGCGTCCGTGCTTGCTTGCTTGCTTGCAACTCTGATCTCAAAAACGGCTCCAACGAATTCCTTCAAATGTTGGAAATAACTAATTTATGTGATACAAATAAGTCCTAGACAGGTTTCATCCCCAGAAAAAATAAAATGATATAATAAAACTAAAATAAAAAGTTAAAAAATTAACATTGGGCTTATGAATTTTAAAATCAAAACAAAATAATTGTAATAGCTGTTCATAATCAACCAGGGAACTGTCAAAGTAATACTAATGTTGTTTATAATTGTTAACATGTGGTTTCCTGAGAGCAGGGACTAAAACTGTTGAGTGAAGATTGAATATATATTCAAATATATTCAAAGTGGCCAAATCCTAAATAAATTAAAGGGGCATTGAGCTATAAAAACAACTGGAGTGGCCTTAAAAATGCAGAAACGAGGCAAACGAGCTACACAAATCCGATAATCAGTTGGGGGAAGTAGTAAAATATTACTCCAAGTCATCTAAACAAACTGACTAGCCTTCCCCGAGCAAAGCTTGACCCCCCAGGTACTGTACAATAATAATATAATACGATACTTTTGTATATACGATAGGGTGCTTTTGAAAGAGAGAGACAGAGAGAGATGGAGAGAGAGGGAGAGAGAGTGCGTGTTCCTACCTGCTTCTCCAATAAGGCCAATGTTAACTATCAAATCCCGTCCCTCCTCAACTGCTTATTCAAAATCGTTTATTTATGGCTTATTTTAAAGAGGAAAATATGTCTAGCAATTTCAGATAGCAGAATTTTAATATCAAGAATAGTTTACCCATAACTGTTTATGTCCAGTATGGTAGTTGACAGCTGTAGTGGACTGATGTCTGAACATAATCATAAGCCATACCATCCTGCCGTCGCTTTGTACTCGTATTATGTTCACTTTCAAAGTTTGTAGAAGCTATTATTATTTATTAAAATAATGCGTCTTTCTTTTTATGGATATGTCTGCTGATAATAATAATTTTAACCAAGGCTTTCATCGTCCGATTGTAATATGAGTAATTGTGAAGTATGCAATTGTCAAGTTAGTCGATGAGATAAATATTTCATGGGAGCTGTGTCAAATCAACAGAAGAGGATATTGAAGCTGTATCTAGTTGTGCAACGAAGTGGTGTTGTTTTCCCTTTACCAATTAAAGAAGATCAGTCGCACCTACTCTGATACTTGTACTGTAAGCCCACGTTTTCAAAAAACAATCAACTTAACTAGAGATTTTATACAGAAGATTCTAAAAGATATGAAAAATGAGATTTTGGCAGGTCAAACTAATTTATAAACTCAAGTGAGTTAATCTATATTTCTGTGTTTGGAAGTATTTTAGGAAAATCAGGAAGATATTGAGAAGCATCACAAGTTAATCTTAAAACAAATTACCATCGCTACATTACAGAATGAAAATAATTTGCTTCGTGTGAAACTCAGAGATGTTTACATTCGCCAGACCGATCTCGAGCAATACTTGACAAGAAATATTCACTAGGGAGGATAGAGTACATATTCATTATGCAAGCATAAAAGTGTCACTACAATTTTTTTCGAATAAAATGTGTGCCTTGTAATTGGATCTCTTATTTTGTTGTAGTTATCTTACAATTATTTTTTTTTCTTAAATTTTGACATTATGTGGAACACTTGTACCCTAAAGTAATGTAACACACCAATGTATTTCTCTGAAGAAAAGATATGCTATTGGTCAAATATAAAAAAGTTTAAAAAAATAAATGTTATTGGAATTATATAACAATTTATTTTTAACTGAGACGTTTTCATTCAATTTAATTAATAATAAGCCTTTTAGTAAAATTGTCATTGCTATAACTGTAAATGAGTTAAAAATATGGTAATTGTTTATCTATGCGTTATATCTAAAGCCTTTAAACTTAGAGAACCGCTTTATTTATGCCTTATTATGTGTAATTCTCTTTTATATTGTTTAAGTTAAATGTAGCAAAATGTCTAAACTGGTTGTTTGTTGTTAAATTTATTTTATATTCTTGTATAAATGGTTAAATTGCAATTTCTTCTGTTGAACAGTGTAACGAGTGTTTATTTATTCCAAGTCTTGTATAAGGACTTTCGTTTCGCTCCAGTCAAATTATTAACAATGTATTTATTAGTTTATATTCGATACCTTTTTTCACTTAAATATTTAATGCAATAGTCTGTACGTGTCGATTAATAATTCCTTATATTTATTTTACCTAACCGTGAAAGGTATAAAACTAAAACAAACGTACGTATTTTTCAAACTCTGATTATAGAAAACTTTGATGTGAGGGCGCTCATGGAAATCTGGTTAAAGAATGGGCAGGTGAATAGTGAATTGTTTGAATCTATATACTGTTTATATCCCAAATATGGAGATGCAAAAGGGGTGGGGAGAGTTTGGTGGGGGGTGGGGATATCGCTGGCTGAGCACAGAAGGATATCGTCAGGTCTGCATGGAGGTGCTGCCAGCATCTCGCCTGACCTTTACTCACTGTGGGTTCAGTTATTCTTATCAAGCTTTAAACTTTTCAATAGTGTTTTTTACTTTCCTTCTGGAAAATGGTCACTCAGAAAAACCTTTGACTTTTTATAATCGTCCTACATTATTTACAAACAATAGACACTTATTACGAGACTTTCTGGACGCATGTGCCCGCGACCAGAGTCGTGTTGCCACGCGATCACAGTCGCGACGGTGTAGACCATCCAAACCAATCAGATGTTAGACCGCCCACGATGGCAACACATGAAGAAATGCGTTTGGTACTCTACTGATTAGGAAAAAGCGCCGAAGGAATAGATAGATAGATAGGTCGATTTTATTGATCTTTAAACAACAAATGTGCAATAGATATCGTCAAAACACAATAATGCATACAAAAAAATGCATATATGGGTACAGTAAATAGATTTACATGCATGAGCAATACACTAGCCTATTATAAACAGTTTAATTCAATAAAAATTAAAAAAACATTGTCAATATGCAATCTAAACTAGGCTCTAAGCCCTAAGCCTACATAAAATTTACAAAAGCGTGGCAAGCTGGAATTGAAGTATCAGCAAAAAAACATGCAAAAAATTCCAGAAAATAAATATGCTAAAAAATTATAGAATTTTTTCGTACATCCACTATTAATCGAAAGGAAGTCGGAAGGCATTTTTCATACTTTACATTTGGACTTGATAAGTGACGGTAAAATGTTCTTTAGTTATTTTAAAATGTCTCCCTTGTCATTTTAGGCGTTTTTCTCATTTGCATTCCTTTTCTCAAAATCCCCATCCACCTTTGAACACACTTTAAACTAAACCTTCTCCTTCAAAACGTTATTACTGTTATCAGGAATAGCGGAATTCCAGAGCGCAGGATGTCCTTCGATTTAATTAATAAAGTTTTCTGTATTA
This sequence comes from Allygus modestus, assembly GCA_963675035.1. Lineage (NCBI taxonomy): Eukaryota > Metazoa > Arthropoda > Insecta > Hemiptera > Cicadellidae > Allygus > Allygus modestus. The sequence goes on along the minus strand of OY776113.1, from coordinate 31,354,469 downwards.
AAATCGTCAACCAGTTGAGTCATACTCTCAACTTCTCTTTATTTCCCACACCAGGTTTCGTTTGGCCATGCTACGTGTGCAACAAAGCTCACAGGTACACTGAAAACACAAACTGAGTCTCCAGGTCCAAAATCAGTATTTTTCAACCGTTCGTCGCTAAAGATCCGCAAGAACTACCAACAACCAAAAATATCCCGAGCGGAAGTTGGATGAATCGCTCCAAATGTCGCATCAAAAGTCGCGCAGTATGAAAGTTCCAATATAAAACAATGCCCCGCAACCCGTAGATAGAATCGCGTACTGACGCGACCAGACACGGAGGGTCGCGACTGCAAAACGAGTCGCGCCCTGGTCGTGCATCCTCGCGACTACTGTCGCACCAATGTGAAAATGCCCCTTTGAATCAGTGCTTCTGAGCAAGTCGCGCCCCTACGCGACTTTTTTAGTCGCGTGATATGAAAAGGCTCTAATAATCTTAGTTGATTTCAATTTTCGTTCAGTACACGAAACTGCTTTTAATTTTGTAAATGGAAATTCTCAAGCTAGGTCTTTTGGAAATATTATTGAAATGTTTCATCAGAATTCATATAATGATATAACACATAAAACAATATTACTCTATATTTAGTCCTAAGCAGTATTAATGATTTAAGTTTTATTGAGCATGATAGTCCTTTAGTTCATGTTAAAAATCATAACCGTCCTTAATTTATTTCCTTTTAACTAAACAGTTTAACTTCGTAAAATAATAAGTCACATGTTTTACATTCACAATATTGTTTTATTAAAGATCAAATTTCTATGGTTTATATTTCACACTGAGAGATTGCCGGTCGATATTAAATGGATGACGTTGATCTGTTTTAAACATATTTTATTCATTTTGTTTTACATTTTTTGACCATTTTTTACCTAAAACAAATATTTTGCATCAATAAATATATAAATATTGGTTCACAAGATAAATTATAAGTGGTATTTAACTTAAAAACGATTGTTCTAGGAAAATAAAGTATTTAAAGTACAATGATAGCCTCATTTCAAAGTATAAGAGCTCGAGTCAAGGTAAAAATACCAGAAGCAAACACAAGCTAGATAAATAATAACTTATCCTTACATTCTTGTATTTCCCCCAAGAAATGTAAGTAGGCTAGATTTTCTCCAACATTTAATACTATATATACTGGTGAGGTCAAAAATAAAGCAAATTACCGTCCCATCTCTCTCTTAAATTCTTTTTCCAAAGGGAACGAACTTCTTCCATACAAATTCATATTATCTACGATAAAATCTGAACTTGTTCCTCACAGCATAGTTGTCTGCCTAACAGATCAAATGTATTAATTTAATGACACGTTGATGTAACTTACACTGATTTTTCAAAAGCTTTTAACAAAGTTGATCATACAGTGCTACAGATTCTTATGTCCACGATATTGTGGTGAATGGACAAATTGTCGATATTTCTGTTGAGATGAAGCTGTTTGAAAAATATGGGTTGTCCGCAAAACCTGCAGAACCACTTGAACCACAATATCACCGACATAAGAATCTGTAGCACTTCCAACCTTAGGATCCATTGATAAAACGTTATTGACATTGCTGCTGATAATCTTAGGCGCAACATTAAGCCCAAAACCAAGTGGTGTTAATCAGTAATTCTTGTCCTTAAATCGAACAACTTGGAATTTCCTAAATGCTGAGCAACGTGAATCTGACGATATGCTTTGCGAAAATCAATGATACTAACCTGTTCTCCTAATCTTCTCCACAGCCTTAACTTCTCAACACAAACCTCACTTCCTGCCGTATGGCTTGAAACATATGGATTAAGCTCCCTGTAATCCATCCTTGTCCGTATTATGTTGTATAACTGCCATGAAAGGAGTCAGTCTGTCAAACTCACCATCATAAGGCTGGAGCCAGCCACTTTTGATCCATGCTTGGACTTCATCATCAAAAGCCTCAGTAGCGTCCTCAGGGATGTACATTGGTACTTTATTTTATATCATAGGAGTTCTACCCACATATTTCAAATGCCATTCAACAGTCCATTTTCCATTTGTAAAAATGGCTTTAAATTCACAATCATCAATCACAACGTTCTCAATTTCTGCCTTTCAAACCCCACTCGGTTTCAGCCAAAGAATTAAGGAAAAGGAAAAAGTGGTTGGAAAATGGGCCGTACCCAGTGTCGACGAAGGAACGGTGAGGTGTGACGCTAGCAGCCTATCAATTGGTTTTTGTATTGAAATTGAAGGTGAAATATATGAAGATGCTTCTTGGCTGAGAAAACCGGATGATTTAGCAGATATAAATTTGGCCAAGTTCGAGGCTTTTTTGAAGGGAGTAATTTTGGCTTTATGTTGGAGCTTGAAAGGCTTAATACAGTTACTGACTCTGCTTCAGTCTACGATTGGGTTTCATCTATATTGACTGGAGATCGACGCATTAAATTGCATGGTTTTGGCGAAGCCTTAGTTATAAAACGGATATGCTTATATAAAGACCTTATCTCGGAATGTGGACTCAGTGTGCGAGTAGAATTAGTGAAATCTCAATTCAATAAGGCAGATTGCTTAACAAGAGTATCTAAGAGATGGTTAGCAAGAAAGGAGGAGATGAGTGTTGCTATGTTGGGAAAAAATGTGGATGTGGATAAACAAACTTTAATTAAACAAGTGCACAGATTGCATCACTTTGGTGATGATTGAACCCTTTTTACAATCAGACGCTGCCATCCGGACATTAATTTTACCAAGCAGGATGTGGAGCATGTAGTGAAATCTTACAAAGAGTGTTTGTCCATAGATCCATCTGCCATTAAATTGGAGCCAGAACACTTGGATTGTGACCAGACTTGGCACAGACTTGCAATTGATGTGACCCATTATAGGTCAAATAAGTACATGACAGTTATAGATTGCGGTCCCAGTAGGTTCTGTATTTGGCGTCGAATCCCTAGTGAAACTAAAGAACAAATCGTTAAAGTTGTATTCGATATTTTTACAGAACGAGGACCGCCACAAGAACTGTTGATGGATAATAGTGGAACATTTCGGAGTGAACAAATTGAACAGCTTTGCGAGAGGTGGGGTGTTTAACATTTGTTTAGGTGCGTGAACCGACCAATTGGAAATGGGATTTTTGAACGAAACCACAGAACGATCAAGAGAATGACAGCTACAAGAAAAGGGAAAATACAGGAAATGGTATATTGGTCCAACTTTACACACAAAGAAGGTATTGATGATGGACAGACTATAATAACATAGGTGTGACTGCTCGAGGTAATGCACTACAATTGAATAGACCGATATAATTCTGATTATATTCCTATACTGATTAGAACAATAAGCAAACGAGTAGCAAATAATACAATATAATACGATATCCTCAATATTGTTATGTGCAAGTTATACAATTTATGATGATGAAACTAGTAACAAAATCGTTTGTATTGGGAACAACCTCCAGATCTTCCCTATCCACATTAACTTTCAAGAGTCAAATTATAATGAGGTGCTATGTACAAACACTTACAATTCTTTGTTTAAATTTCATTGTTGGTGATGGTTAGTTTATGTTATTTATGTAATTTTCCATCACTAATTAGTAAAAACAAGTGAAACAGTGAAAGTTGTTTTTACTAATCAGTATTAAAAATGTCCGCAATTATTTCTTAAATAACGCTTAGCATTTATTTAATCTAAATACTATTTTGATAATACGGAAAAACGTACTAACTTTAAGCAACACCCTACTTTTATTTTCTGGTCAAATTCAGCTTTTTTGTTTAGATCAATTGCGAGAGGAGTTTTATATTACGAATAATACAATAAATAATAATATGTGGGGCCTACGATATTAATTATTATGACATTATAATTAGATTACAGTACTGACTAGTTCCGCTTCAGAGAGTACTTACTCAAAAGATACTTTGTTAAATTGACATACTTTGCAGTTAAGCGGTTGTTGCCTACTTATACAGTTCGGGTCACAGTGCTTAGCATCTGGTTAGCGTATGCACTGAAATGACTTTTCGCCTCTATTTGGCTTAGTACCGTTAGTGTTACACTATACTTTTGTAACAGAAAGCAAAAATCACTTATTTAATTTTAAAACATTTGTTTTGGTTGTTTTTGTTATTGTCTAATTTTATTTAGGAGACATTTCAGTAGTTTCTCGCCTTTCCCAGGTGCCAAGCACCGTGAACCTTGTATCAAGACAGTCCCCCAAAACAATCAATTTTGTGGATTTTAGGACAGTATATAATGGGTATTAGGTGATCTCGGTAGGGGTGTCGCTTTGGGTGTGATTCGTATTAATTATTAATTGTGTGATTAATTTAATGCCACTTTAGAACTAACTCATAGTACAAAGCACCATTTTGGCATTTCATTGTTTCGTATTCCCTATTCCGCGTTACAACAGGGAAAAGAGAATTTGCTGTGAATGTGAATCGCATGCAGAGTTAAAGAACTTGTGATATGCTATGTGATACAAAATGTGTTGTGAAGTTTGCTTATTGATAAGAACGATGGTGGCGATGCATACTGTTGTAAGGAAATGTTGAGCCAACAAGCCACGTATAGTTATTACGTCTTGGTGTTTTTCTCGTCTAGCTCATCCTTATTCGCACAATGAAACTCTCTATAGAATCCCACTTTACAAATTGCACTATTTGCTGTTTCCTTATTTATTATCCTGAAATGTCTGTGTGTTCAGTTTTAACTGAAAGTATACATACGATCAATAATTATACGTTATAATGGCATAAAAGAGAGAAGCGGTTGCCAGTATTTATCGAAAAAAACGTAGCACCATTATATGTGTTTATGCAATTTTGTGGTGAGTAGTCATAATTGGAGCCATTAAAACTGTTTTCTTTACCAAATGTAAAATGCCTCATAGGGTCCATAACTTCATACTTGTAATGCAAAAGTTTGACAAACTTTGTTTATAATAATTTTCGTGTAAATAAATCTTAATTTTATAATACTCCTTTAAAAGACCAAAGAGTCTTAAGATCATTGTGAAGTAACTCAATCGTAACTATAGATAGATGAGATAGGTCGCATAATAAACGAGGCATTGTGCAAGCGAACCCCTAACATAATGTCGTTTATTTAAGTTCAATTACGATGCAGTATCTGCGGACAGTGACGGACCTGCAAGCCTTAGCACTCGGCAAACCCACTCCTAGCCTGAGGTTTACAATGGTAACAAAAATACAGATGAAATACAGCCATGTGTATCAAAACATCAAGTCGTTTGTTATTATGTATCAATAATCTTAAATCTCCTAGTTTGCACAGCATATAAATCCAACAGTAAGTTGTTATTTTTATCAGGTTTTACAACTGAGAAAACGTACTTATAAAGCTAGAGAAGGACGTAACAATGTTCATTCACTCACTGCAATGTCTGGCAATACCAATACCAATCAAGAGGTCACACATTACGATGTAAAAACTCTGAAATCTGATAGAGGACGGAAATATTTCCCATGAATATTCCAACATATATCCTCTGCCGACATGTCGTGGCTACGAAACAATCTACGGTACGGAATATATTGTGATTCCCAACTGTGCATTGCACTGTAAGTCAGAAGGTAAAGCCTGTTCTGAATTCCCCCTCATGAGATTGGGGGAGTTTGAAGATCGCCCAAGAGTTTCCTCATGAAACCTTCCTCGGAGTTACATATTGTCGATATCCTACACAATGGTGATGTATTTAAATGTATCCCAACTAAATATATTTGGACAGTCGCATAGGTTGTATTACCTTGGAAGTATTGAGAAATCAATATGAAGAGACCCAAGTTGAACTAAAATAACGCTGAGAATTTGTTATATAAATTTATTTATGTTATTTATGTTATATTTATTTATGTTCTATCCTTTATTCATAGAAGGACTAAAAGAAGGATCGGTCATGCGAGTGGATCTGATTATTACGGCTGTCTTCGGCATCAGAAGATACACGATTTCCCCTTCTCACTATAAAGTTGATTCAACTGCAAAATGCAGAAATTTGTGACCTTTAGACTTTTATGATCAAATGCGGTCTCTTTATTTCGTAGGTAATAACTGGTTACGACAAATTTTACATCAGTGTACGCCATAACAAAACAAGTGGCTAATAAAGACTTTTTATGGACCACTGAAACAGAAAACAAGCTAACGTATTTAAAATTGAATACTCCACCACATATGATATTGTCTATTCTCAGTGGATAGTGATGGATTTCTTCTTTTCTAAGAGACAGAAGTGTAGTTAGTTGTTCAGCTGCCTTTTACCGGAACAGATGGATGTCTCAGAGAAGTAGCATCGTCTCTTTATATTCGGATGCTGGTGTGCTCCAAGGGGGTCCATTCCTTTTCTACTCTTTATAAATGATCTATTAGATTATTGTCAGGAGATTTCCCTGGAGTAAATTCATATTGTCTTGATGTAATGGGCAGTATGGGAGACACTCTTCCAAAGACTAGTTTCTCAAAAACTTTTCCAAGTGAGCTCAATGATAGTGACTCAATGACAATGTTAAAGTAAGAATATTTTATTAGAATACTTATTAATTTTATTGCCTTGTATGGAGTATTTAGTTTTTACACTACTTAATGTAATTTTCGTTATCAATGAAATAAAAAAAGTTTGAGTTCTAACATGTAACATGATTTGTAAAAACTGATCCTGTAAAAGTATGTAAGTATATTTTAGAAACCCTTTAATAACTCAATAACTCATTTATTAACCAGAAAACATATGTACATGCATTGGTAATGTCAAACAAAATGGAAATGCAACAAATTTACTTAAAGATGCTTACAAACTAAAATCTGGATACACTGCATCAAATTATAAAATTAAATGAACTACCTTGTTCATTTAATCAAATGGAAAATAAATAAATATCCCTCCTAATAACTTAAGGAGGGACGCTCCTTAAGGAGCTTAAGGAGGGGCTTCTCCTCCTATCAGTCACGGACGCTGTAAAAACACTTATCAATAAGAAAGGATTTTAGAATTTTCCTGAATTTCAAATGGTTTGGCTCTGCTTTGAAGTGTATTGCAAGTTCATTGAACAAATGTATTGAATTGTAGCGGTGATTTTTCTGGAAGAAAGCGCTGTTGTAAACAGGAACTTTTAGATGATTGGAAATCTTTAGAAAATCGAAATAAATAACATCTATCTTAGTCCTCTACCAGTCACGGCAAGAAACGTGGACGGATTTTAAGCGGTTGAACAAAACCCCAATAAACGTGTGTGGGTGCATTTTATATTCGAGGAAAAAGTACATACAAAATCTCAAAAATGAATGGAAATTGGACTTACAATAAAAGACTGATAGGTAACATTCCGAGCCACTTCTTGCCGTTATGTCAAGTTCCCTTATTTATATGTCTGTCTCAGATCTGTCTCCAAATAATCATAATCAATAATCATCTGAGTTTTTTATCATATGAATTATAGGACTTGCACACCTTAGGTTTTAGAAGTACGGTATATAGAAGTATAATAGTTTTGGGCGAGAAGGGGTCAAGGTATTTTCAATGCAACGTCTTCATTAAGGGATTAGTATTTAGAAACGGTTGCTGAATTATTAGTATATTACTAGGATTAGTGTATAATGCTGCTGAAGTCAGCATCTGATTTAAGGGTAGGATGTAGAAGAACGCCAGAACATGTTATCAGCAGTTGACTGGGTTGAAATAATTTTCAATCGAAACTAAGTTTTTATCCTCGGAATCCTTGGTTTGGGCATTTTTAACTAAATAACTTCAAGTACCTGGGGGCCGAGCTTTGCTCGGGGGAAGGCCAGTCAGTTTGTTTAGATGAGTTGGAGTAATATCTCACCACTTCCCCCTACTGATAATCAGATTTGTATAACTCATTTGCCTCTTTTCTACATTTTTAAGGTCACTCCAGTTTTTATTTATAGCTCAATGTCCCTTTGATTTATTTTACTACTCTATTTATGTAATATACCTGGGGGGCCGAGCTTTGCTCGGGGGGAGGCCAGTCAGTTTGTTCAGATGTCTCGGAGTAATATTTCACCACGTCCCCTTACTGATAATCAGATTTGTATTATTCATTTGCCTCTTTTCTACATTTTTAAGGTCCCTCCAGTTGTTATTTATAGCTCAATGTCCCTTTGATTTATTTTACTACTCTATATTTGTAATCTTAACTCAAATATTTTAATCTCTCCTCTCAGGAAACCACATGTTAATAATCATAAACAACATGAGTATTACTATGACAGTTCTCTGGTTGATTATGAACAGCTGTTACAATTCTTTTGTTTTGATTTGAAACTCCATAAGCCCAATGTTAATTTTTTTAACTTTTCATTTTAGTTTTTTTACATTATTTGATTTTTCCTAGGGATGAGGCATATCTAGAACGTATTTTTATCCCAGAAATTAGTTATTTTGAACATTTGAAGGAAATCGTTGGAGCCGTTTTTGAGATCCGTGTCGCAAGCAAGCAAGCACGCAAGCAAGCAAGCAAACCTTACTCATATTAGAGTTTAGGATTTGAGGGATGTAAACGGTCCTCCCTCAGTAACGAAACAGCTTCGTGCCAAATTAACTGAACCATACCTAGTAAGGATTAGGTAAAAAATAATCTAATTGTGGTTAGTTAAGAACCAGTGTTATACTGAGAGGTTGGAAGGACATTAATGACCATTACGGTTAGGAGTGTAATTAAAATACAACCACTAAATCAAGGTTACATGAGTTAACTGTATATTAATTTTAGTAAGATGTTAAACAAATAAATTTAAATAACCCAATAATTCGTCTATTAGACCAAATTGACAAAATACACTTGCAGTAGTCAAGTCACTAAACTACAACTTGCACTTTAATTAATTAAATAATATTTTTTAACAAAGTAAAAACTAAATCGACAAGAGCTAATCTAACTCTAGAGCCACTCTAGCTAGGAAAACCCATCAGAGAAACACTCACGGACACAGTAATAACACTTATCCAGGAGTAATTTTTAAGTTATCATTTGAAGCGGCCCACATCCGACTCCAAATGAAGGGAAAAAAAGTTGAAATATTTGATTCCATTTAATTGAAAATTTGTTTGAAAAAGGTGGAAGGATGAGAAGGAATTTGAAGTTTTGAACTATTGTAAATACAGTAAGAATGTGTTTGACTATTTTAGTTATGCATTATAAAAAATGTTACTTCAAAAAATTTATGTTTCGATCTACATACTTTTAGATTGAAGGAAATGTTAAAATTGTTGATAGTAAAAAATACCCATTGCTTGATACCCTCATTTTATCCGTGAAAGCTCTCTTTTTTAGTCGGAACAGGACACGTAAGTGTTCTCCCACTCTCAAATGCTAAGCTAAAAACTCTTGCAACATCCTCCCTTTTAAGTTTGATAACTTTTAAAACAATTAAATTTTTGAACCTTATTTGGTCGAAAGTTGGACTGCTGAGGTTGGGACTTCTGCATTGCAAATTTTGAAATTTGGCAGAGGAGGGAAATTCCTGAACATATTTTCCTGTACACAGTGTCCATATGGGTGTGGCAGGTTTTTGTCGAGCACTAGTCCCAACAACTTCACTTGATCAGTGGTTTCAAACTCAATAGCATCCAAAATGAAATTCTGATGATTGTTGTTTGAATTTTTCATTGAAAAATCTACAACATTGTTTTGTTTGAATTGAGCATTAGCAAATTATTATTAAAACCCTGAATCAAGGAACTTGCTTGCAAAAAGGCGATAGGGTGTTGTATCTCTAGACCATTGCGGTTGGAACTGGATACCATGATCGACGATTTATCAGTGAATATGTTTCCGAAATCCACAATGAGTGGCAAGTTATTCATGAAAATAATAGTTTTTTAACGTTAGTTTTATAGACATTCTTAAAAATATGTGCGGGTTAACCCTTTTTACTGAGCCTAAAATACAAAATTGAATGTTCTCTATTGCTATGTTAGGTCTATTCTGTTATGTTGAACGTTTTTGTTAGTTTGAATCAGACGCTAGAATCTTCAGGCCCA